>JANAVB010033011.1:5822166-6137209 GCA_029216955.1 Iris pallida | reverse complement strand
GCATTCACAAGGTTCACAAGATATACAAGGCGGGTATTGACCACAACATCTATATAATACTCTCCGTCCCCGACTAGTATAGTGGATCCAACCATGACCATCATGACGCGATTCTCTGAGAGGGTAGCTAGCTTCGCAGGAATCGTGTCTATACATGCACAAGGAACAAGAAAGACTTGCACAAGATATACCAAGGAAAGCGAAGAATAATATCTCATGACGGGATCCAGAGAAATACCAATCCGTGTGAACAATGTGTCAAGAGAACAAGGATATCTACACTAAATACAAGAAACATAGACGATATCATAAAACAGAAATATTATCAGAGAATGTACTCGTCTGAGATCTGGTGGAATATGTCAACTGTGTCCTAGAACAGTGCCTCGAGGACCTATAGATGGAATACTGTATTAATATAAGGGTTTGGAAGTAAAATCAATTCATACTAAGTCAAATTAGGTCAAGGCAAGTCAAAACAAGTCAAACTAGGTCAATCTAAGTCAATGATTGACTTACAGTTGACTTTTGGTCAACTGGTCAACTCTGGTCAACCCTAGGTCAACTCTAGGTCAAACTTGACTAACGTTGACTAACAGTTGACTTTGGGTCAACTGGTCAACTTCGATCCAGTTCTAGTCAATTTTAGGCTACGGTTGACTTCTGGTTGACTTTTGGTCAAAATAGTCAACTGTGGTCAACCAAGGTCAAAATTAGTCTAACCTAGGTCAAATATTGACTCTACTTCGACGTTCAGTTAAAGTAGTCAACCATGGTCAAACAAGGTCAAGGCTAGTCTCTATAAACATCTACAGAGTCAACACATTCAATTTCAGTAATTGGGAAATCACTGAAATCGATGGATCTCAAAATACAACAAAAGGAGAAGTTATAATAATAGGGTAAAAACCTACAGATGTTGTCGGATGGTGAAACAACCATTACCAACGTGTCCAAAATAGTCGAAATAGCTAGAATAGCCTATCCATAAGTCCAATTTGGACACAGGAGTAAAAAGGTAATTTTGGGTCAAAATTGTGTCCGTGTCGGACCCACTTTGTACCGAAAAATGTGCTAAATAAAAGTGCACTAAACCTAATAATTATATGTCCACGAATCCAGAATGACGATACGAACCCAACGGTATATCCAGAATTGGATTCCGTTGACCCGATCTCAAATTGGTCCGTGGACCAGGACATTAAAATTCTGATTTGTACGAAAAAGCATGTCAGAACCAAAGTCCTCAAAACTCGGCAAATTATATGTCAACGAGTCCAGAATGACAATACGAACTCAACGGTATATCCGGAATTGGATTCCGATAAGCCGATCTCAAAATGACCCGTTGATCCGGATATTGGTATCCGACTTACACCGAAATGCGTGCCGGAACCAATGTCCACTAAAACCTAGCGAATTATAGATCAATGATTCCAGAATGACGATACGAACTCAACGGTATATCCGAAATTGGATTCCGATGAGTCGGCGTCAAAAAGTTCCGTTGACCCGGACTGTGGGGCCCACTTTGCACCAAAATGCGTGCCAGGGCCCACGTCCTCCAAACTAAGCAAACTTTATATGAAAACATGCCAGAACGATGCCACGAGTCTACTGGTGGTGTCAGAAATTGAATCCGGAGTCCCGGGTTCAAAATGGAATTTTACAAGTTAGAAATTATGAATTCGGACGACCAACTTTGGCGTCGAATTCAACCAATCAAACGTGCTCACAATGAAACGAAACAGGAGGGGTAGGAAGAGGGTTATACTAGCTTCGCGTAGGAACCAGTAGCACGCCAGACGGAGCCGCGATGGAGAAAATACGAACCGACGAGGTTGGCTTCGTAAAACTGTCCAAAAATAACACAATTTAAACGGTCAACTTGGTGGCCGGTTTTGATGTATCAAACGACGAAATTAACGGACGAAAATTGAGGGGACTGAAGAGCTATATACGAAGATTGAGACGGAGCAAAGAAATTGCTGATCCAACAGTCGAATTATCCAAAAATTGGCACGAAGTTGCAGTCCCGGAGCGAACTTTCTGAAATTCGTCCGCGCGCGCGTCGACGGGATTTCGTTCAAAATGCACGAAACGCCTAAGGCGGCGCGTCCCGGAGGACGGTGGCCACCATAGAGAGGTCGCCCAGCTCACGCACAGCCCGGGGGGGGGGGGCTCGTCGGCGACGGCGGCGGCCGCGGTGGCGCGCGGCTGCCGGTGCGCGCGCGGCTGCCGGTGCACGCGGTTACGCGCTGTTGCTGCGGCTGCGCTTGGCCTGGCACGGCACGGCGTGCGGTAGTGGGCACAGAAGGCGAGCTAATGGAGCACGGCAGCAGCACCTTGGTAGAGGTGGGTGATGGAGATGATGATGAAGGTGGTGGTATGGTGATGGTGGGTTGAAGAAGATGATGATGATGATGAGTAGAAGGAGAAGGAGATGAAGAAGAACTTAGAAGAAGAAGATGAAGAAGGAGTTGAGGGGAGGGGGTGTTCGGCCATGGGGGGCTCGGCATGGTGTGGAGCTACTGTTGCTGTGTGTATTTGGAGAGGAGAGGAGAGTGTGAGTGTGTAATAAATGTGAGGGGGAGAGAGAGAGTAGTTATTAATAGAATAGAGAGAGAGAGAGAGAGAGAGAGAGACAGAGAAAGAGAGATTTAGAGAGAGATATTTAGATGGGGGATGTGTGTCACGACCCGCACCCTAGATGAAGGACACGAGAAGTGGGTACGTCCAGCCTACGCCGCAGTGTCGGCGGTAGAACGTTGTCCTAGGTCAATCATCTAACAATATAAAAGTACCTGTACAGTTTATACTCTCCGAATGGAGGTGACATAACAATATACATCTCAATCACATCTAGGGTAGAAGAATGAAAGATAGATAGATAGACAGTAACTCAAAGAGAACAGTAGAATAGATGAAAATGTCCAAGTGTCTAGGATAACATAACACCAGAATGTCAACTCATAATACAATAAGTCTAAGAGTCTATATATCTCAACATCTCAAAATACAACTCAGATGTGAGACAAAATGATAATACCGAAAGACTGTCTAGCTAAACTAGCCTAGACTACTGGGGCAACGTCCTCAGCTGCAGGTGGATCCTGCTGAGGGTCCACAACATAAGTATCATCTAGTCCTGCTCCATAATAGGTAGTCACCAGGGCCTCATCCTCATCCTCTGTAATATTTTCAACAGGTCCAGTCAGGACAGGAACGAGCACAATACATCTCACACAGTTCATAACAGGTTAGAAAATACGATACATGCAATAGAGTAAGATACAAAAAATGCTGAAAGGAAATATACGCTGTAAAGAGATAGCTGTAATGAAATATCTACTGTATATAAAGAACTATAAGTGACTAGTGATGTAGAGTACAAGATAGGCATGTGAATGGCTAGAATTTATACATGATTACACTACTAAGTATGTACATGATTACACTACTTTAGAATTATTCACATGTCTACTTCTACTCCCCCGTTACCCCAATCAATACACAAGGATCGAGACAAGTTACGTTATAATACATGATATCACATGCGGCCCATGAAAGGGTGCACATGATAGTATACATGAGGGCTCAGTAAACATGAGAGTACATGATCACATGAGTATACATGCATGATGGAAGCACAGGAGTACATGATGAAAGTGAAACACACGTAACATGAAGTACCCGATGCTCCCGAGAGGGATAACATCTCATGTAAAGATCCATATAGTACCAATCCGTGTTACCAACGTGACAGCATCAAGTAAGTAATCTAGAGCGAGAAGTAAAGCCTGAACAAGTATGAAACGGTCAGAGAATGTACTCGCCTGATAACTGGATGTCTGAAGAGGATATACTGTCTGAGGAGAGGTGTATGGCTCCTAACCAGAGCAATACAAGTCACAATGTATCCACAATGGTAAAAATAAAGTATACGATGCATACTACATGATTCTAGGTCAATCTGGTCAAAAGTCAACTCTTGGTCAACTTAATAGTCAAACTAGGTCACAGGAAGTCATACTAGGTCACAGGGAATCAAACTAAGTTAAATAAAGTCAAACAAGTCAAGATTAGTCAAATCTAGGTTAAAGTCAACTCCTGGTCAACATTCTAGCCAAACTAGTCAAATACTAGTCAATATGGTCAAGCTAGGTCAATCTAGACTATCTAAGGTACTACACCACAAGGTTAAGGTATAACCAATACCTATACAAGTATACCACATATAAATACATATATATATAATACCAACCTTAATCCTACATTCAAGCTAATCCCATATTCCATCTCAAGTCATGACTCAACTCTAAGTATCTAACTTAACCCATACATATCTTAATCTACATAAGTCCTTCCAGAAAGCCCGAGTCACAATAGTATACTCATATATAGGTCAACCCTAAACCAACTAGTTAATAGCCTAGGGTTTAGTCAAAACTTAGTCAACAAGTCCTCTTAAGTCTATCCAAGCCATTTCTAGGTCAATTAGGTCATGGTTGACCTATAGTTGACTTTGGTCAATAATGGTCAATTATCTAGTCAAACTATGTCTACTAGTCAACTAGTTGTTTTAGGTCATTCCTAGTCAATTCTAGGTTAACTAGGTCAACTTTGACCTAAGGTTGACTTTGGTCAACCCTTAGTCAACAAGGGTCACTTATAGTGTTTTAGGTCATTAGGGTTAGCCCCAAGCCATAGGCTAGTACCATGGCCATAGGCTAGTCTTATAGGTTTTCATAGGCTAGTGGTGTAGGTTTCATATAACCTATATCTAGTAAGTTATATATATATATATATATATATATATATATATATATATATATATATATATATATATATATATATATATATGAATAGACACTATCTACCTACTACCCATATATCAAAATATGAATACTATATATAATACAAACCCACACTCACATATAGATATATAATGACACTATGTATATCTAATACAATATATATATATATATATATATATATATATATATATATATATATATATATATATATATATATATATATATATATATATATATATATATATATACATATATATATATATATATATCATATATATATATATATATATATGTATATATATATATATATATGATATATATATATATATATATATATATATATATATATATATATCATATATATATATATATATCATATATATCATATATATATATATATATATATATACATATATATATATATATATATATATATATATATATATATATATATATATATATATATATATATAAAACTTATATATATTACATATATATATATATATATATATATATATATATATATATATATTTTTTTTTTTCATATATATATATATAGAGGGAAGAGAGAGAGAGACATAGAGTGATCAGTGAGAGAGGGAGTGAATGAGAGAGGGATAGTGAAAGAAAAAGGGCTGCTGTAAACAACAAGGGGGAAGGGTTCCAGATTTTCTGGAACCAGAATTGGCTCCCCAACACACATACATAGTAACACATTTACATTATATATATATACATACACAACTACCTATACACTCAACCAAATATCCTCAAAACTCACCCACACTCTTACATACATATATACTACGTATATACATACTAATAACATACCATTACATGTATAATTCATATCAAAAATAGGTTTAAAACTCGAATTTGCAAAACTGGAATTTATCCCAAAACTGGAAACTGACACTGTAGACTCGAAACTAGGTAATCCCAATTACCCACACTAAACTGAGCTATGGCTCGAATCCCTAGGTTGGTAACTGATGCCCCACACATATACGTGTCATGTGTGTCAATGGCAGACCACCACGACACGACACGGCGTGTCCAAACACTTAAAACCCAAATCGGGTAAACACAGTGCACACACTCACAAATACAGTATCGTGCACGTGTACAACTAGCTCTAGGACACGACACACACGTCCTCGTGTCTCGTGGTCGTGTCCCTAGGTTCGCCTAGGGTCAGGCTAGGTGTCAGTGTATCTGCACGGTGTTCACGTGTCTCACAGAGTCGACACGAGACCCGTATCAGTCGAGGAAACTCGACTGATATACGCGGTTTAGCACCGCGTCGTGCAGAGATGCACGTGTCTCGTGGACACGACACACACAATATTGTGTCTTGTGCTCGTGTCAGTAGGTAGGGTAGGTCTAGGGGCATGTGTCAGTGTCATGGTCCAGTGTCCAAGTTGTGTCGTTTCTAAGTTATAAGGTCGTGTCAGTGAGGTCTGTGCACTCGTGCACAGGATGTGCTCGACCAGTGCGAGTGAGTTTTCTCACTCGACACGACACGACTCGACACAAGACTTTGGGGGTGTCTTGTCAAACATTGCCCCTAGGTCTGTGCCAAGTGGCACGTGTCCACGTGTCCAATTCGTGGAGAAATCAGTGTCGGGTAGTAGGGGATTAAAGTGTGCACAGTGTGATGTTTAACAGTGTGTTCGTGTCCAATTTGGACACGAACACAGCACGAAAACGTGTTTAGTAAGTTAGGGTTGTAACCTACTAGTCTAGGGCTACCCAAAAATGTAATTTGTTCTACATTTTAACAAAAACAAATCCTTTGTGGCATTTCATCAAACAAGGGTTTTCAAACACAGATACGTGTCCAATACGGACACCAAACCAACCCTAAATTTTACCAAACTTGACCTACAGTTCCCTAGTACCTAGATGCATGCAAATATGAAGAGAAAACACAATATTAACAAGGTTTATGGGCATTTACCTATTTGTGTGAAAACTAAAGAAAACACCAAGTAGGGGGGGTGTCCTCTTCTCTTGGTGATGCCCAAAGCCCCTCAAATCCTCAATAGCAGGCCCTAACTAGTACCCTCTAGTGTAGGGGAGTCCAATGCAAGAAACTAGAGTGGATTTGGATCAATATTGCTCAAGTTGTGTAGGTTTGAAGAAATTGGAATTTTCTAGGAATAAAATTCATGTAAATTATTCATGAATGTATGAAATGGGATTAAATAGAAGTGTGGGATGCTAGGGGGGTGTCCTTGGCCGGCCATGGCATGGGGGGGTGTCCTTGCCCTTTCTTCTAGGTTAAGGCATGGACTTTTGTGTAAAGGGGTGAGATATTTTGAATGGTTTAAGGAAAAATATCGACAATGGTAATATCTAGATATTTAATCTTGCTTTAACCCATGACTAAATATCCATCCTAAAGCTTCTAGGTTAGTGGCTAACCTCTAGATTAGGGTAGGATAGGTTAGGGACTAATCATGGTACTAATCAATAATTAAACAATAATAAAAACACATAAATACAAATAATTCCAAATAATTCCTAGAAAATTACCAAAATACCCTTTAGGCTAAAAAGCCCTAATTTGAAGTTCTAAACCTATGGCTTGGCTCACATGATCATGGTTAGTCTCTAGGTTATGAAAAACTAGGGTTTACACTAAGGTTTTGCTAGTAAGTCACAAAGTCATAAGTCATGACTTTGGAAATGGTTTAACTTAACTAAAATCACCAGAAAATCATACCATGACTAAAATACCACTAATAAATAATAAAAATAATAAATTTTCAAAAATACCCCAATTTCAGAAAACTGGGTGTTACAAGTCTACCCACCTTAAAATAATTTCGTCCTCGAAATTTAGATGGTCGTACTCCTCCTAGGTCAAACCTCCAACAATTAGGGACGAAGCTACTACCTAGCAACATATAAGGTCAACAAGCAAAATATGGGTAATAGACCTATACTGGGTCATGTCCAAAAATTAGCTGGCAGTTTTTGGTCATAAGGTGTCCTGAATTCAAATCGAAATCAAAAGTAACTCCATGAGGTAAATCAGGATGGAGCCTCGGGTCAGGAAAATCGTACTAAGCAAAAGAAGCACACGATGGTATGCCTGAGTGGGACACTAAGGTCATGGGTGTAGTATGTCATGTCTAGGTTACGTATGTGAAATTTGTTTTGAGAAAACAACTAGTCTTGTGCTCTTAACTTAAAAGTCACGGTAACGTGTCTACGGTGATCATAATTTAGAGTGGGAAAGGTCTATGGCCTAAATAGAACCAAAAATCGTGATGAAATAGTAGTGTAAAGGGTAGGTTAAATGGAACAGTCTGTGGTCTCATCTAGGTGCACTAGTCATTCTAGATCAATACTGTCCTATGGTATCAAAACGTACAAGCAATCTAAGGTGTCCTAATTGGAAAGGTAAGGGAATAACAATCATCGAGGCTATAGGGTCGTCTACCATCCTATATGAAAATGGGTCATTAACAAGTGAGAAATCATTAAAGTTACCATTCCATAAAAAGAAAATTGAAAATTTAGGTACAAACAATCACAAATAGATTTTAGTCTTGACACGATCTAAGTTGATCAATTTTAGGATAAATCGAGATTGGGCAAGATGGGAAATCAATAAAATCAAGTATGAGCACGAACATCCAATGATGAAGATCCAGGTCATGATTAAATTTAATCCAACTGGATATGAATACGAGGTTCATAGGCGATAAAATAATTCCAAGGAGAATTGTCAAGGCTGTTGCGGATAAGATTCTAGGGCAAGTTTAACTGTGTCTCCATCCATGTAGATTAATATATGAAAAGCGAACCAAAATGCAATAGGTTGATCAGACCATCATGCGCCGGTTCTGATTAGACAATATGTTAGTGGGTGCGCACCCAATAAAATATGTCATGATCAAGCTCGAAAAGGATAAGCTTGTAAAACTAAGAATAAATTTGTAGCATAAGATATAAGTAAGGGTGGAAATGATGAAGAAAGATACATAGTCCAAGATCCTCAACCAATCGGGTCAAGCATTCAAGGTAAAGTACGAGGTTAAGTATTTAAGGATTCAAGCAGAACACCATCACATGCCAGGTCGAAAGAATTGAGCCAAGGTGGATCTCTAATTGAAATAAGAATCAATTTAGTATCATGGTAGAGGTTATAGTTTAGCCATTTAACCAGAAAATCATATCAAGGAAATAGAGTACAAGGAGACGGATTTTAGTAGGACATGGAATACCTATATGAAGGTAGGCTAGTCTAGGTCCTACATGTGAAGTTTGTTTGGGAGGTAACAGCTAGTATTATACTCCGAATATCCAAGTCACGGTAAAGGACGTCCAATGATCTAGAATAGAAAGTGGGAGTTCAAGACGTGATAATTGATGCAAAAATTAAAGAAGATCAAATTAACCCATGGAATAAAATTAATCAGGAATTAGTAAATAATTTAGGAACACAGTCCTATGGATAGATAGGCTACTAGATGAATATAGTTAGGGTTCGATCAATCAAAGGTCAAGGTTAGAAGGTCTCAATAAGTCTTAATTTGAGGAAATGTCGAGTAAGTCAGGTTTGGGATACAGTCACATAGTTTGGTAGAAAGGGTTGAGCAAGATGCAAAAATAGAGGGGACAGTTCATTTCAATGGAAAGCAATTAGCAAGAGGATTAGATGGCAAGAAACAGATGAGAGTTTTCTCATAAATGTGATTGAGTACCCTAAAATAAAAGATATTAATCTAACACAACGAAATTTTAAATTAACAACTACAAAAATTTCAAATCATTAACTAACACCAGGATTCAAAGTTCTACAGTGAATCCTCCAAAATCAAATTCAATCAAGGGAAAAGGAATTTAAATCGTAATTTCAAATGAGATTCTCAAGGGTCATCCCAGGAATCTCTCAAGGTATCCTAACAATGATTGAGTATCCTCTCTCACTAAGCCTATCCCTCAAATCCTATCGCAGGCTGTAGTGATACTCTAGTTCGAATACCACTACATAAACTCGACCTGCATGGGCCACCACTAAAAACGTGTCACGACCCGCACCCTAGATGAAGGGCACGAGAAGTGGGTACGTCCAGCCTACGCCGCAGTGTCGGCGGTAGAACGCTGTCCTAGGTCAATCATCTAACAATATAAAAGTACCTGTACAGTTTATACTCTCCGAATGGAGGTGATATAACAATATACATCTCAATCACATCTAGGGTAGAAGAATGAAAGATAGATAGATAGACAGTAACTCAAAGAGAACAGTAGAATAGATGAAAATGTCCAAGTGTCTAGGATAACATAACACCAGAATGTCAACTCATAATACAATAACTCTAAGAGTCTATATATCTCAACATCTCAAAATACAACTCAGATGTGAGACAAAATGATAATACCGAAAGACTGTCTAGCTAAACTAGCCTAGACTACTGGGGCAACATCCTCAGCTGCAGGTGGATCCTGCTGAGGGTCCACAACATAAGTATCATCTAGTCCTGCTCCATAATAGGTAGTCACCAGGGCCTCATCCTCATCCTCTGTAATATTTTTAACAGGTCCAGTCAGGATAGAAATGAGCACAATACATCTCACACAGTTCATAACAGGTTAGGAAATACGATACAGGCAATAGAGTAAGATACAGAAAATGCTGAAAGGAAATATACGCTGTAAAAGAGATAGCTGTAATGAAATATCTACTGTATATAGAGAACTATAAGTGACAAGTGATGTAGAGTACAAGATAGGCATGTGAATGGCTAGAATTTATATATGATTATACTACTGAGTTTGTACATGATTACACTACTTTATTCACATGTCTACTTCTACTCCCCCGTTACCCCAATCAATACACAAGGATCGAGACAAGTTACGTTATTATACATGATATCACATGGGGCCCATGAAAGGGTGCACATGATAGTATACATGAGGGCTCAGTGAACATGAGAGTACATGATCACATGAGTATACATGTATGATGGAAGTACAGGAGTACATGATGAAAGTGAAACACACGTAACATGAAGTACCCGATGCTTCCGAGGGGGATAACATCTCATGTAAAGATCCATATAGTACCAATCCGTGTTACCAACATGACAGCATCAAGTAAGTAATCTAGAGCGAGAAGTAAAGCCTGAACAAGTATGAAATGGTCAGAGAATGTACTCGCCTGATAACTGGATGTCTGAAGAGGATATACTGTCTGAGGAGAGGTGTATGGCTCCTAATCAGAGCAATACAAGTCACAATGTATCCACAATGGTAAAAATAAAGTATACGATGCATACTATATGATTCTAGGTCAATCTGGTCAAAAGTCAACTCTTGGTCAACTTAATAGTCAAACTAGGTCACAGGAAGTCATACTAGGTCACAGGGAATCAAACTAAGTTAAATAAAGTCAAACAAGGTCAAACAAGTCAAGATTAGTCAAATCTAGGTTAAAGTCAACTCCTGGTCAACATTCTAGCCAAATTAGTCAAATACTAGTCAATATGGTCAAGCTAGGTCAATCTAGATTATCTAAGGTACTACACCACAAGGTTAAGGTATAACCAATACCTATATAAGTATACCACATATAAATACATATATATAATACCAACCTTAATCCTACATTCAAGCTAATCCCATATTCCATCTCAAGTCATGACTCAACTCTAAGTATCTAACTTAACCCATACATATCTTAATCTACATAAGTCCTTCCAGAAAGCCCGAATCACAATAGTATACTCATATATAGGTCAACCCTAAACCAACTAGTTAATAGCCTAGGGTTTAGTCAAAACTTAGTCAACAAGTCCTCTTAAGTCTATCCAAGCCATTTCTAGGTCAATTAGGTCATGGTTGACCTATAGTTGACTTTGGTCAACAATGGTCAATTATCTAGTCAAACTATGTCTACTAGTCAACTAGTTGTTTTAGGTCATTCCTAGTCAATTCTAGGTTAACTAGGTCAACTTTGACCTAAGGTTGACTTTGGTCAACCCTTAGTCAACAAGGGTCACTTATAGTGTTTTAGGTCATTAGGGTTAGCCCCAAGCCATAGGCTAGTACCTTGGCCATAGGCTAGTCTTATAGGTTTTCATAGGCTAGTGGTGTAGGTTTCATATAACCTATATCTAGTAAGTATATATATATATATATATATATATATATATATATATATATATATATATATATATATATATATATATATATATATATATATGAATAGACACTATCTACCTACTACCCATATATCAAAATATGAATACTATATATAATACAAACCCACACTCACATATATATATACAATAACACTATGTATATCTAATACAATATATATATATATATATCATATATATATATATATATATATATATATATATATATATATATATATATACATATAAAAAAAAAAAAAATATATATATATATATATACATATATATATATATAAAACTTATATATATTACATATATATATATATATATATATATATATATATATATATATAGAGGGAAGAGAGAGAGACATAGAGTGATCAGTGAGAGAGGGAGTGAATGAGAGAGGGATAGTGAAAGAAAGAGGGCTGCTGTAAATAGCAAGGGGGAAGGGTTCCAGATTTTCTGGAACCAGAATTGGCTCCCCAACACATACACACAGTAACACATATACATTATATATATATACACACACAACTACCTATACACTCAACAAAATACCCTCAAAACTCATCCACACTCTTACATACATATATACTACGTATATACATACTAATAACATACCATTACATGTATAATTCATATCAAAAATAGGTTTAAAACTCGAATTTGCAAAACTGGAATTTATTCTAAAATTGGAAACTGACACTGTAGACTCGAAACTAGGTAATCCCAATTACCCACACTAAACTGAGCTATGGCTCGAATCCCTAGGTTGGTAACTGATGCCCCACACATATACGTGTCATGTGTGTCAATGGCAGACCACCACGACACGACATGGCGTGTCCAAACACTTAAAACCCAAATCGGGTAAACACAGTGCACACACTCACAAATACAGTGTCGTGCACGTGTGCTACTAGCTCTAGGACACGACACACACGTCCTCGTGTCTCGTGGTCGTGTCTCTAGGTTCGTCTAGGGTCAGGCTAGGTGTCAGTGTGTCTGCACGGTGTCGACGTGTCTCACAGAGTCGACACGAGACCCGTATCAGTCGAGAAAACTCGACTGATATACGCGGTTTAGCACCGCGTCGTGCAGAGATGCACGTGTCTCGTGGACACGACACACACAATATTGTGTCTCGTGCTCGTGTCAGTAGGTAGGGTAGGTCTAGGGGTATGTGTCAGTGTCATGGTCCAGTGTCCAAGTTGTGTCGTGTCTAAGTTACAAGGTCGTGTCAGTGAGGTCTGTGCACTCGTGCACAGGATGTGCTCGACCAGTGCGAGTGAGTTTTCTCACTCGACACGACACGACTCGACACGAGACTTTGGGGGTGTCTTGTCAGACATTGCCCCTAGGTCTGTGCCAAGTGGCACGTGTCCACGTGTCCAATTCGTGGAGAAATCAGTGTCGGGTAGCAGGGGATTAAAGTGTGCACAGTGTGATGTTTAACAGTGTGTTCGTGTCCAATTTGGACACGAACACAGCACGAAAACGTGCTCAGTAAGTTAGGGTTGTAACCTACTAGTCTAGAGCTACCCAAAAATGTAATTTGTTCTACATTTTAACAAAAACAAATCCTTTGTGGCATTTCATCAAACAAGGGTTTTCAAACACAGATACGTGTCCGATACGGACACCAAACCAACCCTAAATTTTACCAAACTTGACCTACAGTTCCCTAGTACCTAGATGCATGCAAATATGAAGAGAAAACACAATATTAACAAGGTTTATGGGTATTTACCTATTTGTGTGAAAACTCAAGAAAACACCAAGTAGGGGGGTATCCTCTTCTCTTGGTGATGCCCAAAGCCCCTCAAATCCTCAATAGCAGGCCCTAACTAGTACCCTCTAGTGTAGGGGAGTCCAATGCAAGAAACTAGAGTGGATTTGGATCAATATTGCTCAAGTTGTGTAGGTTTGAAGAAATTAGAATTTTCTAGGAATAAAATTCATGTAAATTATTCATGAATGAATGAAATGGGATTAAATAGAAGTGTGGGCTGCTAGGGGGGTGTCCTTGGCCGGCCATGGTATGGGGGGGGGGGGTGTCCTTGCCTTTTCTTCTAGGTTAAGGCATGGACTTTTGTGTAAAGGGGTGAGATATTTTGAATGGTTTAAGGAAAAATATCAACAATGGTAATATCTAGATATTTAATCTTGCTTTAACCCATGACTCAATATCCATCCTAAAGCTTCTAGGTTAGTGGCTAACCTCTAGATTAGGGTAGGATAGGTTAGGGACTAATCATGGTACTAATCAATAATTAAACAATAATAAAAACACATAAATACAAATAATTCCAAATAATTCCTAGAAAATTACCAAAATACCCTTTAGGCTAAAAAGCCCTAATTTGAAGTTCTAAACCTATGGCTAGGCTCACATGATCATGGTTAGTCTCTAGGTTATGAAAAACTAGGGTTTACACTAAGGTTTTGCTAGTAAGTCACAAAGTCATAAGTCATGACTTTGGAAATGGTTTAACTTAACTAAAATCACCAGAAAATCATACCATGACTAAAATACCACTAATAAATAATAAAAATAATAAATTTTTAAAAATACCCCAATTTCAGAAAACTGGGTGTTATAGTGTGTAGGCCGGCTACATGGGGTACTTGGGTGTGAGTGTGAAGAGAGAGAGAGATTAATTGAAGAGAGAGGGAGAGATATTTTATATATATATATATATATATATATATATATATATATATATATATATATATATATATATATATATATATGTGTGTGTGTGTGTGTGTGTGTGTGTAAAAATATATATATATATATATGTGTGTGTGTGTGTATATATGTATATATATATACATAAGAGAGAAAAAATAGAGATATTTGTATAAAGAGGATATTTTTAGAGTAGGGAAAAATTAGTGTATGGATATTAATGAAGGGGTAACAAGGAGCTTGGACTGGGTTTGGTTGAGCCGGGTCGGTTAAAATCGGACATGGTGCAATAATTAAATTATTTTAGGTATTTATAATCATGGATAAATAAGTAGCATGTAGGGGCTCAAATAAATGGGACACAAGTGCCTGACGGGTAGTAGGCTTCACGTGGGCCATGCCCCTATTTTGGGTCGACTAGGTTGGGTCGATAGGGTATCCACAATTCAAGTCGGAAAATAAATGTGACATCGTAGGGTAAATTAAAATCGGATCACGTGTCAGGAAAGTTGTGTAAAGAAAATGGGGCACAAGATGGAGTGTCTGTGTGGGACACGAACGTCATGGATGAAGAGCGTCTCGAGTAGATCAGGCATGACAAGTTGGTTTCGAGAGAATGACTAGCCTTGCGCTCCTAAATTAAAAGTCATGGTAACGTGCTTATGAGGATCAAGGAAAAGAGTGGGAAATCAATTTATAATTAAATGGTCTAATTTGATCCGAACTTGCACGAAGCAAAAAGAGTACAAGTGAACAAGTTCGAGTGGTACACGATATATCAACATGAAGATAATCTCATCTACTACAAACTTCAAGAAGAAAGTTTCCAGAGACTGGCATCCCTGATGCTCTAGAAATCCAAGTCACGGTAGAGAGCATTAAATCAAATAATAAACAAATAATAATATCTATTGCAATAATTGATTTATAAAATTAAAAAAATAAGCCATAAATTCAGGGGCTTACAATCCTACCCACCTTATAAAAATTTCGTCCTCGAAATTAAAACCATCCTATAGGTCAAGCTAAAACATGCAACTGCTATGGGTACAGTACTCAATCTGCTACCTTTGTGATCACCTATGCTGTTTCTCTCTACTGGTATTTTGGTTCAGGTTCATCAAGCTTCTTCCATAAAAACCATGTCTATTTACCCCTTAGAATCTTCATATCAATAAGAACCTTTACATATACTCTAAAATATAGGTCATCCTCGAGATACGTATATATATATCACAATGATTGGCCATCAACCAAAATTCCAATCTCAAAAGCAATTTATTTGTTTCCTTATCCCGTCCTAAGTATCCTTATCCTATTAATCACCAGCTCCTTGAAATTGTACATTCAAAACCTATTCTGGGTATTGAGCCTTCTCTCTTTTACTAAATAACTCCTGAATATAAACCCTCAAATCTAAGCACAAGATTCTAGTCCTAAATCCGTAGTCACTAAATATAATATTTCATTACCCCTTCTTAGATACCTTAAAATCAATCCATACTATCAAACTAATCATTCTTAATGGTTTCTAAGTCCACTATAGTCAGTCAGTCATATCTGTCCTATAAGCTTAACCCAATAAATCCCCAAGGAAATATATTCATCACAATCACACATTAACATATTACAGTTACACTACATAATCTGTTAACAAGGTTTGGCTATTCAATCATCAAAAAGAAGGTAACGAGGGCCTAAGACTGGGTCGAGCAATCCATATCATTATTCAGACAAGGTAAGGGTCAAGCAAGACATGAAGATTGTCAAAATATTTCCAAGAATAGTACGAGGCCAACGAAATGCATAGGACGTAGTCGAAGTAAAACTCAAGAACCATATACCTCCGTAATTATGTCACATGAAATTACTATCGCGCTAGTGTGCATCTGGCTACGATTAACTTCTATGTTCCATAATACGACGGATGGCTGCAGTGCACAGCTGCCACGCCAGATAATATAGGTTCCTGAACTTAACTTGGCCAAATCTGTGAAATATTTCCAAACAATTTTACAAAAATAAGGAGAAGATGTTAGTCAAAATGCTTAGGGAGTGGTCCAAGTAGAATTCGAGAAACATATTTAACCATGATGTCGTTATCTGAAGTCATGCCTCGCCAGTATTTCTCTGGATGCAAACCCCCGATTCCGTAATACAAGAATAAATTACTTTTCGAACCTTTCCTAAATCAACCCATGAGACACTTTCAACAATTATCGGGAAGGACAAAAAGAATTACCCAAGTGGTTAGCGAAGAAGAGTTTAGTCAAATCATAGGAAGATGGAACACAACAATCATGTTGAGAAAATCCTAATTAAGCTGTAGATAGACAGAGTTGACCAAGACGAAAAAATGATGATAAGAATTTGTTCTTGCTCATCCGGTCATAATGAAGTGATCCGATTTAAGATACAGTCTGATAACCATACACGTCTCCCTGAAATTATGTTACCAGAATTTTTGCCACGCCTGTAAGCATAGCTGCAATAAACGATGGAGTCCATAACTTGGGTATACACCCTATAATTATGTCATCTAGATTCCTTACCACGCCAACTGGTATGACTGCAAAAAAATCTAAATTCCATAACTAGGATAGTATATCCATCATCAGGCTCCCCGTCCCTGTCTTGCTAGCTAGTATGACTGCGATAAATTCTAAACTCCATAAATAAGGTAGACCTTTATCGTTCTCATCGAATATGCTTATCAGAATATCTTAACTCAATTTATAAAAACTGATTTCAACAAAATCAAAATCGAAGACAACAACGAACGAACATCCAGATTCAAAATTCAACAACGAATCAAAGATAAGTAGATGGAAACTAGCAGAAACAGATCCTGAGGTAGAGTTTAGAAGAAAATTCTTAGAAGATGTCCAAAGGTACTATCTAGTCAAGATAAAAGGAAATCATTGGAATATAATCTAAAACAATCTCAACCTGATATGAGATTGACAAATCATATTTCTGTCTCAACCTAGAAGATATATAAGTTCAACTTATACCTTCCCTCTGGGGTCCACAAACTCATTCCAAGGAAGAATAAAGTTTGATACGGACAAATATTTTAGAAATCAGGACGAACAGGAATGAATGGGAAAAGTTTCGAAAAGTTCAAAATAAGATTCTTAGGGTCATCCCTGGAATCTACCAAGAGTTCCTAATATGTGACTGAGTACCAAAATCCTAAAATATTCCATGACTCAACCTTAATCCTAGGGCAGGCTCGTAGTAGTACAGACAAGCTCAAGTACTACCACGAATTCGCATTAATAGCAAAGACTGACCTGCATGGGCCACCACTAAAAACGTGTCACGACCCGCACCCGGATATACGGGTACGAATACGTGGGCCACGTCCAGCCTACGCCGCAGTATCGGCGGTAGAGCGCTGTCAAGTACCATAAACTAACTACAACATCTAAAGATCCATAACCAGAAATGCACTCATGTCACAACACGAAAACTAAGAAAGATAGGACAAGAAATAATAACAATATCACTAGAACAACTAAAATCTACAAGGATCATAAGACAGAAAAATAAAGAAGGAACAACAAGACTAACTAAGGATAACTACCAGGCAACTCACATAGAAGAATAGTGAGATCCACCTCAGCTAGCAACATCATGAAGTCCAATACTGAGGGCACAACTACTCCTAAAATTTTGTCAACATATCCAGTCAGGATGGAACGAGCACAAATCTCAAATAACAGTTCTAATTAGGCGATATTGAAAATGTAGCAGTAAATAGAGAGAATATACAAAAAATTATGAAATGTACATGTGAGTATCATGGCAAGGTAAGCTGTAAATCTAGAGCTAGAACAAGGCAAGTAAAACTGATCATGGCATGTACAAGAATCAAGAATCATCTATCTAAGTGTATGAGTACTTGCTACAACATGTGGCCGGCTTGGGTCTGTACAAGGTCATGATCTAGCCAATCATACGTGTGGTGTAGGATTGGCATTCACAAGGTTCACAAGATATACAAGGCGGGTATTGACCACACATCTACACTAATACTCTCTGTCCCCGACTAGTATAGTGGATCCAACCATGACACATCATGACACGCGATTCTCTGAGAGGGTAGCTAGCCTTCGCAGGAATCGTGTCTATACAATGCACAAGGAACAAGAAAGACTTGCACAAGATATACCAAGGAAAGCGAGGAATAACATCTCATGACGAGATCCAGAGAAATACCAATCCGTGTGAACAATGTGTCAAGAAAACAAGGATATCTACACTAAATACAAGAAACATAGACGATATCATAAAACAGAAATATTATCAGAGAATGTACTCGCCTGAGATCTGGTGGAATATGTCAACTGTATCCTAGAACAGTGCCTCGAGGACCTATAGATGGAATACTGTATCAATATAAGGGTTTGGATTATACTAAGTCAAACTAGGTCAAGGCAAGTCAAAGCAAGTCAAACTAGGTCAATCTAAGTCAATGGTTGACTTACAGTTGACTTTTGGTCAACTGGTCAACTCTGGTCAACCCTAGGTCAAATCTAGGTCAAACTTGACTAACGTTGACTAACAGTTGACTTTGGATCAACTGGTCAACTTCGGTCCAGTTCTAGTCAATTTTAGGCTACGGTTGACTTGTGGTTGACTTTTGGTCAAAATAGTCAACTGTGGTCAACCAAGGTCAAAATTAGTCTAACCTAGGTCAAATGTTGACTCTACTTCGACGTTCAGTCAAAGTAGTCAACCATAGTCAAACAAGGTCAAGGCTAGTCTCTATAAACATCTACAGAGTCAACACATTCAATTTCAGTAATTGGAAAATCGCTGAAATCGATGGATCTCAAAATACAACAAAAGGAGAAGTTATAATAATAGGGTGAAAACCTACAGATGTTGTCGGATGGTGAAACAACTATTACCAACGTGTCTAGAATGGTCGAAATAGCTAGAATAGCCTGTCCATAATTCCAATTTGGACACAGGGGCAAAAAGGTAAGTTTGAAAATGGTGTCCGTGTCGGACCCACTTTGCACCGAAAAATGTGCCAGAATAAAAGTGTACTAAATCTAACAAATTATATGTCCACGAATCCAGAATGACGATACAAACCCAACGGTATATCCAGAATTGGATTCCGTTGACCCGATCTCAAATTGGTCCGTGGACCAGGACATTAAAATTCTGATTTGCACGGAAAAGCGTGTCGGAGCCAAAGTCCTCAAAACTTAGCCAATTATATGTCAACGAGTCCAGAATGATGATATGAACTCAACAGTATATCCGGAATTGGATTCCGATGAGCCGATCTCAAAATGACCCGTTGACCCGGATATTGGTATCCGACTTACACCGAAATGCGTGCCGGAACCAATGTCCACTAAAACCTAGTAAATTATATGTCAACGAGTCCAAAATGACGATACGAACTCAACGGTATATCCAGAATTGGATTTCGATGAGCCGGCGTCAAAAAGTCCCGTTGACCCGGACTATGGGACCCATTTTGCACCGAAATACGTGCCAGGGCCCACGTCCTCCAAACTAAGCAAACTTTATATGAAAATATGCCAGAACGACGCCATGAGTCTACTGGTGGTGTCAGAAATTGAATTCGGAGTCCCGGGTTTAAAAATGGAATTTTACAAGTTGGAAATTATGAATTCGGACGGCCAACTTTGGCGTCGAATTCAACCAATCAAACGTGCTCACAATGAAACAAAACTGGAGGACTAGGAAGAGGGTTATACCAGCTTCGCTTAGGAACTAGTAGCACGCCAGACGGAGCCGCGATGGAGAAGATACGAACCGACGAGGTTGGCTCCGCAAAACTGTCCAAAAATAACACAATTTAAACGATCAATTTGGTGGCCGGTTTTGATGTATCAAACGACAAAATTAACGGACGAAAATTGAGGGGACTGAAGAGCTATATACCGAGATTTAGACGGAGCAAAGAAATCGTCGATCCAACGCTCGAATTGTCTAGAAAATCGACGCAAAGTCGCTGTCCCGGAGCGAACTTTCTGAAATTCGTCCGCACGCGCGTCGACGGAATTTCGTCCAAAATGCACGAAACGCCTAGGCGGCGCGTCCCGAAGAACGGTGGCCGCCACAGGGAGGTCGCCCAGCTCACGCACAGCCCGGGCGGGGGGGGGGGGGCTCGCCGGCGACGGCGGTTGCCGGGGTGGCGTGCGGCTGCCGGTGCACGCGGTTGCGCATTGTTGCTGCGGCTGCGCTCAGCCTAGCGTGGTACGACGTGCGGTGGTGGGCACGACCGTCGGGCTAGCGGAGCACGGCATCGGTGGCTTAGTGGAGGTGGGTGATGGAGATGATGATGAAGGTGGTGGTATGGTGATGGTGGGTTGATGAAGATGATGATGATGATGAGTAGAAGGAGAAGGAGATGAAGAAGAACTTAGAAGAAGAAGATGAAGAAGGAGTTGAGGGGAGGGGGTGTTCGGCCATAGGAGGCTCGGCATGGTGTGGAGCTGCTGCTGCTATGTGTATTTGGAGAGGAGAGGTGAGTGTGTAATAATTGTGAGGGGGAGAGAGAGAGTAGTTATTAATAGAATAGAGAGCGAAAGAGAGAGAAAGAGAGATTTAGAGAGAGATATTTAGATAGGAGGGTGTGTAGGCCGGCCACATGGGGTACTTGGGTTTGAGTGTGAAGAGAGAGAGAGAGAGATTAATTGAAGAGAGAGAGAGAGAGATATTTATATATATATATATACATAAGAGAGAAAATATATATATATGTATATATGTATATATATATATATATATATATATATATATATATATATATATATATATATATATATATATATATATATATATATACATAAGAGAGAAAATATATATATGTATATATGTATATATATATATATATATATATATATATATATATATATATATATATATATATATATATATATATATATATATATATATATATATATATATATATATATATATATACATAAGAGAGAAAATAGAGATATTTGTATAAAGAGGATATTTTTAGAGTAGGGAAAATTTAGTGTATGGATATTAATGAAGGGGTAACAAGGAGCTTGGACTGGGTTTGGTTGAGCCGGATCGGTTAAAATCGGACATGGTGTAATAATTAAATTATTTTAGGCATTTATAATCATGGGTAAATAAGTAGCATGTGGGGGCTCAAATAAATGGGACACAAGTGGCAGATGGATAGTAGACTTTACGTGGGCCATACCCCTATTTGGGGTCGACTAGGTTGGGTCGATAGGGTATCTACAATTCAAGTCGAAAATTAAATGTGACACCGTAGGGTGACTTAAAATCGGGTCACGTGTCAGGAAAGTTGTGTGAAGAAAATAGGGCACAAAATGGAGTGTCTGTGTGGGACATGAAGGTCATGGGTGAAGAACGTCTCGAGCAGATCAGGCATAACAAGTTGGTTTCGAGAGAATGACTAGCCTTGCGCTCCTAAATTAAAAGTCATGGTAACGTGCTTATGAGAATAAAGGAAAAGAGTGGGAAATCAATTTATAATTAAATGGTCTAATTTGACCCGAACTTGCGCGAAGCAAAAAGAGTACAAGGGAACAAGTTCGAGTGGGACACGATATATCAACATGAAGATAATCTCGTCTACTACAAACTTCAAGAAGAAAGTTTCCAGAGACTGGCATCCCTGATGCTCTAGAAATCCAAGTCACGGTAGAGAGCATTAAATAAAATAATAACCAAATAATAATATCTATTGCAATAATTAATTTATAAAATTAAAAAAATAAGCCCTAAATTCAGGGGCTTACATCACCCACACAAAATTTGAGGCAAATTGATCGAGTGGATCGAGAGAAAACTCGATCGCACCGATCCTTGCCTGTGCTGCGCGCGTGTGAAAATGCGCACTGATACGCGTCTCGTGCACACGACACAAGTCACGTGGACACGGTACAGGCTGTGGGACACGCTCCCCTTTCCTAGGCGAGCCTTAGGACACGAGCACGAGCCCTCTAGTATCGTGTGTCGTGTCCTAGCTCGCTCTGCATCTTAGTACGAGGATTTTCTGAACTGTGTCGATTTGCTGTGTTCATTTTGTTTGGACACGTTCGTGTCCAGTTTCTTGGACATGAACACATCCCTCCTTGTAACACCCAGTTTTCCAAATAAGGATAATTTTGAAATTTTGTAATTTTAGTCTTTTAATAATGATATTTAAATCATGATATGATTTTTGGTAATTTTTAAATCATTTTAAAACTATTCTAAATCATGACTTATGACTTTGGTGTTTTGATAGTGTAACCTTGGAGACTGGTTGACCTAGAGCCTAACCATGTTATTGGGATACTTATTTGTCATTTCAGCCTAGAGGGTATTTTGTCATTTTTAGGGTTATTTGAATTTCATATAATTTATTTGAATTTATGATTTATTTTGAGTTGATTTCAATGATGGTTGAATAGGTTGACTTTGACTAGTGTTGACCTTGGTGGACTGACCAATTAGTTAATCCTAGTCATGACCATTTGGTTAGGTTATGGAACCCTAGCTTGACCTAAGTTAGTGACATTTAACTCATTAGAATTTATTAGGAGGAATTAGGATTTGATTTAAATAGAAAATGGCTTCTGGTTTCACAAGTCATGACTTGTGACTTAAGCCTTAGAGGCCCAACCCAACACTAGTGGGGCCCTAACCCTAGCCCAATAGCCCATGGCCGGCCACATAGGGATTCCCCCTCTATTTAATGCCTCCTAGAAATTAGGGCTAGCCTCCATTAGGAATATTTGCAAGTTTTAGAAAGAGGTGAGTCTCCATCTTCATTAATTCCTAGAAATTTTATTTCAATTCCTTTTCCACCCAAACCAATTGTAATAGGCTCTAAATTTAGTTTACTTGCTGTTGGTATTGAGAAATTTTAGGGAAGAAATAATTTGGGAGAGTTTTGGAAGCTTGAGGAACCATTCTCATTTGGGGCTTTTTGAGCTTTGTAAACCTATAGGTAAATTCTAATCTACACCATAGAATGTTGTTTTTATTGCATATCTAGGAAACCCTAGGCCTAACCTAACTGTAGGACTAGCTAACCTAGATTTCGAGTCCGATACGTGTCCGTATCGGACACGTATCAGTCCATGTATATAGGTGTTTGACGAAATGCCCCAAAGGGCATTTCGATCTAATTTTAGGGATGTTTCTGAATAGGAAGTTAGGTTTTGTGTTTACTTATGGTTTTCCTTTGGACTGAGTCTCCATTGGTGTCGTGTCGAGTTGCCACGGACACACGAACACGCGGTTGCACACGCGCGCGTGCGAGCAGGTTGCTTGCCCTGATGCTCGGGGTCTTTTGCACGCAGGATACACCACTAGGACACGTGAAACTTGGCACACACGATGGAGCATTGACTGACACCACGTGTGTCAAGTTTCACGACCCCTCGTGTTGTGTCGGACACGGTGTCGCGCGTGCACTGTGTGTGCGCTGTGTGTATCAGTGTGTATTATTGTTTCCCTGTTTTCAATTCAATTTTAAATGATTTTAATAGTGATTTTAATTGTTAATTTGATCCTAAATATAATGTATGATATATATTAGATTAGATTTACATGTTAATTTAGGTTTTAATGTGGAAATGTGGATTCGAATGGATTAAATGACATGCTCACTGATACTACTGATACATTGTTTCTTTTCAAATTTCTGAACTGTAGTCCTATTCTACTGATGTTTCCACTGTTAACTTACTCCTACATATTTGTTGATTCATATTAATGAAGTTTTTCAGTCGAATTAGGCTTTTGGATTTATGAATGGAATTTGGACTTATGAACTGGACTGTTTTAGGTATTGGCTGATACTTAGCCACTGTTAATCCTGAACTTTTCATTCCAAATTCTCCTAACTGTTATCCCATTTTAATCTTGTGTATTAACTGTCAATGTTCCCACATGTTTGGTTGTTTATGTTAACTTAGTATTTCATTCGAATTTGGCTTTGTTTGTAAATGGGATTGGCATTCATTTGGGGCTTCAATGTGTATCATCTGATTTATTCTTGATGTTAATTGTCAGCTGAGAAATAATTTTCCTATACCTGAGAATGATTCATTCCTAAACCACTGATTTGTTTTCATATGAACTGAATGAAATGATTTCCAGTTCTCAATAGCTGAGTGTTCTTCCATTTTTCTGTATTTGAATGTTCCATTCATTCCCAGATTTTCTTGTTTCACACAGTTAATGATTTACTTATTTCCAGGATATATTGCTCACTGTTCATAGTAAACTGGCAACACTTTTATTTCCTGTTTCTCATTCCTGTACACACTGTTTTCTACATGATACACACAGGTACACTGATTTCATTTAGCCACTGTTTTCCTTTTTTTTGTACTTCACTGTTTATTTCCATATTTTGTTTTGTTAGTCACTCACTGTTTTCTATTCCTGCTACACTGTTTACATTTTTCCAGTTTTTACCATTTTTATATTGAACTGAAAATGAACTAATTTCTTTTTTCCTCAACTATAACTGAACTGAATTCCCTTCTTCAAACTGATTTGAATGAATGAATTATTCACTGGTTAACTGATTTCATGATTGGTTCTATTATATTCGAATTAGACTTGATTTAGAATGGGATTTTTGACATTGGTTGAGTTTACAACTTGTATTCACTGATTTGTTCCCTGTGAACTGTTACTGGGAATGGTTTCTTCTCAATACTTCACTGGATTTCCTAAAACCTGAGACTTTACTCTTTCCTTAACTAAATTGAATGCCTTATATATATTGAACCTGAGATTATGTTGATCCTCTAAGATCCTGGACTGATTTCCTTTCCTTTTTCGAATTTGTTATTGAAAAGACTTCCTAACCTGAGTTTTCTTCCCTCTTTCCTGAACTGATTTTCTCCTAGTTAACTAACTGTTTGCATTACATAGTAAATGATTCCCTATTTTCCTATTGATATATGTATATACTATTTCACAGGTTCAATTTCTAATTCCTGTAGACACCCAGGTTATCCGCATTTGCCATGCCACTGTTTTGCATTGATTTCATTTCATTTACAGTGCTTTCCTATTGCCCACATACATGTTAGCTACTGATTTCCTAGACACTGCTACACAGATGCATTTACTGTTTCATTCCTTAACCTGAAATCTATTTACTTGTAACTGCCATGTTTAGCAGCTCACCATTTCCTGGATTTCACCAATTGATTTCCAGGTTATACAATGTATACACTGATTTCAGAATCACTCTTGCACTCTCTTGACACTTCACTAACACACACACACACTCTCATGTCTTCATTCACACATACACACACATGTACACCACCACATTTCCTTTCCCTTCCTTATTCTCTATATATATGTGAATGTATATATATATGTATTGAGATGTATACATATATGTATCCTATATCTATGTGTGTACTATTATATATATTTGATATATATGTATGTGTGATATATTATAGGTAACCTATAAGCTAATGTATATTCTATATTATATTATATAGCTATGTCAATATGTGTATTATATATTAGATATATATTTTGACATGTAGTCATGTGATTTGTGGGTTGGTTTTTAGGCATAATAGCCTATAACCTATGGGTGGCTTGAATACCTAGTATGGAGTCTAGATTAGACTTGTTTAGTCTTGTTA
Source organism: Iris pallida (assembly GCA_029216955.1). Taxonomy (NCBI): domain Eukaryota; kingdom Viridiplantae; phylum Streptophyta; class Magnoliopsida; order Asparagales; family Iridaceae; genus Iris; species Iris pallida. Next base: position 6,110,862 of record JANAVB010033011.1, on the reverse strand, counting down.
GACCTAGAATAGATTTGTTAGACTAGTATAGACTGGTTTGACTTAGGTTTGACCTAGTTGACCTAGTTTGACTTCTAAGGTTGACCAGCGTTGACCAAGAGTTGACTTTGGTCTAGATTGACCTAGATTCATGTAGAATGCATTAACTTGCATCTTATTATCATTTTAGACTCATAGTGACTTGTACTGTTCTATAGGAGACAGATACTACTCCTCGGATAGTATATATCCTTCAGATTCTCAGGATACAGGCGAGTACATTCTCTGATCATTTCATATCCTGTTTAGGAGTATATTTCCTGCTTTAGATTACTTTACATGATGCTGACACGTTGGAAACACGGATTAGTATTATATGGATCTGGTTGAACGATGTTATCCCCTTAGCGGATACATCGGATATTCGTGTTCGTGTACTTTATCGTGAGCCTCGTGTACTCCTTGTGTTCGTGACATTCGTGTACGAAACATGTGAATCGTGCATAATCATGTATTCACATGACCTTCGTGTACAATAACATAATTTGGCTAGATCCTTGTGTATTGATTGGGGCGGGGGAGTAGAAGTGGTTATGTATTCAATCCAGTAGATTACTCGTGTACAAACCTCTGTAGATTACTCGTGTACAACATCGTACCGTTTACATAACCATCTTGTGCTCTGAATCACTAGCACTGTTAGTTCTCTATATACTTTAGCTATTTACTTACAGTCTCTCTCTTTTTATCATGTTATTTTCTTCAGTTTCCTGTATCTTACTCTCTAGCATGTTTATATTTTCTAACCTGTTATGATTTGTTGAGATGTACTGTACTCGCTCCTGTCCTGACTGGACCTGTTGAAAATTTTACAGTGAATAATGAGGCTCTGGTGTCTACCCCTCATGGTGCAGCTTTAGAAAACACTTATGACTTGGACCCACTAGCAGTTGATGACACTCCCCTAGATTAGGATGTCTTTATTATCTTTCCTAGATTACTGTATTGAGATTCTGAGATGTTATTTGGGATATGATTTTTTTATTTAGACACTTAGACTTCTGGATTGTATCTCTGTATTTCCTTTTCTGGTTATCTATCTATCAATCTGTCTTTTCATGCTCTACCTTAGATGTGATTGAGACTGTATCTGCTATGTCACCTCCATTCGGAGAGTATATACTGTACATTTACCTTTATATTGTTAGATGTTTGACCTAGGACAGCGTTCTACCGCCGACACTGTGGCGTAGGCTGGACGTTGTTACGTGCTCGTACCCTCACAGTGGGTGCAGGTCGTGACACTCATGACACGTATGACGTGTATTAACCTCTGCACACATCAATTGATGATCATTTGGGTTTTCGATTTCAAATGGGTTGAAATTTGTTGAGCTTTCCATTCTCTGATACACAGACTTATGTTTTCGATTTTTCTGGATTTAAATGTGTTCAACCCATTCTTTTTATGATTTAAATTGCCATGTTCAATGCACTTACACCTGTGTTAGTTATTGCAATGTGGAGTTTTTGATTGTATTGGAAAAAAATTGGGATTTCGAATTTGGGTTTCGAATATTGAACTGTTTATGTCAACTGTCAATAATCCTGAAATTGGTTATGTTTTTTTGACTGATTATGATGTTCAGTCCCTGTTATTTGTACTTGTTCAGGATTACCTTGGTAATATGTTGTCCAGTCTTGAACATTGATCTATACATCTGAACTTCATTTGGTCCAGCATTTGGTTCAGTCTTAGGAAGTTCATTACCTGCAAATGGATATTCTGAATTGATTTCCTCTTCTTTTAATCTGAGTTGATGTTCAATTTCAGGTTAGATTCATGTATACTTTGTGTTAGCCATTACTAGAGTGTTGGTTTGTGTTGTGTTGAGAGTTGGATTGATTCGATTCCTGAGAGTAGGGGTTGAATTCGATGTGGGTATTATTAGGATTAGGTTGAAATCAGTTAATCAGTGTTGCCATTGGCCATTGGCTTGCTGTGAGAAGCTTGGCATATGGCCCTTGCAATGGCACTTGGCCATTGGCTTAATATATGAGAGCAGGACAGTTAGAGAGAGATTTTGGAGGATCTATGTTCAGATAGGGACTGAGGTTAAATATTAGCTGCTGAACTGGTATATGGATTAGTTAGGAGGATATTTGAGGAAATGATGATTGGTGAACTATAAGGACTAGAGGGTGGTGCTCAGTTCAGTTGGTTTGATGCTGAGAAAATCAGTATCCAACTAATATTAAATCAGTCTTGACTGATAGAGGTATTAGTCAGCTATGGGGGATCCCAGTTTGGCCAGGTAGGCTTGGACTGCACAGACCTGTGCAGGGATGTCTTGTGATCGAGTGTGGTCAGGGTTGCAATTGCTGCAGCCTGGGTTAAAGGAATTGATTGGCAGGGGGAGTGTATCAGGGAGGAGAGCTTCATGTAGGTAAGTTTGGCTTTGTATCTGTAGTGTGGTATGTGTGTCTAGATATAATTCATGAGTGAGTGGTTAGTGAAGTGTCACACATGTTAGTTTGCTAAGCTCTATTGACACACAACCTTGCTTCTGTTCTCTTCACACACACTAACACATTTCCCCCATATTTGATTCCCTGCCAACCCTGAATCACTCACATCTCACTGTGTACACACACACTTTAACACCCATTGTATCACACTCTAATGTCCCTATCACACACCATGATACACTCCTAAAAATCCTATTGACACTAGCCTATTAACTAAACTGTCATGTCTTCCCACACACACAGGAAAACACACTATATTTCACTCACATATGACACTGCTACACACTCTATTGACACACATGTACACAACACCCTCACATGATTTCCTCTCCTATCTCTCTATGTATATACATATATATATGTATATATATATATATAGGTCTATATGTGTGTTATTATATTAATTTAGGTATATTAATATATTGTAATGTGTGAATTAATATGTATGATAGCTATATGGCATATATACAGGGCCTATAGCCTATGGCTCATTGCCTATGGGTATGGCTTGAATGCCAGTTAAGTGTATAGTTGACTTGTATAGCCTAGAAATGGTGTGTGCTTGCTAGAATAGGCTGGTTGGGCTTAGTGAGACTTGTTTGGCTTAGGCTTGACCTAGTTGACCTAGTTTGACCTAGACAACATGCAGATGCATTGTAGATTACTATTATCATCGCATGTATACATCTTGACTTGTGTTGCTCTAACAAGGAGTCAGATACCTCATATCGGACAGTACATTTACTACAGCTATTCAGATACCAGACAAATACATTCTCTGATCATTTCAAAATTTGCTTAGAATTATATTCCTGTTCTAGTTTACCTTATTTGATGCTGTCACGATATTATCACGGATTGGTACTATATGGATCCCTACATTGAGATGTTATCCCCCTCGGGAGCATCGAATACATTATGTCGTGTGTTTCATGTACATCATGTATTCCTCGCTCTCATGTTATTCATGTTTCTCATGTGCTTCATGCTCGTTCATACATGCTCGTGTACTCTCATGTGCTCTCATGTTCGGTCATGTTTTCCATGTATCTCATGTATAACCTATACTTCATGTGCACTCATTTATGAGCCTTCATGTGAATTTCATGTGCACCCATTTATGGGCCCCCATGTGAACTTCATGTGCACTCATTTATGAGCTCTCATGTATACTTCATGTGCACCCATTTATGAGCTTCATGTGAAAACCATGTACGTAACATAACTTGTCTGGATCCTTGTGTATTGATTGGGGTATAGGGGAGTATAAATAGTCATGTGAACAATTCTAAAGTAGTATAGCCATGTACGCCTCTTTAGTATAGCCATGTGTAAATCAAGCCATTCACATGTCGACTTTGTACTCTAAATCACTAGTCACTGGTAGCTCTCTACTTATAGTAGATATTTCTATTACAGTTCTCTCTCTCTGTTTACATCATGTACTTTCTTTCAGTTTCATGTATCGTACTCTCTTGCATGTTTATATTCTCTAACCTGTTATGTATCGTACTCTCTAACATCATGTTTATATTCACATGTCGACTGAGTCTGGAAAACTCGGCCGCATATCCGTCGACCGTCCTGTCCATCTGCTTCAGATTGGTGAACCTCGTCTGTAGATCATACCGAGCTACAGCATCAAAATACTTGGTCTGGAATCTCTCTCTGAACACCGTCCAAGCAATGGGTGCTGCTAATCCAACAGCCTGAGCTGCCCACCAGCTGCGAGCAAGATCTAGCAACTGCAGGCGCACTACGGCCACCTTCTCATTCTCTGGGGTCCTGGCTGCTTCTAGAATCACCTCTGTGTCCTGAAGCCAAGCATCTGCAGCGATAGCATCTTCACTACCGTCAAAGAATGGAGGGTTCAAGCGCTTGAAGCTGTTGGCCGCGCTGTTACCCTGATGACCTCCTCTGGTTAAAGCATCCGTCACAGCCTGGTGCAAGGCATCTCCTCGACGATCTTGGGAAGCTATCAAGGTCCTGACGAGACCTACCAAAGTACCATCATCAGGCTCGGCAGGCTGAACTGGCTGGACTGGTGGCTCTCCGTCAGAAGGCACGACTCTGGAGGCTACTCCCGAATGCTGGGCTTGATCTCCAGGTTGCTGCTGATCTGCGGGAAGTGCTCCGCCTTGCTGACCGACAGGTCCAGGAATGATGCCGCTGAAGAAGACGACATAGGGAATAAATAAGGAAGGACCAGGACAGATCAATGATACAAGCATATGGTCAGGACAAGAATCCAGGGATTCAGAAGATACGAGCAAAGATCAAGGGCGAATACTGATTGAGACATCTATTCGGTAAACCCTCACATATCTTGATTTACAAGACCTGCATGGGCCACCACTTAAACCATGTCACGCCCCAGAACCAGAATACTGGAGAGCGGGGGCAGACATAGCCAACTACGTATATTGAAATGGATTCCATCTCGCTATACGGTCACGGCTGTCTAGATACATGAGGGTTTACTACAAGCCAACAGTCTCCTATGGTCATAAACAAGCCTAGTGTCTCAATCACAAGCAAGTAAGTAAATGTTACAAGATGTATGATCATTAAATATACAATAATAAGGCATCCCAAATATTACATATTTAACTGATCATGAAGCTAGTCGTTACAAAATGTTAGGACTAGTAAGAGTTTAGTCATACATGATCAACCCTAGGATCTGTCAATCATGTTACAGCCCGTAGGCAGACAGTAAGTAAATGCAATCGAGCTAACAGGTGCTCGTCGGCTAAATGCCTCAAAAGAATATTTTTACAATAGAGTGGGAGAGCCAAAAATAACCCACTCGTTGTCCTGGTTACGTCTGGTGTTCACCATCGGGCGGGAGAAGCGGTAGATCCTCTGGAGCTGCTCCAAAATCTGGCCATACAAAACCAGTTGGGTCAGATCCCAGAAAGAGCAAGTGCCACAAAGGAAGCTTCACTTAGGAACTAAAACCAGCAATTAGCACAATAGTATAAATAAAAATAACAACAGGAAATAAAGAAAATACATCAGGATGATATACGACGAGATAACCATGGAACTATTCAGATAACCAGGTTACAACCCGTAAACCAAACAAGGACCGGGGTTGTAACCCTTCGTCTGAACGAAACTTGGAATTCTCACCATTTATCGGTAAAATAAATACAGGCATTCAGGTCATGCAGTAATTTGGAACATGATCGGGACAAGACTAGACTGGTTAGACTCCATCCAATCATTTCACGGCCAAACAAGAACTACGACTTGATACTTTAACTAACTAGGGTTATCACAGGCCTAGTTACTAGCAAGATGCAGTGAGAATCATCCACAGCCACAAGCCCTGCAGTCCATCCAGGTTACCCGGGTTAAAAGATTAGAGTTGAATTCAGGTGGGTACATCGTCCAGGAAACGAATGTACCCTTAGGTAGCTTGAAGGGTGCAACACATGACAGTGTGCTGGAAATGTGCCCTACTCGACAGCAGGCTACAGATCCCAAGGCATGCCCAGGTAACGGGATTGTCTGTAGCTGGAAGATCTCTTTATGACTAGTTTATTAATCTAGTTGTTAGCCTTAGTCCATTTCAATAGGTACTCCTGACCGTGGTACTCAGGAGTCCCCTCCTAGACATGATGCAAGACAGGACTGGATTATTGTACAAGCACAATCGCCCACGGTATCCAGGTTAATTATACAGGTCATGTCATGTCAGGTAGCCGTCGCAACAGCTTATCAAGGTATATCATGCCAGGTTATCATGTCAAGTGTACTGGTCAAGAGTGTGCCACGACGGGCCACTATCAGGTCATGTCATGTTTACTTGTCACACCATGTCATGTACAATTGTCATTTTAATCATGTCAATCAAATCATGATTCATCAAGTTCAGGGCAAAAGGCGTAAGGATATAAAATGGGCATAAAACATACCATAAGAGTTCCAAAGCATGGGCAAAATAATAATAAAATAACAGTACAGAGCTATAGGAGAGTCATGCGGTTCGGGAATATGCGGCCAGGAATAATCTCATGCGGCTGAGAGAAGAACAGCCCATGCGGCAGGATAGGGTCAGGCGCATGCGGCTTGATAAAGGAAAGCCTATGCGGCTAAGGATATCAGTCCTCATACGACCAACGGGATAAGTGGGCGCATGCAACCATGCGGCTGAGATGAATTGGGTTCATGCGGCTGATAGAAAGGCAAGCTCATGCGGAAGGAGGAGAACAGTCCATGCGGCTACGGAAAGAGGGAAGCGCTTACGGCTGAAGCAACAATCCATGCGACAGGGACATGAGCGAAGCCATGCGCTTATGCGGTTAGCGGGGTCATGCACCTATGCGGCTACAAGTGGACCAAGTTCATGCGGCTCAGAAAGAATTTCTTATGCGGCTGGATCAAGTAAAGTCCCATGCGGCTGGGAGAAGCGGGAAGAGAGGGCGCATGAGACTAAGTCAGAGCATTCATGCGACTGGAAGGAGCGGGGTCCTCATGCGGCCAGGGAGGGCGCATGCGGTCAGACGGGTAACGTCTCATGCGGCTGAAGGAGTGCAGAGCATATGCGGCTGGGGATTGAGCGAGTCATGCGGCTAGATGAGTTCGGCCCTCATGCGGCTCAAGTACTTTCAGTCATGCAGCTGAAGAGAACACTTGTCGCATGAATTATTCATGCGGTCAAGTCAGCACAGTTCATCTTCTCCAAAATTTTAGAGAAGAAGAACACCATGAGAGCTAAATTCTCAAGCTTCATAACTCCATCATCCGGAGCCCAAATCCGAACTTCCATAGGTCAAAAAGGGGCAGAACAAGATTCTCTACAACATGGAACCCTCAAAACTCAAAAATAACAAGATTAAGTAGATCAAAACCCAAGATTTCCGAAAAATAAGTAAACTTAGATCTACAAGAATCTAGCCAGGGAAAGCGGAAATGCCATGTACTAAAGTAAGTTAAAATATTGTAAGGAAGAGAATGAAGCAATAAAATTGGAGTTCCTCCATGAAACAAGTTGTACTTGCCTTAATCTCTCTCTCTCTCTCTCTGGTCGGTGAAGTAGTAAATAGAAGGAGAGTAATGAAGAGAGAGAAGGAAGAATGGGTAATAAATATCAAGGGTGGTGGTAGGTAGGGGGTTCACCCTTTTGGTCCATGATGAACCAAAGCAATCCCAAACCGAACCAAGCCAACCCGAACCAAGAATATCCCAAGCCATGAAGAAAACTAAGCAAGAAATCATGCAATACCGAATAAAATACGTACACGTATTCCAAAAATACGTAATACGGACAACAGGTATTACATATAGAGTTGGAGGACATTTTCCCTTTCTCTGTAAAAATCCTCTTGTAAACCAACTCAGGGAGTGAAGTGACATAATCTGATTGGAAGAAAAGGTCCTTAAAATATCTTATCGTTTCATCCTTAATTTCATTGGCTGTAGTAATTATCGCCCCATTCTGGTCTATAATATTATTGAGGCTAATGCGATGTTGGCACTCACAAATGCTCGCATAAAAAACTTAGTGCTACGATCTTCATCCTTAAGCCAATTGCACTTGGATCGCTGGAGCTAACTAACCTCTTCCCTGAATTTAAGTTGTCGACCCTCCTCTTGAAGCCTGGATTCAAGCATAGCCAGATTGTCATCCAGAGGGCTCAAAAATAACTGATGTTGGATACTCATAAGCTCTGCCTCATGCGTACAAAGGACGGGCTTGGGTCTATCATTTTTCCATTTTTATCTTTATTTTAACTGCTTTAAGCTAAGCCACCAATCTGAACTAGGCATTACCCAGCCCGAAGATCAAAAGATCCCCCTGAGCAGCTTCATCATATACATCAATGAGAGGCCAGGAATTACAGTACCTGAATGGGTGGGCTTTAGAAGGTTGAATATCCACTATACGAACCAAAATAGGTGAATGGTTGCTAGAAGCAGCCGGTAGGCCCTCTGCTTGAATACCAGGGAACAACTCCAGCCAACTGTTGTTGTAAAGAGCCCTGTCGAGCTTGTAATAGATACGTTTGGAAGCGGCTGTGTCACGACCCGATCCCAATATATTGGATCTGGTCGGATCATGCCCAGCCTGCATCATTGTGAGACGGCGGCAGTAAGCTGTATAAAGCGGTAGTACACAAGCAGATAATTCTAAAATGCGAGAATAAAAAAACATTTATTTGAACTTTGGAATTTAAAGCTAAATGTCTAGGTGAAATAACCACACAAGCAAATAAATATTTAGTTAATACATTTGTTCTTTATTACAACTGAAAATAGAAAAACTAAGCAATAGACAAAACTAGTAGTCTTGGGCTCCCTGGTCAGGTTTAGCTACCCCTTCAGAACTCAGATCGGGTCCGTAGAAGGAACTAAAGGCGAGCTCATCGTCTTCGCAATCACCTAAAATATTGATCTTCAGTCAGGAGGAGAGCAAGAACATATATCCACATCCAGCATTCTAAATAATAATAAATGATGCAAGGGCAGTTTATAAGCATTATTATGTTTTTCTAGATAATAATAAAGAAGACAACAAGGCAATGAAATCTCAGGAGCTATAATGATGCAATCTACAATAAGTCAACAGTAATTTTGAGCGTATAGCAGATCTGTGACCGGCTGGTAGATTCAATGTGTATACTAATATTTTGGCCAAATGCTAGTATACGATACGGCTCAACCCCATGTGCAGTAGGGTTAGCGCGAGAGAGTCAATATTGGTAAAAATATCTTTGATCACAAATGCTATACTACTCCCCCAATCTCCGAGTCAATGAGCCAATCAAGCAATCAATCTGGCGTCCGAGAGGGAACCCCTGTGAATCAGTGTCAAAACAATATACATAGTCCTACTGATGAAGTACATTTATTTATTAAATAAAATATGAACATGAATAGTATGAAACTAGCCTTAGATTTTTTCGGTGCTGTGGGTGACGATAGGAAAGTATTCGGCTAAAGTACGGGACCTGAACCTACATTAATTTAATACTCCATTTTAGAATCATTCCAAGGGTTTAGATATTAACGCCAATAATTATAATAACAATAGTTTAGTAAAAAAAACATTTTTAGAGAAATAAAACTATAATTATTTAACACTTTAAACCTCGTATAATAATTGATTAAAAACAATTTTCTAATAAAGCTATTATTTTATAAATAATGCGGAAAACTATATTTGGCAAAACATTTTTCCTTAGTAAAACATTTAACTTTATAAGGATGCAGAAAATACTATATTTTATTTATTAGTAAAAGATAACGGTTTTTCATAAATTAATATTAGAATTAGAATTACTTATATAAAATTCTTGGAAATACCTCAAAATTAAATAGTATTTGATTTACATAAACTAACCAGAATATTTTAATAGTTATTATAAATAAGAAAATTATTTCAATAGTTATAATATTATAATAATCTTCTATTTAGAAATAACTATTTTTTTGGAAATATAATTAAGGTGGTAATTAACTAATAATAGACAATATTTAAGTAATTTTTTCATAATGCAAAAGTTACTAATTTAACTATAATAGATAATAATAAATAGGTAGAAACCATAAAAATATTCTTTTGGTAATAGAAACCCTTTTTGGAAGAGAAATAATACTTTTTCCCAAAATAGTAAATAAATAGATTTTGCTTAAAATCATTATTTACTATATTAAGAATAGGATTTTAATATGAAACTAACTTAATATTTATTAACGTAAATATTAATAATAATAATATTACTCTTGACTCTAAATAGTGTGATTTCTACGATATTCGAAATTAACCGTTTTTAGTTGATCACTTAATCTAAAACTTACTATATAATATATGATTTATACAATACGACATAATTAATACTAATAATATTCTAATCACCACAATAACTTATTGTTGAATTCTATTACAAATATAGGTCCAAATTAAGAAACTAGCTAACTATCTATCCCAGAATTGACAGAGCTTTATTCTGTCAATTTCGGTCGGAACAGGATTGGTTTTGTATTCTGTAAAAATACACAGAAGGGTTCCGAACATAGCGAAAGGCTAATGACGGAATACCGAGGGGAGGCCTCGGACTCGGGACGCGAGTACGCGGAACGGGTCAGCGCACGTACGCGGGAATGCGCTGGATATGTGTGGAGGGGGGGCGCTGGACACGCGTGTGGGGGCTGGTTGCACGAGAGGGCACGGGACACGGGGGCTGTCACGCGCGTGGAGGCTGGTCATGCGCAGGGGCTGTCGGCCGGTCGGCGTGGGTCGCTGGTCGACCGGCGGAAGGGGCGCGTGGGATGGGGGTCGACCACCGGGACAGGGGTTGACGCGTGGAGGTTGGGGTCAGGCGAAGGGGGTAGTGTGTTGGTGTGGGTTAGAGAGGAAGGGAGAGGGGAGATGGGGTACTGGTGTTTGTTGGAGAGGAAGGGAGAGGGGACATAGGGTGATGGTTTATGTCAGAGAGGAAGGGAGAGGGGAGATGGGGTGCTGGTGTGTGGTAGAGATTGAAAGGTGGAGAGAAAAATGAGGAATGGTTGGAACGTAGGGGGAGTTTGTTGAGGGTATCACGACCCGCACCCGGTTTAGGGGTACGCGTACGTGGGTATGACCAGCCTATGGTCGGCGGGGATGTCAATCCACGACGGCGAGGGGCGGTTCTGACAGCGGGATCTGGCGGTCGACGACGAGAACTCGTTCTTGAAGGGGCAGCTCCGTCCATGAGGTGACCGCTCAAGCTACGAAGGGACAGCTCCTATCTCGAGGCGTCGGCACGATCTCCAAGGCAGGCGCGGTCTTCACAGGAACGACACTTGTCACCCTCGGATTTTGTTATACGTATTTTGGTATACGTGTACGTATCTCAGATCCGTATTTTAACTTATCCTGGCTGGCTAGTCTTGGGTTTTTGCATTAGAATGGGTTAGTTAGCATTTCATGGTTCGTGTGGTCTATTTTGGCTTTGGCATGCATCGGGTTCGGTTGGGTTCGACTTGGTTTGGCTCGATTTGGGTTAGTATGCAAACCCCTACCTACCACCTTCCATCATTTATTAACCCAACAACCCTTTTCTTTCCTCATTCATTTCTCATTAACTCCTATTCTTCTTCCTCATTTCCTTCTCCACCGAACACCCACAGTTGGCAAGTGCCCATTGCTTCCACTTGAGGACCCATTTTTATGGTTCCATTAGCTTCTTCTCGTGGCCTCAGAATAGTTTAGAACTTGGCATTTTTCACTTGGATGCATGGATTTTCGTAGATCTAGGTTTTAGCATTTTTTTGAATTCTCATGGTTTTGATCTACTAAACTTGGTTGTTTCCGGAGATTGAGAGTTCCATGTAGTAGGAATTTTGATTTTACGCAAGTTTGGCTTTTGAGTGGTTGGATTTCATCAAATTTTGGCCGAGATGGGGTTTCTTGAGTTCTTGAGTCCCATGGCTGCTTGTCTCGGCCTTGGGGAGAGGACGAAGCCTTTACGCACACGTGTTTACGTGCCAGCGTAGTATTTTCCCTTTACGCACACGTACTTAGGTGCCAGCGTAATCTGTTCTACGCTGAGTTGATTCGACTCTACGCAGGGGCTACTCTCGCTCGTGTAGACTCTCTCGCTCGCGTGCAGCCTTGCTCGCGTAGATTTTCCCGCTCGCATAGAATCTCGCTCGCGTGCAGCCTTGCTCGCGTAGATTTTTCTGCTCGCGTAGACTCTCGCTCGCGTGCAGCCTTGCTAACGTAGAGCTGTCTTTCTTTGGTCTTGCCTACGTAATGATATTTTACGCTCGGGACCCCTTGGCCTAGCGTAGTCTCGCTAGCGTAGAGACCTTGAGCCCCTTGGCGTACCCCGTTTGCCCTTTTATATGTTTTTGCACTTTTGTTATGAACTTGACAATCTTGAATTGGATTATATGATTGGAATGATAATTGTACACGACATGATATAACAAGTAAACTGACGTGACATGACATGGCCTGATATGACAAGTAAGCATGATGGGAGCTATTGAATGCTGTTGCGACGGCTAGCATGACATGACGAGAATGAATGGCCTGGACACCGTGGACGATTATGTTTGTACAAATAAACCAGTATTGTCTTGCATCATGTCTAGGGTATGGACCTCTGAATACCACGGTCAGGGGTGCCTACTGAAACTGACTAAGGCTAAATAACTAGAATAATCCAGTAGTCATGAAGAGATTTCCCAGCTACAGGCAATCCCGTTATCTGGGCGCCCCATCATGGGATTTGTAGGCTGCCGTCGAGTAGGGCACATTTCCAGCACATTGTCATGTGTTGCACCCTCCAAGCTACTTAAGGGTACATGCATTTCTTGGATGATGTACCCACATGAACTCGACCACTAATTTCGTCTGGATAACCTGGATGGTCTGCAGGGCTTGTGGCTGTTGGAACATCTCATTGCATCTTGCTAGTAACTAGGCCTATGATAACCCTAGTTAGATAAAGTATCAAGCTGTACTTATTGCTTATCCGTGAATGTTGGATGGAGTCTAATCAGTCCAAGCCTTGTCTTGTTCCAGTACCTGGCTACTTCTGAACATGATTCCTTATACTTACCTTATCAATAACTGATATGAATGATTTCTCATCCTCTTGACATTTAGTGCACTATGTAGATTTCATGTCTTATTATTATCTTTCTTATTTTATGTTCTGATATGCTGGTTTTAGTTCTTAAGTGAAGCCTCCTTTGTGGCACTTGCTCTTTCTGGGATCTGACCCAGCTGGTTTTGCATGGCCAGATACCGGAGCAGCTCTAGAGGATCTCCCTACCTTCCAGCCAGATGGTGACCACCAGGCGTAACCCTGGCCACGAGTGGGTTTTATTTTTGCTCTCCCACTCTATTGTAAAAGTATTCTTTTGAGGCGTTTAGCTGACGAGCACATGTTAGCTCGATTGCACTTTACTTACTGTCTGTCTACGGGCTGTAGCATGATTAACAAATCCTAGGGTTGATCATATATGACTGAAACTCTTGCTAGTCTTCACATTTTGTATGACTAGCTTCATGATCATCCAAATATGTAATGTATGGGACGTCTTACTATTGTATATTTGGTGCTATGATATCTTGTAACTGCTATTACTTGCTTGAGATTGAGACAATAGGCTTGTTCATGACCATAAGAGACTGATGGCTTGTAGTTAAACCCTCATGTATCTAGACAGCCGTGACGTATAGCAAAGTGGATTGCACTTCTATATACGTAGCTGGATCTGCCTGCCCCCGCTCTCCAGTATTCTGGCTCTGGGCGTGACACGGTTTAAGTGGTATCCCATGCAGGTCTTGTGAATCAAGATATGTGAGGGTTTACCGAATAGATGTCCCAATCAACACTCGTTCTTGATCTCTGCTCGTGTCCTCTAAACTCCTGAAATCTTGACCTGATCACATGCTTATATTTTTGATCTGTCCTGGTCCTTTCTTATTGTTTCCTGTGTCGTCTTCTTCAGCGACATTGCTCCTGGTCCTGCCAATCAGCCGGAAGGAGCTCAACGAGTACCCCCGCAACAAGAGGATCAAGCTCAGCACTCAGAAGCAGCTTCCCGAGTCATGCTTCCCGGAGGTCCATAACCTCCAGTACAGCCAGTCCAGCCTGCAAGACAGGATGATGAAGTCTTGGTTGGACTCATCGAGGAGTTGCTTGTATCACAGGATCTTCGGGGTAATGCATTGCACCAGACAGTACAAGATGCTATGAGTAGAGGTAACAGTACGGCCAACAGCTTCAAGCGCTTGAACCCTCCCTTCTTCGATGGCAGCTAAGATGCTATTGCAGCATACGCTTGGCTGCAGGACACTGAGGTTATTTTAGAAGCAGCCAGGACTCCAGAAGACGAGAAGGTGGCCGTGGTGCGCCTGCAGTTATTGGATCTAGCCCGCAGCTGGTGGACGGTGCAGGCCATTGGATTAGTGGTATCTATTACCTGGACAGTATTCCGTGAGAGATTCCGGACCAAGTACTTTGACGCTGTAGTTCGGAATGATCTACAGACGAGGTTCACAAATTTGAAGTAGATGGGCAGGACGGTCGATGGATATACGGCCGAGTTTTCCAGGCTTAGTCGGTTTGCTCCCACCTTGGTGGCGACCGAGTTCGACAGAGCTCAGCGGTTCCAACAAGGACTCCACCTGGAGATTTTGCTGGCGGTGGAGCAATTTGAGCATCAGACTTTCGATGCAGTGTTGAGAGCAGCTAGGAGGCATGAGTATACCTCCCAGAGGAATACAGACCGGATCGGAAGTCGAAAGCGGTCTCACGGCCAGATGAACCAGTCTTCAGCACCATCCCCGACAGCTAGGACTTTGACCATTGGAGCTCCGAGGCGGGCGGCTTCCGTTACGTCGATTCAGCATTCGATCCCGGCATATCCCCAGCAGCAGCAGCAGAAGCAGTCTTCCGCAAAGGGTTGTACTTATTGTGGAAAGCCAGGACATGCGGTGTCAGAATATCGCAGAGCACAGGTGTCATGCCCCATAAGCCAGAATACTGGAGAGCGGGGACGGACATAGCCGGCTACGTATATGAAATGGAATCCATCTCGCTAAATGGAATCCATCTCGCTAAATGGAATCCATCTCGCTATACGGTCACGGCTGTCTAGATACATGAGAGTTTACTACAAGCCAACAGTCTCCTATGGTCATGAACAAGCCTAGTGTCTCAATCACAAGCAAGTAGGTAAAAGTCACAAGATGTATGATTATTAAATATACAATAGTAAGGCTTTCCAAACATTACATATTCAGCTGATCATGAAGCTAGTCGTTACAAAATATGAGGACTAGCAAGAGTTTAGTCATACATGATCAACCCTAGGATCTGTCAATCATGTTTACAGCCCTAGACAGATAGTAAGTAAAATGTAATCGAGTTAAACAGGTGCTCGTCGGCTAAACGCCTCAAAAGAATATTTTACAATAAAGTGGGAGAGCCAAAAATAACCCACTCGATGCCCTGGTTACGCCTGGTGGTCACCATCGGGCTGGAAAGTCGGTAGATCCTCTGGAGCCGCTCCAAAATTTGGCCATACAAAACCAGTTGGGTCAGATCCCAGAAAGAGCAAGTGTCACAAGGGAAGCTTCACTTAGGAAGTAAAACCATCAATTAGCACAGAAGATAATAATATATAGTAAAACATGAAAAATATAACATCATGAGGATATACGGTAAGATAACCATGGAACCATTCAGATAACCAGGTTACAATCCTTAAACCAAACAAGGACCGGAATTGTAACCCTTCATCTGAATCGAACTTGGTTTCCCCCATTCATCAGCAAGATAATATAAGAAAATTAGAACATGTAACAATCTGATACAGGATCTAGGCAAGACTGGACTGATAATTCCCCATTCAACAATCACGGCCAAATAATAAGTACGGCTTGATACTTTAACTAGCTAGGGTTATCACAGGCCTAGTTACTAGCAAGATGTAGTGAGATTATTCCGTAGCCACAAGCCCTGCAGACCATCCAGGTTACCCAGGTCGAAGATTAGGGGTTAAATTCAGGTGGGTACATCGTCCAGGAAACGCATGTACCCTTAGGTAGCTTGAAGGGTGCAACACATGACAGTGTGCTGGAAATGTGCCCTACTCGACGGCAGGCTACAGATTCCAAGCGCGCCCAGGTAACGGGATTGCCTGTAGCTGGAAAATCTCTTTATGACTAATGTATTATGTCACGACCCGCACCCTGTATAGGGGCACGAGAAGTGGGTACGTCCAGCCTACGCCGCAGTGTCGGCGTTAGTAAGCTGTCCTAGGTTGCTAACTAATCTCATACAGTGTATATAAAGTACTTGTCCATATATCAGCTCCGAAGGGAGGACAAGTAAAGGGTATGATATGCTCAATCACAGTCTAAAGCACGAAAAGAAAACACAGAAGTTATACCTAAGGAATTAAAGACAACAACTAACTACTAAAATAATACAACAATGTCTCAAACAAACTTAATACAAACTCAATAACTTAACTTTAATACAACAAGTCAAAACATGAAAGCTAAAGTAGTCTACTAGCTAATCTCCTGAATCACTCCTGAGAGTCGGGACCAAAGGTAGCTAATCCCTCGCCAGGTCCATGGGAAGTAGGGCAGGTGTCCACAGGATTATCATCTGTAATATTTTCAACAGGTCCAATCAGGACGGGAACGAGTACAACTCATCTAGAAAAAACCCAAGTAAATGACAAAGAACTATAAAGCAATTATAGACAGTTTTATTGATGAGCATGGCAGTTTTATACAGGTAATGATGGCATAGTGAAACAGTAAGATACGAGAAAAGAAAGATAACTAAACAAGAGAAGAATCATGGCAATGAAGACTGTAATAAAAGCTAACTGAACTAGAATAATATGTACGAGTCCAGACAGTACGATATAAGTCTAATGTAATCCCAGTGTGAGTCCAGTCCATATAATCCGATACCAGATGATTTCCAGTACAAGAAGAGTCCAACAGTGATCAATGAATCCAGGGTGAGTCCAACTATGATCTAACAGTGTGTTTTAAAATACCGAGGTCGACATGTAAACGGCTGTAGGTATCAGGCACATCTCTCACTGATCGGGCAAGAGATGGCTATGCTTCCGGTAGATTCCAGTGGAAGATTCTAGATTTGGGGTATGTCTACATGTCTTACTCAATATTTCCCCGCCCATCAAGTGAATCCAAAATCGACAAAAGAATCGAGATGAGTCTGGCCAATACATGATAATTCCAGAAATGATTCCGGAATGATACCAATGACTCCAGTAATAGAGGCCAGCAAGTAAGGTATGTGTCGATACATGAATCCAGAAATATCCATACGTATTGATACAGAGAATCACATAGAACTAACTAGAACTAAAATACAGTAATCGACAAATAAATGAGAGAACTATCAGAGAATGTACTCGCCTGATACTCTGAAAAGAGTACTGTAATATCAGATATCTGTACCAGGGTCACAATATCCTAAAATAGAGCAATACAGTTATGACATGTCCAAAATGAAGGTAAATGAAATCTACGATGCAATCTGTATGAATTCTAAGCCAATCTAGGTCAAAGTCAAACTTGGTCAACACTACAGTCAAATTAAGTCATACTAGGTCACAAGAAGTTAAACTAAGTCATACAAGATCAAACAAAGTTAAACAAGTCTAATCTAGGTTAAAGTCAACTCTTGGTCAAATATTCTAGCCAAACTAGTCAAGTTATCTAGGGTTTAGTCAACAATGGTCAGAATAGTCAATTACCAGTCAACATGGTCAAGCTAGGTCAAAGTCTAGGTCAATCTTAGACTAACTAAGATTTTGGTTAATCATATACTAGTCAACAAGGTAATTAGGTCAATGGTCAACATCCAGTCAAACCCTACAAGGCTAACTCAAAACCAACCATAGGCTAACATGTCTTAGAATACCTAAGATACTATACCACAATGTTAAGGTATAACCAATCATCTATACAAGTATATCACACAAAATTTATATAGTACAATACCAACCTTAATCCTGTAATCAAGCTAATCCCATTCTCCAACTCAAGTCATGACTCAACTCTAAGTATCTAACTTAACCCCATACATATCTTAATCTACATAGGTCTTTCCACAAAACCCAAGTCACAATAATATACTCATATATAGGTCAAATCTAAACCAACTAGTTAATAGCCTAGGGTTTACTCAATCTTAGTGAACTAGTCCTTTTAAGTCTATCCAAGTCAATTCTAGGTCAATTTGGTCAAGGTTTGACCTATAGTTGACTTTAGTCAACCATGGTCAACAAGGCTACCTAGGTCAACCATTCAAGAGCCAATTAGGCCAAGTATAGGGCAACCCCCTATTAGCCATAGGCTAGTATATCTAGGACACTACCACATATATATAGGTATCTTAGATATATACTCATATCTATACAATATATATATATACATAGGCTATCTCATATATATATATACATATCTACAATGTATACACCATATACCCAACTTATATAATACCATATATATACTCATAACATACATATATATTATCAATATATATAGCCAATTATATATAATATACTATATCTATATATATAACCCTCAAATATATATATAAACTATATATACATATCTAATATATATTCCATATATATACATATACATATATAATCATATATATAATATTATATATAGACTTATATAGAGAGAGAATAATAGAGAGAGAGAGAGTGAAAGGAGAGTGAGAGTGTGAGGGTGTCATGTGTGTGAACATGTGTGTGTGTACTAGAGTGAGTGTCATGACAGCAGGGGGGGTTATCTCAGAAATCTGAGAAATGGGGAGAACACACACACATACATATATGCATATATATACATATATACATACATACCTATATCTATACCTACACACACATATATACACTCACATACTCACATACACACACATATACATATATACATATGTATACAATATATATACACCCAAAAATACGTATATACATACATAAAAATCAATTTGAATTTTATTTTAAAATACTGAAAAAATAACAGGGAATACTGTTCATTAACTGAACTGTGGGAAAAACCAAATTTAATACACAAAACCTAGCTAAGACCTAAAACCAAGGGTTGGTAATCGTGTCCCCATGTGTACACGTGTCGTGTGTGTCCATAGGAGTCCACCACGACACGACACGGCGTGTCCAGTGGTCAAAAACCCAAATCGGGTAAATTGACAGTGCACAGTGTCGTGCTAAGGTGCACACGCGTGTAGGACACGACACACGTGTCCATGTGTCTCGTGCACACGTGTGTAGGTTCGCCTAGGGTAGGTCTAGGTGTCCCACAGCCTGATATGTGTCCAAGTGTCACACAGTGTCGTGTCCGAGCCTGTATCAGAGCCTAACTGTGCGTGTGTGTGTAGACAGCACAAATCAGTGCGAGCTTGATAACATCGTGAATACCAAACCAACTCGACCCAAACTTTGTGTGTGTCGTGTCAGACATTAGACCCATGTATCCACAAAGTTTTGTGCCATATAGTGTCGTGTCGTGTCCTGTGTCTAGCCCGAGTAGCAGGGGAGAACACAGGCACAGTACGGTGCCTCGTGCAGCGAGGATAGAGCCTCGTGGACACGACACACACGTGGATACGTGTCGTGCTCGTGTCAGGGTGTAGCCTAGGTCTAGGGCTAGGGATTAGGCATGACACTTTGTGTCCACGTCGTGTCTAGACACGATACGAAGGCCGTGTCAGTGTGTGTTTAACACTGTGTGCAGTGTAGTGCACGGTCAGTACGTGTCGAATTTTTTACTCGACACGACACGAAGTATCACGAAACTCGACGGGAGGCTTGTCAGAGGGTGCCCCTACCTCTGTGCCAAGTGGCACGTGTCTACGTGTCCAATTCGTGGAGAAAATAGTATCGAGTTTCAGGGACAGTGCACAGTGTGTGCACAGCGTGTTCGTGTCCATTTTGGACACGGACACGACACGATAACGTGCTCAGTTCTAGTGTCTCGTGATCAGCATGCTAAGGGCTACCCAAATGTGTAATTTGTTTTGAAAAATAATAACTTTTATTCCTAAGTGACATTTCACCAAACACTGCAATTTAAACACAGATACGTGTCCGATACGGACACCAAACCAAACCTATTTTCTACCAAACTTGACCCACAGTTGGGGTTTACCTATATGCATGCAATTATGAAGAAAAATCACAATATTAACTAGGTTTGAGAGTATTTACCTATGAGTGCAAAATCCTCAAATATAGGCCTATTTGAATAAAATTCTCCTTCAACTCCTAATGTCCAAAGCTCCACAATTTCTTGCTAGCAAGCCACAATTGGTATCCTCTAGTATAGGGGGTTCCAATGCAAGAAACTAGGCTCAATTTGGAGTCAAATTGGTTAAGTGGTGAGGGTGTGAAGTTGTAGGAAAAATTAGGTTTTAAGTGTATGAAAATGAGGTGTGAATGAAGGGGGGGTGTGTTTATATGGAAGGGGGTAGGGTTGGCTGGTCATGGGGGTAGGGGTAGATATTTAGGGTTTATCCACCTAGCAAAACTTAGCCCCTAAGTCTTTGACTAAGGGAATAGATATTTAGGTTTCTAGGAAATATCTTAGATAGGTAATATCTAGATATTTGTAAACTAGATATTTATACCTAAAGCTAACATCCTCTACTTAGTCTCCTAGGTTATTTCTAACCTCTAGATTAGTGCTAAACTAGGTTAGGAGCTAACAAGACACTAATCAACTAATTAAATAATAATAAATTACATAAATCCAAATAAATTCTAATAAATTACCAAAATACCCTTTTGACTAAAAAGTGGTAATTTGTTATCCTAATCACATGGTTAGGCTTACATGGTCATGGTTAGTCTTTAGGTTATAAAATTTCTAGGGTTTACACTAGGGTTATACTAGTAAAATCACAAAGTCATAAGCCATGACTTAGAAAATAGTTTTAAACTATCTAAAAATCACCAAAATTCATAACATGACTAAATCACCATTATTTAATAATAAAAATAATAAATTTTCAAAATATCCCAATTTCAAAAAACTGGGTGTTACAAGTCTACCCTCCTTAGAGAAATTTCGTCCTCGAAATTAAGATAGTCGTACTCCTTCTAGGTCAAACCCCCAGTCAATCAGAGTCAACAGATAACATGCAATCATAGTCCTACTGGTCGTGATTCCACAGTCTCGAACAGGGTAACTACACTATCTAGCACATCACAAGCATATCCTGACAGGTACTAATGGAATCATATAACAAGATGGGAAAGGAAGGACAGAAAAGACAAACCTGCTAACCCGTCACCTGCAGCGTTGGTCTCCTCGACCGTCATCGCAAAAGCTCCACCCCTCTGGTGCTGAGCTACAGGTGGCCTAGCCCCCTTATAAGGAGGTACAATAGGACAATCCATCATCTGGTGGGTATCTGACCCACAGTTATAGCAAACCTTCAGCCTCTTCCTACACTGTTCCCTGATGTGTCCCTGCTTCCTGCAGTATGAACAACTGATCGTCTTCGGGTCCTGACCCCGATACTGATGCTGTACCTGCTGAAATGGCCTCTGCTGCCGGGGTCCCGGAGCTCTAACTAGCAGGGTCGAATGATGTGGTGTGGAAGGATGATATGTCTGCTGGTGTAGCGTCGACACTTTCTGCTGGAAAGCCTGACGCTTGGAGGGTCCCTCAATGTGTACAAAAGCCGGCCTCTTGCAAGATAGAAGACGCTCCTCGATACTCCGGGCTAACTCTAAGCTCTGGTAGTAGTCAGTCATACCGTTCGCCACTATAAGAATGACAATGTCTGGAACTAGACCATGGCAAAACCTACGCGTCATCTCCTCAGGATCAGCAACCAAACTAGGAGCGAAACGGCTCAGGCGACTAAACTCTGCCGCATACTCGTCGACAGAACGGGTTCCCTGCTGGATGTTCTGGAATCGTAGCCCCATGGCTACTCTAGCGGTGGTCGAGAAGAATTTCTTTTTGAACTGGGTCTTGAACTGATCCCAAGTGGCTCTCCCTCTCGCGAATAACGGCTCATTCCGGAACCAAACTCCTGCCAAGTCTATAAGCAAAAATCCTGCTGCCTCGACCTGGAGGTCATCCGGCATCCTAACTCCAATGAGCCTCCTCTCTACCGAATCTAACCAGTCATCTGCTACTACTATGCCCTCAGTCCCTAAGAACTCCTTGGGGTTCAGACTCATGAAGTCCTTGATCGTCCCCGCTCTCTGCCGCGGCTCTACAGGTGGTGGGACCACAGTACGTTCCTCAGAATATTCTATGCTCTGACGGAGTAGGGTGGTCTGCTCCTGATGGGTTGCTAGGAACCCATGGATCAGAGTGAGCAGTTGGTTCTCGTCGAGTGTGACGGAAGCCTGGGCAGGTATAGTGATAGAGGGTGGTGGAAGTATTGGGTCCTGCTGGGCCTGTGAGGTGGAAGGTGGTGGAGGTATCTGGGTTTGTGGATCTGTGGAGTGGGGAAATGTGGTAGGTGGAGGTATATCAGTCAACTGGTCAGCTGACTGGATGGGGAGCGTGCCATTCTCAGGTGAGACATACCGGGATGAACGAGTAAGCACCATCTAATTACAATAAAAAGGACTTATAAGGACTCTTTAAGCAAAACAATCATAGACAAAAAAATCTAATTATAATAGCAAGCATGGGATGTATTTCCTATATTGCAATCCTAGTATTTCTCTAGGTGTTCTAAGCGTCATTCCTAATGTTGTCTAATTACCTTAAGCTTCTAATTGCAGGCATGCTTGGTACAATAACGTAACCAAACAATTTAGTCTCGAGACCTGCATGGAGGCACCACTAAAAACGTGTCACGACCCGTACCCTGTATAGGGGCACGAGAAGTGGGTACGTCCAGCCTACGTCGTAGTGTCGGCGGTAGTAAGCTGTCCTAGGTTGCTAACTAATCTCATGCAGTGTATATAAAGTACTTGTCCATATATCAGCTCCGAAGGGAGGACGAGTAAAGGGTATGATATACTCAATCACAGTCTAAAGCACGAAAAGAAAACACAAAAGTTATACCTAAGGAATTAAAGACAACAACTAACTACTAAAATAATACAACAATGTCTCAAACAAACTTAATACAAACTCAATAACTTAACTTTAATACAACAAGTCAAAACATGAAAGCTAAAGTAGTCTACTAGCTAATCTCCTGAATCACTCCTGAGAGTCGGGACCAAAGGTAGCTAATCCCTCGCCAGGTCCATGGGAAGTAGGGCAGGTGTCCACAGGATTATCATCTGTAATATTTTCAACAGGTCCAATCAGGACGGGAACGAGTACAACTCATCTAGAAAAAACCCAAGTAAATGACAAAGAACTATAAAGCAGTTATAGACAGTTTTATTGATGAGCATGGCAGTTTTATACAGGTAATGATGGCATAGTGAAACAGTAAGATACGAGAAAAGAAAGGTAACTAAACAAGATAAGAATCTTGGCAATGAAGACTGTAATAAAAGCTAACTGAACTAGAATAATATGTACGAGTCCAGACAGTACGATATAAGTCTAATGTAATCCCAGTGTGAGTCCAGTCCATATAATCCGATACCAGATGATTTCCAGTACAAGATGAGTCCAACAGTGATCAATGAATCCAGGGTGAGTCCAACTATGATCAAACAGTGTGTTTTAAAATACCGAGGTCGACATGTAAACGGCTGTAGGTATCAGGCACATCTCTCACTGATCGGGCAAGAGATGGCTATGCTTCCGGTAGATTCCAGTGGGAGATTCTGGATTTGGGGTATATCTACATGTCTTACTCAATATTTCCCCGTCCAGCAAGTGAATCCAAAATCGACAAAAGAATCGAGATGAGTCTGGCCAATACATGATGATTCCAGAAATGATTCCGGAATGATACCAATGACTCCAGTAATAGAGGCCAGCAAGTAAGGTATGTGTCGATACATGAATCCAGAAATATCCATACGTGTTGATACAGAGAATCACATAGAACTAACTATAACTGAAATACAGTAATCGACAAATAAATGAGAGAACTATCAGAGAATATACTCGCCTGATACTCTGAAAAGAGTAGTGTAATATCAGATATCTGTACCAGGGTCACAATGTCCTAAAATAGAGCAATACAGTTATGACATGTCCAAAATGAAGGTAAATGAAATCTACGATGCAATCTGTATGAATTCTAAGCCAATCTAGGTCAAAGTCAAACTTGGTCAACACTACAGTCAAACTAAGTCAATGCGGCTGAGAGCGAGTGGGACCCCATGCGGCTAAAATGCAAGGGCCTCATGCGGCGGGCGGAGAAGTAGGTAAATGCGGCTGGCTGAAAAAGTAGGTCCATGCGGCTCGCGGGGAATTCGTACTCATGCGGCTGAATATGACGGGCACACATGCGGTTGCATAGGCAAGGGGGCGCATGCGGCTGCATAGGCAAGGGGCGCATGCGGCTGCATAGGCAAGGGGCGCATGCAGCTGCATAGGCAAGGGGCGTATGCGGCTAGGTTCAGGATCTCATGTGGCCCAATTATGTATACGGCTGGGAGAACGCTTGCCGCATGAAACATTTATGCGGTCAAGTCAAGTACTGTTCTTCTTCTCCAAATTTTCGAGAAGAAGAACACCATGAACCCATGCTTCCAAGCTCCATGAAACCTTCATCCAGAGTCCAAATTCGAACTTCCATAGGTCAAAATGGGGCAGAACGAAATTCTCTACAATCCTGGAACCACCAAAACTGAGAAATAACAAGATTAAGTAGATTAAAACCCTAGAAATCCGAAAATAAGATAGACTTAGATCTACAAGAATCTGGCCATGGAAACTAAAAATGCCAAGTACTAAAGTATGTTAGAATGCTGTAAAGAAGAGAATGGAACGATAAATTAGAGTTTCTCCATGAAGCAAGTTGCACTTGCCTAGACCTCTCTCTCTGGTAGGTGAAGAAGTTATGGTGGAGAAGAAGCAGAGTAATGAGGAGAGAGAAAGGAGAATGGTTAACAAATACTAATGGTGGTGGTAGGTAGGGGTTCACTTTTGGTTCATGATGAACCAAAGCAAAATCGAGCCAGCCAAGCCGAACCAACCCCGGAATAAACCAAACCAAGAAGAAAAGCTAAGCAAGAAATCATGCAATATGAGATAAAATACGTACACGTATTCCAAAATACGTAATATGAACCATAGGCATTACAACTCTACCCACCTTGAAAGAATTTCGTCCTCGAAATTTAATTAAGAGGCTAGAGAAACGAGGACAAGCTATATTAATCACATGCAAGATATAACAAGACAAGCAATCACTCATTCAAGCAAGAAAATCGAAGGCATGAGGCATAAGAAAGACATTCTATCTCACGCGCGAAACAAGTCGGGATATCGCGATCGGATATCATCCTCACGCTCCCACGTTGACTCACCCAAAGAATGATGACCCCAAACAACTTGGACTAACTTGATAGTCTTGTTCTTGAGTATCTTCTCTCTCCGGTCCAATATAGACATGGGCCTTTCCTCATACGAAAGGCTGGTACCAACAACCAATTTCGAATGATCCAGGATGTGGCTCGGGTCTGGGATGTACCGTCGTAGTTGGGATACATAGAACACGTCATGCACCTCGCTTAGCGACGGCGGGAGAGCGAGACGATATGATACATCTCCTACTCGCTCCAGAATATCGAACGGCCCTATATACCTAGGACTAAGATTTTCTTGTGCGCCGAAACGAATGACGCCACGGTTAGGCGAAATCCTCAGGAATACATGGTCGTCGACAAAAAACTCAGGAGGGCGCCGATGAGAATTGGTCCAATGGCGCTGGCGATCTTGGACAACTTGAAGATGATTCCGGACTCTTCTGACCACTTCAATTGTCTGGGCAATCATTTCTGGACCAAGCATCTGTCTCTCTCCAACATCATCCCATGCTAGCGGGGATCGGCACCTCCTACCATACAGTGCCTCGAACGGTGCCATCTGGATACTAGCCTGGAAGCTGTTGTTGTACGAGAACTCTACCAGGTGCAGGTGATCTGCCCACGAACCACCAAAGTCGAGCGTACAGGACCACAACATATCTTCAAGTGTCTGGATCGTACGCTCCGACTGACCTTCTGTCTGTGGATGATATGCTGAACTGAACTGGAGACGAGTTCCCAAACTCTCCTGCAGGCTACGCCAAAAGTCCGACGTGAATCTTGAATCTCGGTATGAGGTGATACTGACAGGCACTTCGTGCATCCTGACAATCTGCCTGAGGTACATCTCTGCTAACTGAACTGTCGACTGACCAACTCTGAACGGGAGAAAGTGAGCCACCTTCGTGAGCCTGTCAACTATAACCCAAATAGTATCTCTACCAGCTGGGTACCTAGGCAATCCGGTCACAAAATCTATGGTTATATGCTCCCATTTCCACTCGAAAATCGGCAAGGGCTGAAGAAGTCCAGCGGGCCTCTGATGTTCAGCCTTAACTTGTTGGCAGACTAAACAACGAGAGACAAACTGGGCTATCTCCCTCTTCATGCCATTCCACCAGAAGTGCTGACGGATATCACGGTACATCTTCGTACCGCCCGGATGAATGGAATACTGAAAACTGTGAGCCTCTGTCATGATTTCCTGTCTGATATCGCCACTGGGCACACAAAGACGCTTACCATGTCTAAGTGTACCATCTTCATGAATACACAACTCTGGTCTTTGTCCCGCCTCACACTCTGTCCTGAGTCGCTGAAGCTTGGAATCTGCTGACTACGCTATCCGAATTCTCTCGACTATGGTGGACTGAACTCGCATACTGGCCATCAATGCCACACTGGAAGGGAGAACAACTTCAATACCCATCTTCTGAAGATCTGCTAACAGCTCTGGTTGCGCTGTTAGGAAATAGACTTCGGCTCTCTTGCTCAGTGCATCTGCAACGACGTTGGCCTTCCCGGGATGATACTGCAAGTTGACATCATAATCCACAAGAAGCTCCATCCACCTCCTCTGACGCATGTTAAGATCCTTCTGGGTGAAAACATACTTCAGGCTCTTGTGGTCGGTAAAAATCTCCACCATATCTCCGTACAAGTAGTGCCTCCACAAATTAAGTGCAAATACTACTGCTGCCAGCTCCAAGTCATGGGTTGGGTAATTCCTCTCATGATCATGAAGTTGTCATGACGTATAAGCTATTACCTTCCCATGCTGTATCAGAACACATCCCAAGCCTCTGCCTGAAGCATCATAATATACTGAGAATCCTCCAGTTCCATCTGGAAGTGTAAGAATAGGAGCCGTCATCAAGCCTCGCTTCAACTTCTCAAATGAATCCTGGCACTCTGCTGTCCAAGCAAACTGTACCTCCTTTCGGGTCAACTGGGTTAATGGCGCTGAAATCCGAGCAAAGTCTGAAACAAATCGCCGGTAGTAGCCGGCCAAACCAAGAAAACTACGGACTTCTACAACTGTGCTGGGCACTGGCCACGACTCAATGGCCACGATCTTCTGGGGATCCACTTCTACTCCTCCTCTGGTGATGATGTGACCCAAGTACGAAATACGATCTAGCTAGAACTCGTATTTACTGAACTTGGCATGCAACTGGTGCTCCCTGAGAATCCGAAGAACCACACGGAGATGCTGCTCATGCTCCGCTTCACTCCTGCTATAGACCAGGATGTCATCCATAAATACAATCATGAACTGATCCAAATAAGGCATAAAAATACGATTCATGAGATCCATGGTATACTGCCGGCGCATCGGTCGCTCCAAATAGCATTACAAGGAACTCCCAATGCCCATACCTTGATCTGAATGCTGTCTTCGGGATGTCCTGCTCTCTGACTCTGATCTGATGATATCCTGAGCGCAAGTCGATCTTCGAGAATACTGCTGCCCCTTTGAGCTGATCAAACAAGTCATCTATCCTCGGGAGAGGGTATCTGTTCTTGATTGTCACTGAGTTCAAGGTACGATAATAAACACATAACCTGGACGTACTATCCTTCTTTTCACAAGAAGCATCGGGGCTCCCCAAGGCGATCCACTAGAATGAATGAATTCCTTGGTTCGAAGTTCTTCAATCATCTTGTACAAGATCTCTAATTTTGACGACGCCATCCTGTAGACTCTCTCTGACACTGGGGCTGTCCCAGGAATCAAGTCTATGGTGAACTCGATCTCCCGCTCTGGCGGCATACCTGGAAGCTCTTCTGGGAAAATATCTGGAAACTCTTCGACTATCCGAGGTAACTGTACTGCTGCTACTGCCATCCGCAATATTGGAGGAGAAGGCTCAACTTCGCCTCGGAAAAAGGAAAACTCTGGCTCTCCGGGAATGCTAAAAACAACCCTACCAATATGGCAGTCTATTCTAGCATACTGGTTCCCCAACCAATCTATCCCTAGGACCACATCACAATCGGCCATCGGGAATTCTATCAATCTAGCAGGAAATTTCTTACCGCTAACTACGATCCGACACAAGGAAAACACTCTATCGACTCCCACAAGTCCGTTACCAGTAAGTATATTGAGCCTTACTGATAATGACTCGGGCTCCAATCCAATCCGTGTCGTGAATCGTGCAGACATAAAAGAATACGATACACCAGAATCAAATAAAGCTGAAGCTGGAAAAGGGTTGACGAGAATAGTACCTGCCACTACCTCTCCTGGTGCCAATCCTTCCTCTGCGGTCATCACCATAGCCTGACCATGCCCTCGGGGTGCTGGTCCCCTCTGCTGAAATCCTCGTTGCCTATTCTGACTCAAGGCTTAGGCTTGAGCATGCTGCTGGGGGGGTTGTTGCTGGAACACCTGGGACTGAGGTGGCAAGGGCCTCGGTAATGGATACTGCTGCTGTTGGACTGGTGCTGGTCCTCTCACCGAAGAGCTAGAAAGGTTGGACGATGATGAACCACCCCTATTCGGGCAGGATCCAACCCTATGGTCTGCTGCTCCACAAGCCAGACACAATCCCTGTGCCCTGCGACACTCTGCCACTACATGGCCTGGCTTCCCATAATGAGAACATCCCACTGCGGAAGACTGCTTCTGCTTCTGCTGCTGAGGGTACATCGGGGTTGAATGCTGAACCGACGTTACTGAGGCCGCTCACCTCGGAGCTCCAATGGTCAAAGCCGTGGTTGCCGGGACTAGGGCTGAAGACTGATTCATCTGGCCGTGAGATCTCTTCCGACTTCCGGCCCTATCCACAATCCTCTGGGAGGTATACCCATGCCTCCTAGCTGCCTCAAGACTGCATCAAAAGTCTGATACTCGAACTGCTCAACTGCTAATAGAATCTCCAGGTGGAGCCCCTGCTGAAATCGCTGGGCTCTATCATACTCGGTTGCCACCAGGGTGGGAGCAAACCGATTAAGCCTCGAAAACTCGGCCGCATATCCGTCGACCGACCTGCCCATCTGCTTCAGATTGGTGAACCTCGTCTGTAGATCGTACCGAGCTACAACATCAAAATACTTGGTCTGGAATCTCTCCCTGAATACTGCCCAAGCAATGGGTGCTGCTAATCCAACGGCCTGCACCGCCCACCAGCTGCGGGCAAGATCTAATAACTGGAGGCGCACCACGACTACCTTCTTATTCTCTGGGGTCCTGGCTGCTTCTAGAATCACCTCGATGTCCTGAAGCCAAGCATCTGCGGCGATCGCATCTTCACTACCGTCGAAGAAGGGAGGGTTCAAGCATTTGAAGCTGTTGGCAGCGCTGTTACCCTGATGACCTCCTCTGGTTAAGAGCATCCGTCACTGCCTGGTACAAGGCATCTCCACGACGATCTTAGGAAGCTATCAAGGTCCTGACGAGACCTACCAAAGTGCCATCATCAGGTTCGGCAGGCTGAACTGGCTGGACTGGTGGCTCTTCGCCAGAAGACACGACTCTGGAGGCCACTCCGGAATGCCGGGCTTGATCTCCGGGTTGCTGCTGATCCATGGGAAGTACTCCGTCTCGCTGACCGGCAGGTCCAGGAACGATGCCGCTGAAGAAGACGACAAGGGGAACAATAAGGAAGGACCAGGACAGATCAACGATACAAGCATATGATCCAAACAAGAATCCAGACATTTCAGATGATACGAAAAAGGATCATGGGCGAGAACTGATTGAGACATCTATTCTGTAAACCCTCACATATCTTGATTTACAAGACCTGCATGGGCCACCACTTAAACCATGTCACGCCCCACAAGCCAGAATACTGGAGAACGAGGGCGGACATAGCCAGCTACGTATATGAAATAGAATCCATCTCGCTATACGGTCACGGCTGTCTAGATACATGAGGGTTTACTATAAGCCAACAGTCTCTATGGTCATGAACAAGCCTAGTGTCTCAATCACAAGTAAGTAGGTAAAAGTCACATGATGTATGATCATTAAATATACAATAGTAAGGCGTCCCGAACATTACATATTCAGCTGATCATGAAGCTAGTCGTTACAAATTGTGAGGACTAGCAAGAGTTTAGTCATACATGATCAACTCTAGGATCTGTCAATCATGTTTACAGCCAGTAGGCAAACAGAAAGTAAAATACAATCGAGCTAAACAGGTGTTCATCGGCTAAACGCCTCAAAATAATATTTTACAATAAAGTGGGAGAGCCAAAAATAACCTACTCGATGCCCTGGTTACGCCTGGTGGTCACCATCGGACTGGAAAGTCGGTAGATCCTCTGGAGCCGCTCCGAAATCTGGCCATACAAAATCAGCTGGGTCAGATCCCAGGAAGAGCAAGTGCCACAAGGGAAGCTTCATTTAGGAACTAAAACCAGCAGTTAGCACAGAAGATAATAATATATAGTAAAAATGGAGAAATATAACATCACGAGGATATACGGTAAGATAACCATGAAACCATTCAGATAACCAGGTTACAATCCTTAAACCAAACAAGGACCGGGATTGTAACCCTTCATCTGAATCGAACTTGGTTTCTCCTATTTATCAGCAAGATAATATAAGAAAATCAGAACATGTAACAATCTGATACAGGATCTCGGCAAGACTGGACTGATCATTCCCCATTCAACAATCACGACCAAGCAATAAGTACGGCTTGATACTTTAACTAGCTAGGGTTATCACAGGCCTAGTTACTAGCAAGATGCAGTGAGATTATTCTGCAGCCACAAGCCCTACAGACCATCCAGGTTACCCAGGTCGAAGATTAGGGGTTGAATTCAGGTGGGTACATCGTCCAGGAAACGCATGTACCCTTAGGTAGCTTGAAGGGTGCAACACATGACAGTGTGCTGGAAATGTGCCCTACTCGATGGCAGGCTACAGATCCCAAGCGCGCCCAGGTAACGGGATTGCCTGTAGCTGGGAAATCTCTTTATGACTAATGTATTAATCTAGTTATTAGCCTTAGTCCATTTCAATAGGTACTCCTGACTGTGGTACTCAAGAGTCCCATCCTAGACATGATGCAAGACAGGACTGGATTATTTGTACAAGCACAATCGCCCGCGGTGTCCAGGTTACTTATACAGGTCATGTCATGTCAGGTAACCGTCGCAACAGCTTATCAAGATTTGTCAGGTTATCATGTCAAGTTTACTTGTCAGGAGTGCACCACGACGGGCCACCATCAGGTCATATTACATATCAAGAGTGCACCACTGCAGGTCACTGCCGTGTTCATGGTATATGTGCAGGGCATCATAGTGCAAGCATTAAACCAGGAGATCCAAGTTATGCTGAGATTATAAGGCATGAGTTATCAGTAAAATCAATAATAAAACATAGAATACAGTCTATAGAAAAGCCATACGGTTCAGGCATATACGGCCAAGGAAGGAATCCATGCGGGAGCAGCTCATACGGCTGAGGACGGGAACAACCCATGCGGCTAGGAATAGAAGGAGGCGCATGTGACTCAGTTAGAAGCTTATGCGGCTATGTTCGGTCAAGGGCGCATACGGTCAGGAGGAAATAGGTGTTATGCGGCTCGCAGGAAAGGAGTCCATACGGCTAGAACGGGCCCGGGCTCATGCGTCTCGCAGAGCAAGGGTCCATGCGGCTAGAAGAGACTGGTCTATGCGGCCAAGAAAAAAATAGGCTTATGCGGCTGAGAGCGAGTGGGTCCCCATGCGGATAAAATGTAAGGGCCTCATACGGCGGGCGGAGAAGTAGGTACATGCGGCTGGCTGAAATAGTAGGTCCATGCGGCTCACGGGGAATTTGTACTCGTGCGGTTGAATATGGTGGGCATACATGCGGTTGCATAGGCAAGGGGGCGCATGCGGCTGCATAGGCAAGGGGCGCATGCGGCTGCATAGGCAAGGGGCGCATGCGGCTAGGTGGTTCAGGATCTCATGCGGCCCAATTATGCATGCGGCTGGGAGAACGCTTGCCGCATGAAACATTCATACGGTCAAGTCAAGTACTGTTCTTCTTCTTCAAATTTTTAAGAAGAAGAACACCA
Source organism: Iris pallida (assembly GCA_029216955.1). Taxonomy (NCBI): domain Eukaryota; kingdom Viridiplantae; phylum Streptophyta; class Magnoliopsida; order Asparagales; family Iridaceae; genus Iris; species Iris pallida. The sequence goes on along the minus strand of JANAVB010033011.1, from coordinate 6,078,376 downwards.
TGACCCATGCTTCCAAGCTCCCTGAAACCTTCATCCAGAGTCCAAATCTGAACTTTCATAGGTCAAAATGGGGCAGAACGAAATTCTTTACAATCATGGAACCATCAAAACTGAAAAATAACAAGATTAAGTAGATCAAAATCCTAGAAATTCGAAAATAAGATAGACTTAAATCTACAAGAATCTGGCCATGGAAAGTAAAAATGCCAAGTACTAAAGTATGTTAGAATGCTGTAAAGAAGAGAATGGAACGATAAATTAGAGTTCCTCTATGAAGCAAGTTGCACTTGCCTAGACCTCTTTCTTTCTGGTAGGTGAAGAAGTTATGGTGGAGAAGAAGAAGAGTAATGAGGAGAAAGAAAGAAGAATGGTTAATAAATACTAATGGTGGTGGTAGGTAGGGGTTCACTTTTGGTTCATGATGAACCAAAGCAAAACCGAGCCAGCCAAGCCGAACCAACCCAGGAATAAACTAATCCAACAAGAAAAGCTAAGCAAGGAATCATATAATACGAGATAAAATACGTACACGTATTCCAAAATACGTAATACGAACCACAGGCATTACAACAGGGCTTGTGCTTGGTTTGTGGGGAACCGGACCACAGGGTTGGGAACTGCCCGAATAGGGGGAGTTCATCTTCGTCAACCTTTTCTAGTCTCTCGGTTAGGGGGCCAGCCCCAGTACCAGTCCAACAGCAGCAAGAGTACCCGCTTTCGAGGCCCTTACCGCCTCAGGTCAAGGTATTTCAGCAGCAGAACCCCAGCAGTATGTACAAGTCCAAGCTCAGATCCAGAACCGCCCGAAAGGTTTCCAACAGAGGGGACCAGCACCCAGAGGACAAGTTCAAGTGATGGCTTTGACCGTGGAGGAGGAGTTAGCATCAGGTGAGGTGGTCGCAGGTACTATTCTTGTCAACTCCTTCCCAGCATCAGTGTTATTTGATTCTGGTGCATCGTATTCATTTATGTCTGCAGAATTCGTGACACGAATAGGACTGGAGCCCGAGTCATTATCAGTAAGGCTTAATATACTTACTAGTAGCGGACTTGTGGGAGTAGATAGAGTATTTTTCTCTTGTCGGATCATAGTTGGCGGTAGAGAGTTTCCCGCTAGGTTGATAGAATTTTCGATGGCCGATTATGAAGTGGTCTTGGGGATGGATTGGTTGAGGGACCAGTATGCTAGAATAGATTGCCATATCGGCAAGATTATTTTTAGTATTCCCGGTGAGCCAGAGTTTTCATTTTTTTGAGGCGGAGTAGAACCTTCTCCTCCAGTATTTCGGATGGCAGTTGCAGCGGCAGTTCGATTTTCCAGAGTTGTAGAAGAGTTTCTCATTGTTTTCGCCAAGGAGCTTCTAAGTATGCCACCAGAGAGAGAGATCGAGTTCACCGTAGACTTGACCCCCGGAACAGCACCAGTGTTAGAGAGAGTCTACCGGATGGCACCGTCAGAATTGGAGATCTTGTATAAGATGATTGAAGAACTCAGGACCAAGGGATTCATCCGTGCTAGTGGATCGCCTTGGGGAGCCCCGATGCTTCTTGTGAAAAAGAAGGATGGTATGTCCAAATTATATGTTGACTATCGTACCTTGAACTCAGTGACTATCAAGAACAGATACCCTCTCCCGAGGATAGATGACTTGTTTGATCAACTCAAAGGGGCGTCCGTATTTTTGAAGATTGATTTACGGTCAGGATACCACCAGATCATAGTTAGAGAGCAGGATATCTCGAAGACGGTATTTAGATCCAGGTATGGGCATTAGAAGTTCCTTGTTATGCCCTTTAGAGCAAGCAATACGTCGGCTGTATTCATGGACCTCATGAATAATATCTTCATGCCTTATTTAGATCAGTTCGTGATTGTGTTCATAGGCGACAACCTGGTCTACAATAAGAGTAAAGTGGAGCATGAGCAGCATCTCAGACTTGTCCTCCAGATTCTTCGAGAACACCAGTTGTATGCAAAGTTCAGTAAATGCGAGTTCTGGCTCGATCGTATTTCATACTTGGGTCATATCATCACCAGAAGTGGAGTAGAAGTGGATTCCCAAAAGATCGTGGCTATTGAGACGTGGCCGGTACCCAGCACAGTTACAGAAGTTCGTAGTTTTCTTGTCTTGGCCGGCTACTACCGGCGATTTGTTTTAGACTTTGCACTGATTTTAGCACCTATGACCCAGTTGACCCGCAAGGATGTACAGTTTGCTTGGACAGCAGAATGTCAGGATTCTTTTGAGAAGCTGAAGCAAGGACTGATGACGGCCCCCATTCTCACACTTCTAGATGGGACCGAGGAATTCTCATTGTATTGTGATGCTTCAGGCAGAGGTTTAGGATGTGTTTTGATGCAGCATAGAAAGGTAATAGCTTACGCGTCACGTCAACTTCGTGATCATGAGAGGAATTACTCAACCCGTGACTTGGAGCTGGCAGCAGTAGTATTTGTACTTAAGTTTTGGAGACACTACTTGTATTGAGATAGGGTAGAGATTTTCATCGACCAAAAGAGCCTGAAGTATGTGTTTACTCAGAAGGATCTTAACATGCGTCAGAGGAGATGGCTAGAGCTACTTGTGGATTATGACATCAACCTGCAGTACCATCCTGGGAAGGCCAATGTTGTTGCAGATGCATTGAGTAGAAGAGCCGGGGTTTATTTTCTAACAGCTCAACCAGAGTTGTTAGCAGATCTTCAGAAGATGAGTATAGAAGTTGTCCTTCCTACCAATGTGGCATTGATGGCCAGTATGCAAGTTTAGTCCAGTATAGTTGAGAGGATCAAGTTAGCTCAATCAACAGATTCTAAGCTTCAGCGACTTAAGACAGAATGTGCAACAGGACGAAGACCAGAATTATGTATCCATGAGGACAGTATACTTCGACATGGGAGGCGTCTTTGTGTAACTAGTGGTGATGTCAGACAGGAGATCATGGTAGAAGCTCACAGTTCTCAGTTTTCGATTCATCCGGGCGGTACGAAGATGTATCGTAATATCCGACAGTATTTTTAGTGGAATGGCATGAAGAGGGAGATAGCCCGATTTGTCTCTCGATGTTTAGTTTTCTAACAAGTTAAAGCTGAATATCAGAGACTGGCTGGACTTCTTCAACTTTTATCGATCCCAGGATGGATATGGGAGCACATTACCATGGATTTTGTATCTGAATGACTTCTGCTCAAAGGCTGCCACATGTTTAGGCGTAGCCCAAATCAAGTACAGTTTGACTCGTTGACTGAAGGTCGCACAACCTGATGAAGTTGAGACAACTTACATTCTAAAGCAGGATAATGTGGCGCACATGCCACTAATCTCTCAAGACGTATCTATAATCCTGTACACGACCACGCATATCTCAATCACATGATGCCACACGTCTAAATACAGTTAGTACACGACTTAACAACTGAATGAAAGTTGGCACAATATGAGGTTAGCGTAACCCAATGTGGCGCAATCCAGCCTCGTGTACATCAAAATAACTGCTAAAACAGTTATTTCTTGAACTCTATAAATAGAGTTTCTAATCATTGTGAAATGATCAGATACATTGGCGCAGAGATCAAGAACTCTTACAAAATTGCTGCTGCATTCTCCAGAGGCTACAGTCTTCAAGTTCACATAGTCCAAAGGGTAAAGTGATCGTCTTCTGATCAGATTCCTACAGTTGTACTTCCCCTGAATTTATTATACTTTGTACTATTATTTTTCAAGTTTGGAATAAACTTTTTTATTTTTTTCCAAACAAAATGGCAAATCTGCTGGGGACGACTTTCTCCTTCGACGAGAAGGTGACAACTCAATGTGACACTGCGTCGATCGGCAAAACACAGAAGACTCTGGTTGTTCAAGTCAACCAGACAATCTTTGAGGATATGATTAGCACCAAGAGCAACAAGCGTACAGCGGCTATCGCCAAGAACAGAACTGTGTGGGCTTCTAAATCTTCCATGGTCACTGATGCCCAGGCGCAACCTGAGTGTTCAGTGGTCAAGACACAATCTGTCACGGCGGCTCAGGCACAGCTTGCTTCTGTTGCCCGTGCGCAACCTATTCATCCTGCTGCCCACGCGCAGTCTACTACTCTCTTTGCTGCCAAGGCGCAGCCTGTTCAAGCCATTGTTGAGGTGTAGTCTACCTATGTTGCTGCCAAGGTACCGTCAGTAGCCCGTAGGACTATGGCACAACCCAAGCAATCAGTACCTCAGGCGCAGTTTGCTACTCTGGCGCAACTCAAGGGAACTAGTCTTTTGGCTATTCCCTCTTCTAATTCTCAAGTTCTGAACTTGGAGAATCAATATTCTAGTGCCAACGCTAAACAGAACAAAGGGAAGAGTCCTTTGACACTTTCTCAATTGGCACAATCTGTGCCTAAAATGGTCTCACAACAGAACAAAGGGAAACGCTTCTTAGCTGACCCTCTACAAAATAAAGGAAAGCATCCTTTGGTCTTTTCTCAAACTTTTTTGGTCTATGACTCAGAGGAAGATATATCATATTCTATTCCTTTAAACAGAGGTCTTCGGATCTATGATATTGGAAAGAATACTGACCAAAGAGGTATCTTATCTACCCCTATGGGGTTTGGTCAAGACCTTCCCACCTTACAAATTTTAAGATCCAAGCAAAAAAAATTGAGGGTATCACAAACAGAGACACCTGGAGCAGAATTTTTAGATTTACGTGCTTATCTCAATAGGCGTCAACCAACATCAACTTTGGCAAAAGGTAAGAACCCTATGCCAAAGGCCAATCTGTACCAAAAGCTAAAGTTTGAAAAGAAAGACCCAACCACCTATGCTAATGAGTTGAGTACATCTTTGTACACTCAGGGGACTAAACATCTGAAGAATATGAGGTATGTTCCAAACATCATTAAGGAATATGTTCCTCCGACTTCTTCTCGTCCTGTAGTTGTAATTGATCTGCGGTAACGTCTTACACAAAGACGGAAGATTACAGGGATGTCTCCTTCACCTCCAAATTGCGCTTCAGATCGCCACTGCCTTCATGAAGTCGTCATCAACTGTTGTTGCCAATCGGCTCGACGATATGTCTTCGATCGTCTGAACTATGCTTCAACTCCTGAACAAATAATAGAAGACGAAGATGAGCTATTATATGCTTCTGTCAACATGACTTCTCAAGGCACTGGGGTAGGAAACGTCCAAGACGTAATGCATCCCGTAATCCTAGTCAGCAATACTTGGATCAGATCCATGCATCCTGTGAAGGTGTCTTTCAATTCACTAGATCGAGAAATCGATATTTAAACCAAGGTGTCTTTAATCAAGAAGATCTCCCCATTGCCCATGTAAGAGAGGACTCTTTATCAGAGTTTGATACAGATAGTGAAAGTTCTGAACAAACTATCTCATCAATAGCTGCAAGAGAAGTGATGACATATACCATTATGGAAGATCAAGATGCCTCTACTTTAACCAGTCAAGAGCAACGAATTGTTGTATTAGAGGACAAATTGAAGACCATGGCAGAAATGGTTGCAAGCATGTACACCATAATTGTGGCTCAACATACAGTGCCCCCGAATGTAAACCCTGCAACAAATCCTGAGCTTATAGCATCTTCTGTACCTGTTAGTCTGGGGGTACCAACTCCTCAGGTTGCTTTCGTGCCAATTCAAGCTGATCCCAATCAGTCTGGTGCTGGGGGTGGTAATTACCACACTGTTCCTCCTCCTAACACTTCTAACCAGCCTACTAATTCCCAAATATCAGGGGATGCTAATGAGGCTGTGAAACTTTTATGCACTCAGTTTGAGGCCTTCAAGCAGAAGGATGGCCTACAAAGACTGGGCATAAAGCAACCATATCCTACAGAGTGAAAGGAAGTTCTATTTTCTCCTAAGTACAAGCTTCCAACCATTATGCTGTTTGATGGCAGCACTTCTTCAAGTCAGTACATCAATCATTTTGAGGTGATGACTGATCAATTACAGCCAAATGATGCTCTTTTTATCAGAGTGTTCGTCGGTTGTTTAGTCGGCACAGCCTATGACTGGCATTGTAGCCTGCTTGATGGCTACATCACTTCTTTTGCTGGTTTTAAACAAATGTTCTTGGACCGGTTTTACGAAGGAGTCAACGACATGATGATGTCTACCCTCATTAAGATTAAACAGAGGCACAATGAATCCACATAGAGTTTTATTGAAAGATTCTGTCGAGAGGCACTCAAAATGCCTTTAGGAACTCCATCTGCTGTAACAATAGACACTTGTAAATCAAACTTGTTACCTATTATCAGTATATGGACATGATCTACACAATTTCAGGATTGACCTTCTTTCATTGTTAATGCCAAAGCAGCCGAGGACAGTACCGAAAAGTTCAAGCAGTTAGGAGTCCAAATGACTCATCCTAACCAAGATGAACATTCTACACCCAGGGGCAGTAATCGCCAGAATAACTGTAAGAGTAAAAAAATACTGGCCATCAATCTTAAAGGCAAGGAGTCTTTGGCTGTCAATGTTACTCAGACGGCATCCACTCCATCAGCACCACCGCAGAAGACAACTCGTCCAAAAGAAGAGTATTCTTTTGATGAAGATGATACTTTAAGCATCTTCGATTGCTTGATCAAAAGCAATAAGCTTCAGCTTCCAGAGGCAAAACGGCCAGAAGAAGTGGGTAAAACTGATCACCCTAAATACTGTGTTTATCACAGATTTATAGGGCATCCAACCAGAGCATGTTATGTGCTCAAGGGTAAAATTCAGGAGTTGGTCAACTCTTATACAAGATGGTGTTATCCCCATTCCAAGGACTACTCTTGAAATTGTGAATCTTCTACCTCCTTAAAATGAAGGTCTTGTTCCGCTGTCAACTGACAGAGGAGAGATTATATGGATTCATCCAGATCTGGTAGCAGAATTTAAAACGCCTTTCTCTTCTAAACAAAAGAAGCATTCCAAATCTAAATCCAAGAACTGCAATATAGTATCCTTTGAACCAGTAACAGAAGAAAAAATTCTAATGGGCACTAGATCAGGAAAACCCTATCTTCGGGAGTTTTCCAAAAATTAAGAGAACTTTGCTCCGTCTTCTGATGTTCCTCTTTCATCATCTTCTCCTGCTGAGAATACACCATCCACATCCTTGTCGGTGGTCGAACCATCTCCTCCTAAACCAACATCAGCAGACAAGGAAAAGTAACCTGTTCGCTTTGACAAAGCACTAAAAAGGTCTTCATCTCTTGGACTTGAAAAGTCTTACAATTTTGACATATTGGCTCAATTGGCCAATACTCCAGCAAGATTGTCAATCTTTGAACTTTTACGTCTCTCAAAAGAAACTCGAGAGACGTTAAGTGAAGCCTTGATGCAGGCTGACGCTTGCCTTACTCTTCTCAAGAAACCTGAAAAGGAGCCAGTCAGCTGTGCATATTGTCATAGTGTATTTGAATTAATGCCTAATATTACTTTTACACAAGATGACATATTGTTAGAAGACAATCGTCATGATCATCCTCTTTATTTCATGGGATTTGTGGACACCATGAAAGTCGATCGCATTCTGATTGACCCCGGGTTTGCACTTAGCATTATGCCGAAGTCTTTACTGGATGCTTTGAAGATCCCAGTGCATAACCTTTCTACGACTATCACTACCATCCTGGGGTTTAATCAAGGAAGAAGTGAACCTTTGGGAAAAATACGTCTAAAACTTCAAATTGGCAATCTTCGTACAAAGGTAACTTTCTATGTTATTGACAATCATGGCTCATACAACATTTTGTTGGAAAGGCCATTCCTTCATGAACACAATATTGTACCCTCTACGCTCCACCAATATTTTAAATATGTGGATGGTAATGGAGAAGTCCAAAAGGAGGTTGCAGATCTGAATCCTTTTAAAGGAGTTGAAGCATATTGCAACGATTCTCGTATGTACAAGAAGGAATTCTTGAAGGTGGTACTAGCAATGGACACAGATGAAGAACAGAAGAATGTGCCAAATGATACCATGATGATTTCCGTCAAAGGATGCACCTCATGTCCTCAGTCTTCCAAACCACTGACTATCTATCTTCCTTTCCATGAGAAGCGGCCTAAGGGTGATAGTCAAGAACGAAGGGAGCTCACCTCTTCTGAGTCGCTTGTAATTGATCTTCGTCGCAAGAAGCTCCTTTCTCCTTCTTGTTCTTCTTTTTCCCCTCTTGTCATCAATCTGACTAAGCCTGCTAAGGCTAAAGTCCCTGTTGTAAATAATGGTGTAAAAATCAATAAAGCATCTCCTTTCCAGTATACTGATGTCTTTTACTATATTCAGTGTTATTTGGATATGCTAGATAACTTTAAACCACTTACAATAGAAGTCGTATCATCTCTGCAAAATGTGGTATCACTGGATTCAATACAAGGGTCGTACTTCTTAGTACCGTCTCGAAAGAAATATGAAAAGCCTATATTCTTCAACAAAAGAGAGGAACCAAAAATCATGCGCTATAATGATAATAGAGATGATACAGGAAGGCTACAATTACGATGCTGTAGTCCACAATCCAAAGCCATCGTCCATAAAATGGGCTATAATTTCAGAACAGGCCTCAACAATGGTAAAGGAAGGCGAACTCCTCTTCGTATTGCTGTTCTAAAAAGAAAATCACAACAATACCACAGTAAAATGAAATGAGGACTAGGTTATACGTCACCACTTCCAACTCCAGAACCTTCTGAATCTGACGAAGAAGAACGTTCAAACTCTTCTGATTCTATCTCATGGGATTCTGATACCAGCATTGGTCATGTTCATAGGGTGATAGTATCTTCTAACATGGTGTCTGCCGAATTCTCAGAAGAGGCCTATGAAAATGACATTGAAGAAGCTCCTGAAATGGACCCTTGGGCACAAAGGATGGACAATCAGTGGTAACTTTATTTTGAACAATGAGAGCCACCTACTGAAGATCAACTAGCCCAAATCGATATTGGAGAGAAAGGCGTATCATGACCAATCTTTATTAGCAAAAATCTTCCAGAGGATAATAAACAAGAATTAATTTATCTTATTCGTGAATATATTGATGTCTTCGCCTGGGGTTACGAAGATATGCCGGAATTAGATACTTAAATTGCAACTCACAAGCTTAACATTTTGCCGAATGCCAAGCCGGTCAAACAACAACAACAGCGATTCAAGCCTGAAATGATGGATGCAATTGATGATGAAGTCAAAAAGTTTATAGCTTGTAGTTTTATCAGAGAAGAACAGCATCCTGACTGGGTAGCCAACGTTGTACCAGTTCTGAAGAAGACCGAAAAGGTTCTAGTTTGTATAGAATTTTGGGATCTTAATGATGCTTGTCCTAAAGACGAGTTTCCTCTCCCAATTACTGATGTCATGATCGATAATACATGTGGATTCGAACAAATTTCTTTCATAGATGGGTTTTCTGGATATAATCAAATCCGAATGAATCCTGAAGATGAGAAACATACTTTATTTTGGTACTCCTCGAGGAGTGTACTGTTATACGTTCATGCCGTTTGGTCTTAAGAACGTAGATGCAACTTACCAGCGGGCTATGAGTACTATCTTTCGAGATCATCTGCAAAAGACTGTCGAATGTTATGTTAACGATATTGCTGTTAAAAGTCGTCTCAAGGAAGATCACATTCAAGATTTAAGAACTATCTTCAATCTAATGCGCCAGCACCTTTTCTTTGAAAACTGAAGTGACTGTTAGTTCATTCACTTTCTTTGACTTATCATTCAATGGACATTTATTGTCTCTTATTTTAAATAATATGAATTCACGTCCTCTACACCTCTGAATTTTGATTATTTATATCAGCAACTTGTCACGTCCTTATTGTAAACCCCCTAAATTTCTACTATAATTTTTAAAATATTTTTGTATTTATTTTGTACTTCATATTTGTACGTCGCATATGAGTTCGCATTTTTGTATTTGCGTAACGCGCGAATTACGTTTTGTATTTTCTCGTCGAGTGCGAATATGTGCGAGGTACATATATTGGAATTTATTTTTATAGAAATATGGCTTTCAATAATATATGATAAATAATATATTTTTCTTGAAACTGTAAAAGGGCGCCACAATAGAATTTTTCAAATTCGTATAATTTCATATGTCGTAAAGAATATTTATTTTATTATACAAATATAAATGGTGGCTTTAAAAACTATGTTTTGAAGCAAATATTCTTTTGCATATGAAATACACGAATTTAAATTTATTTTTGAAATTATTAAATACTATTATTTTATTATTTGGAAAAGTTATGTTTAAATTAGTTTATTATGAATAAATCGGTATTTGGTTTTATCAAATTTTTATGAGTTTTCGAATTTAAAAGAAAGATTTGTCTAGTTTAAATATATTGGAAAGATATTCCTTTTTGATTCAAAATGTGATTTAATTAAATGAAGTAATTATCTAATAAGGGATTTAAATCTCACAATCCTATCCAACTGAGAATTTCTACCGCCTATAAAAGCAGAGGTACTCTTCCATAATTTTCTCCACATCCAAGATCGTGCTTCGTGACTGTGTCCACCCAGAGTCTAATTCCAACTTTTACATTTATATCAATTTCTGTGTCAGACACACCCCCGACACAATCAAAACCTAAATCTATGATTTCGTCTCTCCGACACCACCACCAGTTTGACACCAGCCGAATCCCTATCCTCTCCGGCCATCCTCCGTCACCACCAGCAGACACTAGAAAAGAAAAAAAAACTACAAACCCTCACCTCCGGTCGGTCTCCGCTGCACCACTTTTCCAGGCCAGATCTGGCCGATCACCTCCCGCGCCTGACGAACGCCCAACACTGATGTGCCCGCTCGCCCAGACAGAAGAAGTCGACACCACCGTCAGCGGCGCTGACCATCGCCGCCGAGCAACCGATCCCTCGGCCCCGACCAGACTCGCCCAGTGTCCAACAGGTCTCGTTTCCCTTTCGGCGACCATTAACGCCACCCCAGCATCAACTTCAACCATGGCTCCCAACATCACCACCGCTACGGCCTCCTCCCGTCCACAACCACCATCACCGTCACCGGCGACCCCCGAAAACCCTAGATCCAGCAACCAATAACCCTAAAATCCACAACCACCGAGCACCGCCACTTAGATCGGCCACCAACGGCGCACCCCAACTGAATTCTGGTAGACCGCCGCTTAGATCGGCCAGCGGCCGCCCGTACGCGCCTCCGCCTCCGACTTCCCGGCCGTCGCCTTCACGAGCCAGAGCTACTGCCTTCACGAGCCAGAGCCACCACCTTCACGAGCCAGAGCCACCGCCCCCCGACCACTCTGGCGTGCACACGACTTAGCTTCCCGCTGTCACGACCCGCACCCGGTTTTCGGACGCAAGCTCGTGAGCAAGCCAGCTACGTATCGAACGGACTCCAGCCCGACTCGAATACGTAAACGCTGTCAAGTCTATGGTATACTGCCAAATCATGGCAAACAAATCTATATCTCAATCCACAATAAGAATATGAAACATGAATGAACACTATGGGTCGTGGTCTGCAGCCTACTAGCATATATGTCTGATAAGACTCTAAAAAAAGTAACAAGAGTCTAAACTGAATCAGGATACATGATAAAGTAAGAAAGCACGAAAGGATAACAACGTAATAATGATATCTGAATCCCACAAGCGGATCATCGCATCCGAAACCCACAAGAATCGCAAATCCTCCGCCACCCAGAACTACTAGCTAACTCTATGCAACCGCTAAACCTGAGGAGATCATCAGGTCCTCAGAGGACATAGCAAGATACATAATATACTTGCCTATCTAACAGTTTTATCATGCGCAAGAAAATAAACAAGTAAAACAGGAATACGACAAATGACTACGAATACGAAGACGAAAACGAACACGAACACACGAACACTAGAACAACTATGCATAAATGAACTGCCAGGAGAATCACGAGATCAATGGAAGAACCAAACCCTCATCCCGAGTGTGGACTCACGGGTTTGAATTAAACACTAACCCTTGTCCCGAGTGTGGACTCTCTGGCCAGTTCACAGCAAGGCACCCTCGTCCCGAGTGTGGACTCTCTGGTGCAAGTATAACATCCTCGTCCCGAGTGTGGACTCTCTGATGTAAATACCCTCATTCCGAGTGTGGACTCTCTGGTGCAAGTCAAGTCAAGTCAACAGTGTGTGGACTCTCTGGTGCAATAATCGTCATCCTCGTCCCGAGTGTGGACTCACGGATGTAAACAGATCAAGAAAAATACCCTCGTCCCGAGTGTGGACTCTCTGGTGCCAAGGAAACAATATCAAGAATTTGGCAATTTAATTACACGTACTCGTTCTATGACACGACTCAAGCAAGGTACTAACGAGAAACTCCAAGTGTGAACCACAAGACCAAACAAGAACACGGTTATATGCAATGAAAACAACTCAAAAGAATATAATACGAAAAGCCCATGTCCATAAATAATAAAAACTGGGAATGAAATATAATGTATATAAATAAAACTATAGAGGAAGGCAAGGTATACTTGCCTGGAGGTTGCACGCAGATCCAACAACATATAGTCAACTGGTAAGCCGATGAGTCCAAATCATCATAACTGTCTCCGAAAACTGAAACATACATTGCAAACATTCTCAGAATAGTCAAATTAGCTAGGATTGCCTGTCGTTAAGTCCAATTCTGGACACAGGGACAAAACAGTAATTTTGAGTAAAAATGATGTCCGCCGTTGGACCCGCTTTGTACAGAAAAGCGTGCCAGAGTCAATGGTCTCTAAAGTCGTCAAACTACATGTTTACGAATTCGTTTTGATGATACGAACCCAATGGTATGTCCAATTGTGGATTCCGGTGGGCCGCGCACAAAATCACCCGTTGAGTCGGACCATAGGGCCCGCAAAATGGCGATCCGATCAACTGTCTCAGAATCGGACCAAACTTGGCATACAGGACCAGAAAAAGGATACGGTCCTGTTGGCACAAGTTTCGTCTCGATCTCACAAACGTGCACAAAGTAATTAAAAAATTTGCACAGAGGCCGATACGGTGAATTTTGACGGATACACATCAAATTTGTCGCGCACACGCGACCAATTTGAATTTCGTTAAAGCCCATACGTCCACGAAGCAGTTATGCACCTTTTGATGTTTTCGGTTCGCGACCACGTCGTCCGGATTGACGGAACGCACGTCGTATCGAAGGGTTTTATCATTTTGAAAACAGGTTTTTGTCAAACTTCGGGATCCGATTTCTCGGCGCGTAGTCGATAAAATCGACTTCTGTGAATTGAGTCATGGAGCCCTACATGTTGTCTAAGAGTGTGTTCAAATAGAATTTCTAATATGGTACTGGATCGATCGAAATCGATCTTCAAACATGTGTGATTGGACTGGTTCTCTGTTTCGAATCCGAACAGTTTTTCGGGATTTTTGGCATCGATTTCGCTTTAACTTAGTTCGAAACGATCCATTGGTATCAAAGACCAATAGGTTGTGTTTCTAACGCCTATTTTGGTTTGGAAAAAGATGAAGGGACAAGGGAGAAAGCTTACCAAGAATTTAGGGTCGACCCAGTCGACTACTGCTGTGAACTGCGCGCGCGTGCGGCTTTTCCGGCCGGCCGCGACTGCCTGTGGTGGCGCGCGAGGCCAAGGAGGGTCGCCCAGCCTCTGGGATGTCACGACGTGCGTTAGGATTATGGTTTTCGAGTTCCTCTGATCTATATATGCATACATGGAGAGATCAGGTTTTATCGGCTGAGAGGAGTTCCTCTCGGGTTATATTGAACGGTTACTGGCAGCTTGGGCTCGGATGGAAGAAGTTGTGGGGCTGAGTTGGGCTGCTGCCTGGCTTTAGCTGAGTTAGGATTTGTCTAGTTGGGCTGGCTTGGTTGGCTGGGATTGCGGCTTGGGGTTGACAGTCTTGAGACTTGAATAAAAAGTAAGTCAGTTCTTGGCCAATTTCTCACATGCTGTTCTTCCTGCAACATCTTTTTACGTAGCAATTTAAGCTCTCTTTAGCATATATAGTTAATTGCCAACTTTTGCTATACATTAACCATAGCTTACATTTAAGCATCAATATGTAAATAGAAGCTATAATGGACAATCAATTTGCTTTTGGATTGAGTTGATTTCCTCTCTGGAAGCCGGATCCAGATTCCATTCAGTCAACAAAGAGAGAGAGAGAGAGAGAGAGAGAAACACCGATTTTGTATTTTCTAGAAGCATATATTGGTTAGTGTTTTCTTTATAATGAAGTTACCACGTGGATGCATTGGACTCCCTAGTTTTCATAGCATTGTTCGTTTCAATCAGTAAAAATAACAAATGACAGTTAATTTAGAATATTTGATATGTCTTTGCATGTTTATAGTACATACTATTAAACCTTCCAAAATGACAGGAGCCAATGAGCGAGAACCCACAAATTTCAAGAAAAAGCCTTTACCCAAAATTTTGGGGTCGACTATTTGAATCTTTTTCTTCCATTCATCTCTGTCAAGGGTCGTGTCCGTAGTAACATTAACCAACAAGTAATTGTATCCTTTGTTACATACTCAATCAAAGTTCGTTAGGCCAAACATTAACAAAAACGATATCCTTTATTACGGACTCAATCCAAGTTCGCTTAGACATTCCTAGTTCTGGTCGTTTATTTGACTAATATGTTACTGCTTCTAATGAATGCATCTTATTTGCCTATGTTGCATGTCCAAACCACTTGAGACAATTTTATAGCATCCTATCCTACTTTTAAGATAAAATATCCAACAAAATATTTAATAAATGTATAACACCCATTTATACAATCTCCTGTTAAAATATTAAATAAAATACAACTATACCTATACCCAGTACATATCTACACGGACGTCTCTGGATGGACCTACCCGACTACGTAGGCTTAGGCTCGGTTCGGGTGCAGTCCGAACTAAATTGGTACAACCGGGTCACCTAAAAGTCAATTAATATTAATAATAAATAATTTATTTATTTATAGTGGTCATGTCGCAACTTAGCCTGATTTTTCTAGTTGGGACTCACTTATGGCTTGGCATTCTCCTACCATGGCTAAACACTAGTCAAAGCACGCAACTGCACTATTCGTGCCGTGATTTCTAGTCGTCTTGTACTTCAAAATTCCACCAAGGCTAAAGTCATCTATCGTAATAATTGACTAAATAATTATTTATAAAATTCTAAAAATTACCATTGAAATCAAATAAATAAAACAAAAAAATATTCCAAAAATTTTTGGGAAGGGAGACTATAAATCTGCCCACCTTAAAAGTAATTTCGTCCTCGAAATTCCAATTCATGACTATCCCTTAAAATTCAAAGTCTACTATCACTTGATCTCCTCAATTTTAATTTCTCAAAAATATTTTATAACCTTATCTAGCCATTTTATAACTCTGAATACTTGGGGACTTCTACCCACCTTTGGTCACACTACTCCTCAAACATGGTCACTAAAATCTCATAATTTCCTAACTAGTCGCTATCAATTCTACCAACAGATATCTAGGACGTATGGCATCTATAATCCTTCATATCTATAGACAACCAAATATTCAATAGTCAAGTAATATTATACTATAATTTAAGAATTTTTGATAAATCCTAGACAGCATGATCGTTCGTCCCCTCGAAATAAAGAGGGACGAGAATCAATGGTACGGAGAGCAAGGAAGCATAATCGAGAGTAAATATGGAGTTTTTAAGGACGTAGAGAATTTCTAGAAGAATTTTCAAGGCAGAGTTGATTAAGATTTCTAAGGTTTAGTCATAGTCACAGGCTCGTACTAGCACTGTTACGTAACCGGTACGATATGCTCTGACCTGCATGGGCTACCAAAAAAACTTGTTACGACCCGCACCCAGTTTTCGGACGCGAGCTCGTGAGCAAGCCAGCTACGTATCGAACGGACTCCAGCCTGACTCGAATACATAAACGCTGTCAAGGCTATGGTATACTGCCAAATTATGGCAAATAAATCTATATCTCAATCCACAATAAGAATATAAAACATGAATGAACACTATAGGTCGTGGTCTGCAGCCCACAAGCATATATGTCCGATAAGACTCTAAAGAAAGTAATAAAAGTCTAAACTGAATCAGGATACATGATAAAGTAAGAAAGCACGAAAGGATAACAACGTAATAATGATACCTGAATCCCACAAGCGGATCATCGCATCCGAAACCCACAAGAATCGCAAATCCTCCGCCACCCTGAACTACTAGCTAACTCTATGCAACCGCTAAACCTGAGGAGATCATCAGGTCCTCAGAGGACATAGCAAGATACATAATATACATGCCTATCTAACAGTTTTATCATGCGCAAGAAAATAAACAAGTAAAATAGGAACATGACAAATGACTACGAATACGAACACACGAACACTAAAACAACTACGCATAAATGAACTGCCAAGCGAATCACGAGATCAATGGAAGAACCAAACCCTCATCCCGAGTATGGACTCACGGGTTTGAACTAAACACTAACCCTCGTCCTGAGTGTGGACTCTCTGGTCAGTTCACGGCAAGGCACCCTCGTCCCGAGTGTGGACTCCCTAGTGCAAGTATAACATCCTCGTCCCGAGTGTGGACTCTCTGATGTAAACACCCTCATCCCGAGTGTGGACTCTCTGGTGCAAGTTAAGTCAAGTCAACACCCTCGTCCCGTGTGTGGACTCTCTGGTACAATAATCGACATCCTCGTCCCGAGTGTGGACTCACGGATGTAAACAGATCAATAAAAACATCCTTGTCCCGAGTGTGGACTCTCTGGTGCCAAGGAAACAATATCAAGGATTTGGCAGTTTAATTACACGTACTCGTTCTATGACACGACTCAAGCAAGGTACTGACGAGAAACTCCAAGTGTGAACCACAAGACCAAACATGAACACGACTATATGCAATAAAAACAACTCAAAAGAATATAATACGAAAAGCACATGTCCATAAACAATCAAAACTAGGAATGAAATATAATGCATGTAAATAAAACTGTAGAGGAAGGCAAGGTATACTTGCCTAGAGGTTGCACGCAGATCCAACAACATATAGTCAACTGGTAAGCCGATGAGTCCAAATCATCATAACTGTCTCCGAAAACTGAAACAGATATTACAAACATTCTCAGAATATTCAAATTAGGTAGGATTGCATGTCGTTAAGTCCAATTCTGGACACAGGGGCAAAACGGTAATTTTAAGTAAAAATGATATCCACCGTTGGACCCGCTTTACACCGAAAAGTGTGCCAGAGTCAATGGTCTCTAAAGTCGTCAAACTACCTGTCTACGAATTCGTTTTGATGATACGAACCCAACGGTATGTTCAATTGTGGATTCCGGTGGACCGTGCATAAAATTACCAGTTGAGTTGGACCGTAGGGCCCGCAAAATGGCGATCCGATCAACTGTCTCAGAATTGGACCAAACTTGGCATACAGGACCAAAAAATGATACGGTCCTGTTGGCATAAGTTTTGTCTCGATCTGACGAACGTGCACAAAGTAATTGAGAAATTTGCACAGAGGCCGATACGGTAAATTTCGACGGATACGCATCAAATTCGTTGCGCACACGCGATCAATTTGAATTTTGTCAAATCCCACACGTCCAAGAAGCCGTTACGCGCCTTTCGATGCTTTCGGTTTGCGACCACGTCTCCCGGATTGGCGGGACGCAGGTCGTATCGAAGGGTTTTAATATTTTGAAAACAGGTTTTTGTCAAACTTCGGGATCCGATTTCTCGGCACGTAGTCGATAAAATCGACTTCTGCAAATTTAGTCATGGAGCCCTACATGTTGTCTAAGAGTGTGTTCAAATAGAATTTCTAATATGGTACTGGATCGATCGAAATCGATCTTCAAACATGGGTGATTGGACTGGTTCTCTGTTTCAAATCCGAACAGTTTTTTGGGATTTTTGGCATCAATTTTATATCGATTTCGTTTCGACTTAGTTTGAAACGATCCATTGGTTTGAAAGACCTATAGGTTGTGTTTCTAACACCTATTTCAGTTTGGAAAAAGATGAAGGGACAAGGGAGAAAGCTTACCAAGAAGTTGGGGTCGACCCAGTCGACTGCTGCTGTGAACTGTGCGCACGAGCGGCTTTTTCGGCCGACCGCGACTGCCTGTGGCGGCGTGCGGGGCCAAGGAGGGTCGCCCAGCCTCTGGAATGTCGCAGCGTGCGTTAAGATTAGGGTTTTCGAGTTACTCTGATCAAAATATGCATACATGGGGAGATCGGGTTTTATCGGCTGAGAGGAGTTCCTCTCGGGTTATATTGAACGGTTATTGGCAGCTTGGGCTCAGGTGTAAGAAGTTGTAGGGCTGAGTTGGGCTGCTGCCTGGCTTTAGCTGAGTTAGGATTTGTCTAGTTGGGCTGGCTTGGTTGGCTGGGATTGAGGCTTGGGGTTGACAGTCTTGAAACTTGAATAAAAAGCAAGCCAGTTCTTGGCCAATTTCTCACATGCTGTTCTCCCTACAACATCTTTTTACGTAGCAATTTAAGCTCTCTTTAGCATATATAGTTAATCGCCAACTTTTGCTATACATTAACTATAGCTTACATTTAAGCATCAATATGTAAATAGAAACTATAATGGACAATCAATTTGCTTTTGGATTGAGTTGATTCCCTCTCTGGAAGCCGAATCCAGATTCCATTCAGTCAACAAAGAGAGAGAGAGAGAGAGAGAGAGAGAGAGAGAGAGAGAGACACCGATTTCTGCATTTTCTAGAAGCATATATTGGTTAGTGTTTTCTTTATAATGAAGTTACCACGTGGATGCATTGGACTCCCTAGTTTTCATAGCATTGTTCGTTTCAATCAGTAAAAACAACAAATGGCAGTTAATTTAGAATATCTGATATGTCTTTGCATGTTTAGAGTATATACTATTAAACCTTCCAAAATGACAGGAGCCAATGAGCGAGAACCCACAAATTTCAAAAAAAAGCCTTTACCCAAAATTTTGGGGTCGACTATTTGAATCTTTTTCTTCCATTCATCTCTGTCAAGGGTTGTGTCCACAGTAACATTAACCAACAAGTAATTGTATCCTTTGTTACATACTCAATCAAAGTTCGTTAGGCCTAACATTAACAGCCTAACATTAACAAAAACGATATCCTTTATTACGGACTCAATCCAAGTTCGCTTAGACATTCCTAGTTCTGGTCGTTTATTTGACTAATATGTTACTGCTTCTAATGAATGCATCTTATTTGCCTAGGTTGCATGTGCAAACCACTTGAGACAATTTTATAGCATCCTATCCTACTTTTAAGATAAAATATCCAACAAAATATTTAATAAATGTATAACACCCATTTATACAATCTCCTGTTAAAATATTAAATAAAATACAACTATACCTATACCCATTACATATCTACACGGACGTCTCTGGATGCACCTACCCGACTACGTAGGCTTAGGCTCGGTTCGGGTGCAGTCCGAACTAAATTGGTACAACCGGGTTACCTAAAAGTCAATTAATATTAATAATAAATAATTTATTTATTTATAGTGGTCATGTCGCAACTTAGCCTGATTTTTCTAGTTGGGACTCACTTATGGCTTGGCATTCTCCTACCATGGCTAAACACTAGTCAAAGCACGCAACTGCACTATCCATGCCGTGATTTCTAGTCGTCTTGTACTTCAAAACTCCACCATGGCTAAAGTCATCTATCGTAATAATTGACTAAATAATTATTTATAAAATTTTAAAAATTACCATTGAAATCAAATAAATAAAACAAAAAAAATATTTCGAAAATTTTCGGGAAGGGAGGCTACACCCACCGCCGTGCCTCGTCTCGAACCGCCGGCGCTCCAGTGCCCGCATCTCCCCGAGCCGTTTCCGTCGAGCTCCGGCCGCTTCTTCCCTTCGATCGAGCCTCGCGAGCCGCAATCGACCAGAACCCGGTGAGAACGCACTCCCGAACTTTCTTTTCCATCTCTTTCTCTTTCCTCTACTGCTTTCCTAATATAGCATCTTTGTTATTAGAATGGGAGTGAACAGACAGCCTATTATGATTAAAAGTTGATATTAATATTAGGTTTTCATGTATTAATACTAGTAGTGGTTTTACTATCAATTATTTTTCTATCATATTATTTTTATGTTAAGAAATCCTATATAAATTATTTACTTCTAGTTGTTTAAATAATAGCTACAGGAATATATATATATATATATATATATATATATATATATATATATATATATATATATATATATATATATATCGTTTGAAAAGAGAATTATTCCCTTTTAGAGTTTTCAAACCTCAAATAATTTCTATGTATTTAGGTAAAAATATATTTTAAATGGTTTTAAATTCCTATTTTGGCAACTTAGGATAATTTCCATAATTTTTCGAAGCATTACCCAAAAACTATTGAAATACAGTTCCAAGTAATAGAAATATTTTAACGTAACCATCAATTTACTCCAAATTCCCTCGACTACCATCAATCAGATGACTAAATCATGTCTTTCCTATTTTCTTGCGAGTTCGGACCTTTCGCACCAATCATGGCTACTGGATACATCGGAACTTGTCGAAACATCGCACTACTCCAGGAGACACCAGGCAAGATACCTTGCCATTATACTGTTTATATTCAGTTTGCATTTTTATTACGTATCACTGTTCATTTATTTCCAGTTCTTGATTTACTGTCTACTCAGTGATATTAGCTGTACTTTGTTATTATCTTTTGATTGCATATGGACTTAGAGTTAAGAGACTACCGTTTGTAGTGTATTGCATATACCTTGACACAGTTGTACCACGAGGATGTGTAAGATGAGTAGCATGTAGAGGTTCTTGTGTGTGGGCTGATCTCCCATGTGCATGCGTTAGGGCTAACTGCTAATAGAGGCATGTTAGGAGACTTAGCAGTTAGTAGAGGTACATGGTCGTGGATGCGACATGATAGGTACGTTGGGTGGGGAGAACATTTCCTTGTTGTATGGGCTTCGATTGCACTTCTCTTGTAACCCGGAAGCTCCGCTGGAGATACGGGTATGAGCCTCTCGGGTTGGCCACTGTCGTTTTTGAACGTCATGCACTTAGGTCACTGGTGCCCAAGTGGGGACTATACCGGATCCCATTTACAGCCAGGGCTCATGCGACGAAATGTTTGTTCTCAACTGCATGTTCATTCTAGTATGGTTAGGTTACCTTATTTGTGTCTTGTCACTTTCTTTGATTGTGGCATATTTTATATTCAGTATTTATATGGCATGTTAATTGTATCTTGTTATGTCCCTCTGAGGACCTGGTTATCTTGCCAGGTATGTACTCTTGTCTTTCGCAGGTGCTCTAGCTCTAGCCGTGATCATCTCCATTTCTTCGAGGATGATTGCACTCGATCGTCTTCGCTTCGCTCGCCAAACACTTTCTTTTATTATGTGTTTCTTTTCATAGTTGGTAGTGGATTTGGCTCCGCCCAACGATTGTATACATAACAAATTCAAAGTTGTTTTTATATTATTATTTATCTTTGTGGATGAGATTTAGTGCCTTGGTTACTGTATTTTACAGCTTATGTATACATACGACGGTCCATATACTTCGTATGTATGCAGCTGGCATGATTACGTTCTAGTCCTTCTATTTTTGGGACTGGGGCGTTATACTTATTACCTCTGATAAAGTTGTCTATTGAAATAACAGTATTGCTAAACTTTATATTCTGCCACGTCCACATTACCTATGAGCAGACATAATGAATATTATTATTTTCTAAATCATGAAATATATCATATCCAGTACCTCTGAATATATTTTCTATTCTATTACTTACATCTATAACAAGATATGCAACAAGTAGTAGAACCACATAAAAAATCTTTATTATTTTCTTTCTGCAAAAGAAGAAAAAGAGTACATTGTTGAAAGAAGCAACAAAATTTGCCTATTTTTTACTCCGAAGGATAGATGATAAGTTCTGCAATTTGTTTCTTCAGAACTTGAATTCTTTCATCACGAGAATCTATCACTCTCTGTCTAGCTTCAACTCGTCCTGATTCAGGATCGAAAGGTTGTAGAGCAGCAGTTTGACGTGTTAGCTCTTCATTTTGAAGACGTTCAAAGTCCTTCTTCTGGTCCTTCAAAATATCCACCCGATCAATGGCAGTTTGGTATAATTGATTTTCTTGTTCTATGTTCTGCTTAGCAGTTTGGAGTTCTGCCTGAAGTTGAGCAATTTTGGCTTCTAGATCAGCAGCCTTTTTCTCTTCCTCGGTAGCCTTGGTCTTATGACTCTCAGCAATAATAGCTACATCGGAGATTTGAATGTCTAGCTCAGAGGATTGTCGAGTGAAAGCCAGCAGGAATATTTCAAAATCAGCTTTACTAATTTCTGCTTCTCGAACCATGGTTTCATATTCTATGTTTATTAGTGGTTCGATATCTTCTCTTTTCAGCTCCTTGTAGGCCTTGATTGAGCTCTCTAGCTCATCCAAAATATGTTCCAAAAATAAAGCTTGAGCTTCGTCTCCTTGACTACGGATTCCTTCGATCAAAAATGTAGTGGGAGTTCTAACGGTACTAAAAGGGACATCCTCTCTCTCCATGACTCTATGAACTAGGGGTTTCAGAGATGTAAAGAAGACTCTTGTGAAAGAGGTCACCACAAATTTGTTAGCTGCCATGGCTCCTGGAGTGGCTACTATGTTTGTAGAAGTCTTCACAACCTTAGCAGGTGGGGGTACTTCATTTGGAGCACTAATATGAGAAGAGCTTCCTTCCCCGGCTACAGTCCCAGTGGCCGCTTCTGTAAATCATATATGTTATAACATATAATGTTAAAAAAATACTATATCAAATCGTTCATAGTGGAAAACTTACCTGAACTGAGTACATTATGAGGAGTCTCAATAGCTTTAATTGTCTCAGACTGAAGCTTGGACAGAGTCTCTGCAGACATGATAGCCTGACTACTCCCTGCTTCTGATTCAGTCGAAGGTGGCAGAGTTACTAGAGTTTCATTTACTAATTCAGTTGCCACCTTAGACACTTCAGGCGGCTCAGTGGTCGTGGATTCATTAACTTCAGGAAGATTGACATGTTCCTTATCATGAACCACATCCTCCTCGTCTTCAGCAAGTGAAGGATCTTCATCAACTGGGATTTCTCGTGATGATGGTGCATTTGCTAAAGTTTATTTTTCTTTAGTAATGTTGTCCCAATCTTCATCATAAGTTTTATCATCAAAATTGCAACCGTTTAATGCATCGATCACTGCCTCTCCTGAATGAGTAGATACTTGAGCTTGCGAAGTATCTTGTGGGGGTAGATCTTGCTTTGGAAAGGAAGCTTTTGGACTCACGGGAGTTGGGGAAGGAATTGTTATCCCTGCTGCAGCCAGTACATTGGCAGGAACATTTACTGTCATAATGGTGATAGGTGGATGGACATCTGTTAGAGTAACCAATACAAGGAAAAGCAATTTGGATATATATCTCTGATAAAAATTAACAATGAGGATATTTCACAACTTTGATATTACCTTCTTGAGATGGTTCTTCTTCAGCAATGTCCAATTTTCTTCTAACTTCTTTGAGTATCGATGCGTCTGGCCCCGTAACAGCTTCATTACGATTACCCTCTGGGTCGATCAAGGAAGCGGAAGTTCCTCCTCTGTAAACTTCCTCTGTTTCTAAATAGAAGAATGGGTAATTCCTTCTCTCCAGAAGAAGAACTGAGAAGCAACTATTTTGATTGAGAACGAGTTATTCTCGTAGTCACTGGTTCATTGATAACCAGTGATGTTCTTTTCTTCTTCTCAGGAGCCCTTGGATAATTAGGAGGATTATCTCGTTGAGGAGAGGCTGTCGTTTTCTTAGTCTTTCTCTTCTTCAAACCTTTAACAGGGGATTTTTCTTTCCGCATCTTTATGGATATATCTAAAGGATCTTGAACTAGGTCAGCAAAATTCATTAAAATTGATGCCTCCAGAGGTACATAGGCAGGATCTCTGTCTTCTACATCCCGGAAAGACTGAAGAGTACGTTTCCCTTGTTTAATTCTCCTTTCAGTTACAAAACTATGTGTAGGATGGAAGCTTTCAGCGAATGTGTTCGCTGAAGTATAGAAGTTTGCATATGAATATAACATACGCGGGCCTTGGGGAAGTTTATAAGGCATACAAAAAATAGCTTTTGTGCCCCGGGCATTGTAATAATTCCAAGCCCTAGCCCCATCAATAAGATAACCCTTGGCCTGTAGGCAAGTGGTTGCATTTCCTACATGAAGCTGATCATATCCGAACTGTCGTGCAAATCGACTCGGCAAATACGGTTCTAAATAGCATTCTTCTTCAAATCTATAGACCAAGTGAGAGGGCCGGATTATCTTAAGCCAGAAAAAGATGATTGGCCTTAAACGGAGTGTTTCTTCAGGTAAGTCCATCATTTGTGGAGGCATAGTATCATACCCTGAAGGCGGGCCAACACACTGGAAATACCATCCTGATCCACTGTTTAAGGCAAGTCGACATTCCGAAAGAGCAGTATATTTCTAGAGAGCATTAGCAAAATGCCCGATGAAGTCTCCATCAGCAGGCCCCATATCCGGGTTCATTAAACAGGGATGGTGTAGCAATAACCATCCGAACAAATAAGTATATGGCATTTCAGTACGGGAAAAATTCGACCGACTATCCTTATCTTGCAGCATAGTATCCACAAAAAAAATACAATCCAGCATTCAGGCGGTAGGTCATGGCTGATAGGAGATCCATCTTGTATCCAAATACAAGACTTGTTACAGCGAACAAAACACCCCGGTGGAATCTGTCAACCGTACTGGCTTCCGGAACTACAAAACGCCGAGAAAGCCTGCCAGCTAGGATTCTGGAGACAAAGGTCTGTAACCCTGTCTCAGGTAACTTTGAAAAACATTGCCAGCCTTGAACAGACCCGAGTCCTCAGTCAAGGTGACATCCCCATGATTATGTTTTTCCATCAATAATTGTATATCACTTCTATCAAAAGGTTCAAAGAAACAAGGCATACAGGCTTGACTGTCCAGTGGCTTGTCCTCCCACACATGACCCAGGAATAGATATGGTATCCATTTTGTGATATAGCAAGTACCCGCAGTGGCACTTTCGTAGTAGAGTGAGCAGATTTTATAGTGACACAGCAGCTCTTGGAAAACTGTGATCATCTGGAGATTCCCCTTTGCTAGAGCATCTAATTCATCATTTGTGGGTACATATTCTTCATATTGGTTATCACCCATCGGCAGACGAGAGATATATTCCATCTCGTTAAGGGCAAATCCTATTTCTCTATGAGGTGTCATGAAGGTCCCAGTACTTTTGTTATGTCTCTCTACTAAAGCCAAGAACATGTAAGGGTTTGGATGAATGCCATATACTGTATTACAGATGGGATTATAGAGGCCCAAATTAATGAGCTTGTCTTTGAATTCCTCTAAAATCCATATGGACAAGCTACTCCAGTGCTTCATTCTAGGGTTTACCAGGCCTGTCATGTGTATAGCGCGGTCTGGATATCTTCCTTCAGTGTTTGCAAATGTATTTGCAAAAATAGGTATTCTGACTGGAAGAAGTAGGAAAGAATCCTCGAGAGGGATGCAGCTCGGCCTTAAACCTCTTAAGTGTGTGCTATATTTTTCAGAAGTTGCGCCTAGGCGCAATCCAGACAAAATCCTTAGTTGCGCCTAGGCGCAATCTGAATGACTTCTGCTCAAAGGCTGCCACGTGTTTAGGTGCAGCCCAAATCAAGCTCAGTTTGACTCGTTGACTGAAGGTCGCACAACCTGAAGAAGTTGAGACAACTTACATTCTAAAGCAGGATGACGTGGCGCACATGCCACTAATCTCTCAAGACGTGTCTACTATCCTGTACACGACCACGCGCATCTCAATCACATGATGCTATGCGTCTAAATAAAGTTAGTACACGACTTAACAACTGAATGAAAGTTGGCACAACAGGAGGTCGGCGCAACCCAATGTGACGCAATCCAGCCTCGCGCACATCAGAATAACTGCTAAAACAGTTATTTCTTGAACTCTATAAATAGAGTTTCCAATCATTATGAAATGATCAGATACATAGGCACGGAGATCAAGAACTCTTGTAAAATTGCTGCTGTATTCTCCAGAGGCTACAGTCTTCAAGTTCACATAGTCCAATGGATATAGTGATCGTCTTCTGATCAGATTCCAACAATTATACTTCCCCAGAATTCATTGTACTTTGTACTATTCTTTTTCAAGTTTGGAATAAACTTTTTTATTTTTTTGCAAACAATCATTGTATTTTATTTTATCGGATCTGTCTCCAGATAACATTGTAAAAGACTTAGATAATTATTGGTGATATTTCTGGGAACAATATATAGAAGCTGTGGTTGTTTATATGTGTGAGACCCGTCTCACTGTATCGGTATTTTATACGGATACATGTTTATTTGAGTCGTATTTCGTATTTATCGATTTGCGTGATATTTTAAATTTTTCTAAGTGTTGGATTTTTATGACTTGGTTTAACTTGGATTTGGTTCGGTTCCACTTTGACTTGGTTTGGTTTGGTTTAGTTTGGTTTTTCATGAAATGAGGTGTATGGTTTAGATTGAGTGGAGAGGAATGAATGGTGGAGATCACTCGAGCTTGTTATATAAGCCACTTTTTCTCTCTCCCTCCTCATTCACCCTCATTCATTTCTTTTCCACCAAAATTCTAGCCATTAGAGAGAGGCAAGTACACCTTGCCGAATGTTGGACGATTCCTATTTTGTTTGTTCCATTCTCTTTATTGTCGCATTCTAAGCATGTTTAGAACTTGGAGTTTTCTATTTTGATGGCTAGATTGTTGTAGATTTAACTTGAAGAAAATTTTGGTTTTTATGGGTTTTGATCTATTAAACTTTGTTATTTTCAAGTTTTGATGGTTCTATGTTGTAGAGTAGCTCGTTCTACCCCATTTTGACCTATGGAAGTTCGGATTTGGACTCCGGATGGAGGTTTTATGCATCCTGGCAGCCATGGCTTCTTAGTGTATTTCTTCTCGGAAATTTGGAGAAGAAGCACAGTTCAGCCGCATAGGCAGTACTTGACCTCATGAATCCTCATGCGGCAAGCCTCTGGCCGCATGGCCTTCCCAACCGTATGAGACTCGCTTGAGCGGAGCCGCATGGACTTGAACGTCCCCAGCCGCATATGAACCGCCCTTGTTCAGCCGCATAGGGCTTCAATTAAACTCAGCCGCATAGACTAGTACTCCCCGAACCGCATAAGGAGTTCTGTCCCAGCCGCATGGAACTACTCGTTCTGAGCCGCATAAGGCAGACTCGTTCCCAACCGCATGAGGACTAGTCTCTCCCAGCCGCATATGACCCATCTCCCGCTGGCCGCATATGTGCCACATTCCAGAGCCGTATGAACCCGTATCATCTCGGACCGCATGTACCCCGACCCGTCCTGAGCCGCATAGGACCCTGCTCATTCCCTGAGCCGCATGGACTCGGATTTTCTGAGCCGCATGAACCCCATAAATTTAGCCGCATGCATCTGATTAATCCTGCCGCATGAGCCAGCCTTGCCCGAGCCGCATGGCTCTGTCATGTCCTGTATTTTATATTTTGTTTATTTTAGTTCCAAGTCTTGTGGCTCTTTTTGTAACTTGAGTTCCTACGGAGTACACATTTATCCCTATTGTATATTTTTATGCACATTTTATATCCTTACGCCTTTTGTCCTAAACTTGATAAATCCCGATTTGATTGACATAATTGAAATGATAATTGTACATGAGTAGCATGACACGACAGTGACCCGTAGTGGTGCACTCTTGACAATGAGCTTGACATAATAATTTGACTGTGAACTTGGCATGATAAACTTGACATGATATACCTGACATGCTTGATAGTGGCCCGCCGTGGTGCACTCTTGACCTGATAACTTGACCTGCTATACATGACATGGCAGTGACCCGTAGTAGTGCACTCTTGACAAGTAGCCTGATAATGCTTGATAGTGGCCCGTCGTGGCGCACTCTTGATAAGTAATAATGATAATGATAATGGCCCGTCGTGGCGCACTCTTGACAAATCAATTCATTGACCTGGACACCGTGGATGATTGTGCTTATATAAACTACTAGTCCGGTTGTGTCTTGCATCATGTCTAGGACATGATCCCTGAGTACCACGGTCAGGGATTCATACTGAATCTGGCTAGGTTAATGACTAGATTGATCAAATAGTTCATGGAGAATTTTCCAGTTACCTGTTGCCCCTTTGGTCCCGGCCTTATATATATATATATATATATATATATATATATATATATATAATATATATATATATGTGGAATTTGTTGTTATCCGTCGAGATGAGCGCACTTCCAGCCCGCCGTCGAGTATGGTACCTTAGGACACATGTATCTTACTACAGTGTGTCTGCTATATCATGCTATCTTTTTATTTTCTTGCTGGGATCACTCAGGTAGTAACAAACAGGTAACCGGACTTGGAATTCTCATTGCATCTTGCTAGTAACTAGGCATGTGATAATCCTAATTAGTTAAAGTATCAAGCCGTACTTATTGCTTTGCCGTGAATGTTAGATAGAGTTCAGTCTGTCTAGTCTTGTCTTGATCTTGTACATGATTGTTACATGTCCTGATTTCTTATTTTATCTTACCGATAAATGGTGGGAGAAACCAAGTTCTGTTCAGACGAAGGGTTACAACCCCGGTCCTTGTTTGGTTTACGGGTTGTAACCTGGTTATCTGAAAAGTCTCATGGTTATCCCATCGTATATCACCTTTCCAGAATAATGATTGCAATGATTGTCACTCTAATGCAATGTACTCTGTATTGTTACTCCCTGATTGTCACTTAATGATTTTCACCTCTAGCAATAAATGATCAGAGACCAAGATCTGTTCAGGCGAAGGGTTACAATCCTGGTCCTTGTTTGGTTTAAGGGTTGTAACCTGGCTTCCGGAATCGTACCTTCGTCCTCTCTTCGTATATTGCCCAGTTCTATTTATTTAACATGTTCTCCAATTTACTTTATGCTCAATGATACTTTACTTACAGTCTCTCTATGGTCGAGATGAGTGCATTGGTACCGCACGAATTTTCGATCCTCCCTTACTTATTGCCTGCTTTGTTTGCTAATGATTGCTGGTTTTAAGTTCATAGTTCGGCCTCCTTTGTGGTACTTGCTATTTGGGGTCTGACCCCACTGGTTTTGCATGGCCAGGTTCTGATAGAAGAACCCGAAGGATCTACCGCACCATCTACTCGACGGTGACCAGCCGGAGCACCAGAGTGTCTCAGTGGGTTTCTTCTTCATCCTTCCATTGATATGTAAATTCTCCTCTTGTAACGTTTAGTCCCGAACACGTGTTTAGCTCGTGTTTTGGTACTTTGCTTGATATTGTAGCCTACGGGTATAAACATGATATGCGTATTCTAGACTATAGCTAGTCCTTATCATGTACGACTAATACTCTAGCTAGTCATCAGTTCTGTGGTATTGGCTTCATGATCAGTCATGTATATATGGTTCGGGACGCCTTACTATTGTATGGATGATGATCGTACTCTTTGCTCTAGTGTAATTGCCTGTGATTGAGATACCTAGGATTGTTAAACCCTAGGATTGACTGATGGCTTGTAGAGTAACCCCCATGTCTTGACAGCTTATACGTGATTTCAGAGTATTAACGTATTTTGGGATTACGTAGCTGGCTATGTCTGCCTCCGCTCTCCGGTATTCTGGTTCTAGGGCGTGACAATATTTCATTGTGACTTGGAGTTTTTCTTAGTATTGTACAGCTTACTTCGTCGTGTCCATCGACGAAGGCTGGACGTGTCTGACACATACTCGATTATTCGGGAGCGGGTCGTGACAAGGTCATAATCATAACTAAATATAATATAATAAACCTGTCCAGAATATACTCTCCAATCGGAGGACATCTCAGAAGATACAACTCAATCACATAAACTAGAGGTAGATTAATGGCACGATAAGATAATATATAATCCACAAAATGAGATATAACCAGAAATGAAATAAGTCTAAGCGTTATCAACACTACAACATAACATCTGAATAATACAAACTCAAGACAACACAAATAAGTAAGATAAAGCCCTAGGAACTAGGGTAGTCTCCTCAGTACAAGCTGGATCCTTCTGAGGGTCCAAGTCGCAACTATCATCTACGTCAGCTCCAAAGGGTAATACAAGAGGTCCTCTGGGTTATCTGTAATATTTTGTCAACGGGTCCAATCTGGATAGGAATGAGCACATATCTCCAAAACAGATCCAAAACATGGCAGGAAATATAGAACAAGCAGTAGAATAAAATACATGAAACGTTGTAGAGAGATGTACATAAAGAACATAAAATACATGAAACTCTGTAGAGAGGGATGTACATGAACAGTTAAAATAGACAAATCTGAGTACATGAAAGTTGTATAGAAAATAAGAACTGTAAGTAAATATAAGTAATTTAGAGCACAAAATGGTTATGTAATGGGTTTAGGTTTGCACATGATTATTCTAAGGTAACTTCATTATACGTGAAGGTATAACAGACATGCACATGATTACACTAATTGGAAATTAACCACATAACCACTTCTACTCACCCCTACCCCAATCAATACACAAAGATGTGGTCAAGTTACGTCACGTACATGATAGTTAGTTTTACATGAAGCACATATGAACATGAGAGTACTTGAGAGCACATGAGTGTACATGAAGAGATACGAGTACAAGGAGTACATGATACACATGATAAAGTACATGAACATGAAATATCCGATGCATCCGCTGAGGGGATAACATCGCTTGAAAAGATCCATATAGTACCAATCTGTGATAACGACATGCCATCATCAAGTAAAGTAGTCTAAAGCAGGCAATATAGATACTATCATGAATAAAAATGATCAGAGAATGTACTCGCGTGATAAACTGAACAACTGATATGTATCGATGTCTAAATTGGAGTCACAGAGTCCTATTAGAGCAATACAGGTTATAAAGAGTTCAAATTACAATAATTAAAATATACAATACAATCTACATGATTCTAGTTCATACTAGGTCAAAGTCAACTATTGGTCGACTTTAGTCAAACTAGGTCAACATCCAAGCTAACTTGGTCAACTGTCTGTCGGTATCAACTACTTCTAATTCTAGATAAACATGCATTCATATATATATATATATATATTTTTAAAATATATATATATATATATATATATATATATATATATATATATATATATATATATATATATATATATATATATATATATATATACACTATATCATCTACAGGATACTATATAGGCTATATACACTAGGGCACACACATTATTATATATATATATATATATATATATATATATATATATATATATATATATATATATAATACTTATATCATGCATATATAACACAATACCCTCAACTTATATATCTATATAGGTCTAGCACTCCATATATGACATACATACATATAGGGCTAAATCTCACATATTATCTAGCGACCCTCATATTCTAACCTATCCCCATAATATGAATACACTCACATATTATATCATATATATCTACTACCAACTATATATATAACATACTTCTACATATAAACCAATACCCACATCCTCTATATATCCCCAAAGTTCGCAAATCCCACACACTCTATATATAACTTATCCCCACATAGGTAACCTTACATATATCATATATGAACCCACATGTATATAACATAACATATATATATATATATATATATATATATATATATATATATATATATATATATATATATATATATATATATATATATATATATATATATATATATATATATATATATATATAACCCATAAATCTATATCCAACTTCTAACCCATATATAACTATAACCTATGTACAATCATATATCTATATAGCTAAATTCACTACAAGAAAAATAATGATTCTTGACGGTTTATAAGTTGATGGTCGTGAAAAACCGTCAAGAAAATGGCTTATCTTGACGGATTTAACCTTACGTCAAGAAATGTCTTATTTTATGTTAATTTAGCAAACTTACAGAATAATAGTTGACGGTTTTAGAGGATCTGTCAAGAAACATCCTTTTATTTAATGACGGTTCGGTAATAACCGTCAACCAATATATGCCTAAAAAAATTGGCACAATTTTTTTAGCTGCCATTTTGGTAATTTTTGAGGATCCGTCAATCCCATTTTCTTTATTTCCCGATTCTTTCCTCTCCGCTCTATTTCTCTATGAGCAGATGGAGAAGGAGAGCCCAAACCAACAAACCCTTCTTCCTCCTCTCCATCCTCTTCCTTATCTTCTTCCTCTTCCTTCTTTCTCTCTCATATAGATCCTTTCTAAATCCCCAAATCCCCCTCCACTCTGAAAACCCTCTCTCTCTCTCTCTCTCTCTCAGCAATCATGTCCCCCTCTCGTAGAACTCTCTCTCCGGTGGACTATGCGTGGTCCCCTCTCCGACAAGTCCAAGACCGACAACTCTCTCTCCGGTGGCCATCGAAGCTGATTCGAACGACAAAGAGGGGGATCTCGACGAGGACGACGTCAACCTAGGTCCAATTTCTCTTCTTTATTTTTTTCTAATCTTGAGATTTCGAAAGAGGAATTTCTGAAGCAGTTCGGAGAAGACTATGGCTACCCGAACGCCCCCAAGAACATCGACCAGATTAGGGCTTCCGAATTCAAAAGATTGGAAGGTCACACTTTTTTTTTGTTTTTGCAATTTATTTGATACCTAAATTTCAAAAAAATTGTGTTTGTTAGGGTTTTATTTTCTTAGATGATTTTAGGTCTAGTTTACTTGGACCACGTTGGAGCCACTCTCTACTCGGAGTCTCAAATGGAAGCAGTAGCCAAAGAATTGTCGGTAAATTTAATTTTGGTTGAATGAATGCCTTCAGGTCTGCTAGAGAATTGTCGATAAATTTACTTTTGTGCTTTACAACAAGTAAGATATTCTGATTATTGATGTGGAAGGAAGCTGAGATGCCCATTTTTTATCTTTTACTTTTGTACTTTTGTTGCTTCTTCTCTTTCGCAATGACACGATCCTTCTGAAGGTAATATTGTCCTTTTTATGAAATTAGAAGTCCACAATTTGAATGCGGAAAAAACTTAATACATGATGTGTACAAATAAGTGTTGGATTATTTTTAAAATTATACATATTAAGAACTTTCTGACAAGTATTTGAGGTCTGTCCAACATCAAGATGTTGTTGCAACATCAAGATGTACCTCTGACCCCTACTTATAGGATATTTTTCATCGGTTCAAACCTTCATCCTGCAGGCAAGGACCATGTCTTATAGTGGCACTTCTTACTTAATTGTTGATTTCCAAAATTCTAAGGGTTGCTAGATGGTCCTATAGTTTAGAATCTGTTTAAATAGTTTAATAGTAGTAATTTTGTGCAAGTACGAAACTCAGGGATTGGTATTTGTAATTGGATTAGTTTTATAGTGTGCTTCACTTATATTGTGGAAAATCTCTTAAAATTAGAACAGAAACTTGAGCAAGGAACACTTGGTCTCTGAATATGTTTGTAATGGAAAAATAAAAGAGAGTAATTATTGATTGGTTTTTACCATACAAGTATACTACTGCAAGGAGGAGGAGGAGGTTTGCCGCTGCCACTCTCTGGCCTTCGATTTGCTATTCCAAGGAGCCGAAGCTATCCGTAGTTGAGCAAATTTCTTTTAGAGTCCAATTTCTTGAATTTTATGCTTCCGTAGTTGAGCAAATTTTCTCTTCTCATTTATCAAGTTTACTGTGAAGGCACTAATTTAGTGTAATAATTGGGTTGATTTATAGGGGTAACACCTAAAGGAATATTCAAGGTAATATCCTTGCCTAGGTTAACAATTGCTTATGTTAAAAGCCACCTACAGGTGACACGTTAATTAATGTATGTATTCCTGCTAATGTTATGCTCTTGTATTGTTTTTATTGTTTTTATTTCATCTAAAAAGAAGCTTTTAAAGAACAATCATATAGATATTTATATAAGAAAGGTATTGCCGTTGGCTTCTCTGCATATGAGACCCTGAGATCCCGTTGGAATCTAGAAAGGTATTGCCATTCGATTTAATCAGTTGTGATTCATTTGTTATAGATTTTACTTCTCTCTATGATATAGTGGTTAACATGCAATTTTGATTACTTGGACCAGGCCACACGATTCTCCTGTTCTGGTTAGCTTGGCTTGTGGAAGTCTTTCTGGAATTGCATCATCAACTGGTATGTAATGTCAGCATACTTTATGAACTTGCACAGTTTGGACATGGCTCGTATCGTATAATATGCTATATGGGAAAATGAATGAAGTTGCCCTGATCATTGGAATAAGTTTGATTAGGTTTTATTTTGGATTAGAGTCAAAATCTACATTTTTAACACATACCTGATGAGTACATTTAGAACATTTAATTTGAAATGAATGAGCTAATTCTGATCAGCAATTAGTTATTAATTCAACTGTTCTGGTAACAGGCACCTTTAATCGGACACTGAGAATGCACACCAATTGAAATGACAATTTTTTTTACATTGTGTTGTACATTGATCATTTCCTGCATTCCAAGTATTGTTTGTATTTTGTTATTATGCTACATGGCTGATGGTTTTATTTGTGGACTTCTAGTGCATTTATTATTTTTCTATGTTAACCCCTTTAGTAAATACTAATTAATGTCATGTTATATAACGTGGCATGATTCAAAGGCATGTAGTGAGAGTTAAAATATTTTCTCAAAATATAACCGTCTATCATGTCATTTTAGGTAATCCTTTAATTTTTTACAGTTACATAAATGATACCTCTTCTGGTTTGCACACTAGCCTTCTTTTGAAAATGATAATATATCACATAGACAACTATTCTAGAAGTTACCCTTACGTTAATTATTATACACATAGTATTTTGGTGGCATGATATTGCTAGTTGATGTAAAATTATACATATTGTGTGTGCAGAATAAGTTATTGTTATCGTTCATTATTACATCAAACCAAGTTCAGTTTATGTTTCATAGAGGCGATAGTAATCAAGAGACTAATGGAGAAAACCCAATTAACTTCATTTTTATTGATTAGATCAACTATAGATAAATTTTCAGGACAAGAAGTTTGATCAGATCAACTATAGATAAATTTTCCTACTTTTAGGTCCACTGAACATGGTTCTGTTACTTATGCCAGTGGATATGTTGTTTACTTTGAATTATTCTTTATCCTTCAATTTCTTGTTTGTTTAAGGAGTTCAAGCTAGAGATAAATTACTAAATTAGAGCTTTCAGTAGGTTTCTTAGGGGACAAGCTTGAGGCTAGTCTTGACTTGCAACCAATAGATAGTGTACTGATAAAGGATCACTTCATCAATAAGAATTCATGATTTTTTTTAAACTCCTTTTGTGCACAAGTTGTATGTTCATGCTAGATGACAAAAATTAATAGTGAGTTGAATATCTATATAAGAACATGTAACGCCCCAGAACCAAAATACAGGAGAGCGGGGGCGTACATAGCCTGCTACGTATATTGAATTGTAACCCACCTCGCTATACGGTCACGGCTGTCTAGATACATGAGGGTTTAACTACAAGCCAACAGTCTCCTATGGTTATGAACAAGCCTATTGTCTCAATCTCAAGCAAGCAATATTAGTTACAAGATGTCAGAGCACCAAATATATAATAGCAAGGCGTCCCATACATTATATATTGGATGATCATGAAGCTAGTCGTACAAAATGTCAGGACTAGCAAGAGTTTCAGTCATACATGATCAACCCTAGGATTTTCCAATCATGTTACAGCCCGTAGGCAGACAGTAAATAAGGTGCAATACGAGCTAACACGTGCTCGTAGGCTAAACGCCTCGAAAGAATAATTTTATAATAAGTGGGAGGACAAAAAAAACCTACTCGTTGCCAGGGTTACGCCTGGTGGTCACCATCTAGCTGGAAGGTAGGTAGATCCTCTGGAGCTGCTCCGATATCTGGCCATACAAATCCAGCTGGGTCAGACCCCAGAAAGAGCAAGTGCCACAAAGGAGGCTTCACTTAGGAACTAAAACCAGCATATCACAATAGAATATTAAAGATAATAAATAAAGAACTGATAATAATAGAGATGACAACAGTAAATGGAGTACGAAAAAACCATTCAAGTAGCCAGGTCACAACCCTTAAACCAAACAAGGATCGGGGTTGCAGCCCTTCACCTGAATAGAAACTCGTCTCAAATACTATTGGTACAGTGAAGACAATAAACGAAGAGAGGACACAGAACTGCTCTGGGAGCCAGGTTACAACCCTTAAACCAAATAAGGACCGGGGTTGTAACCCTTCGCCTGAACAGAACTGGACCCCCGATCTTTATTGCTAAGGCCAGTATAAATAATCATGGTATTAATGTAAGGTAAAACATGACGAACATGACATGGGGTTGCAATAAGACAATAAACGAAGAGAGGACACAGAACTGCTCAGGGAGCCAGGTTACAACCCTTAAACCAAACAAGGACCGGGATTGTAACCCTTCGTCTGAACAGAACTGGACACCCGATCGTTATTGTTAAGACAAGCATCAATAATCATGTCAGGTCACAATCTTGCACAGGATCAGGATAAGACTAAGCTGGAATAATCTCCATCCAATCAATCAGGGCCAATCAAGAGTACGGCTTGATACTTTTAACTAACTAGGGTTATCACAGGCCTAGTTACTAGCAAGATGTAATGAGATTATCCTAACAGCCACAAGCCCTGCAGACCATCCGGTTATCCAGGTCGAATGTCCGTTTATGAAGAATGTAACACGTGATTGTGTGCTGGAGATGTGCCCTACTCGTCGGTAGGCTACAAGTCCACTTAATGCGCCCAGATAACGGGATTGCCTGTAGCTGGGAAAATCTCTTCATGACTACTGAATCATTCTAGTTAATTAGCCTTAGCCAATTTCAGTAGGTACCCCTGACCGTGGTACTCAGGGATCCCCATCCTAGACATGATGCAAGACAGTACCAGTTTATTTGTACAAACACAATCGCCCACGGTGTCCAGGTCTTTCATACTTGTCATGTCAGACTAGCTGTCATTGTAGGCCTCAAAAATGAAGTCACGCTGAGTTGATCAGAACAAGTCACGCAGAGTGATCCAAGAAGCAGCACAAAAGATACGCTAAGTTCTGCCTGGCCATCTCCTTTAGAAGTCACGCAGAGACAGCTCAGCCATACGTCGGAATCATAATGACTGACAACACAACAGTCGAGAAACGTCTCCTCGTATGCCACGTATGCACAGAACTCGAGAGATCATCGCCGTCTATTGCGTGATTTTCGAAATCTTCTTCAGCAAGACTCAGCCTTCGTCAAGTTGGCGTACCAAAAGGGTTTCTTGTCATTTAATGCGTCTGACAAAGCAATCACTGTCAGAGATTTTATGTCAGTCGAGACACGCCGAATCAAGACAGCTGGCAGTTCTATCTCAAGTCTGCGTATATTTGTGATCTTCATCTCAAGTTTGCGTGGATTCTGAAGTTTTTCTTCCTCAAGTTTGCGTAGATTTTTGAGTTCTTTGCCTCGAAGTCTGCGTGGATCCTGAAGCTTCCTGCCCCAAGTTTGCATGGATTTTGAAGCTTTCTACACCGAGTTCGTGTGGATTTCGTCTTCAACAAGTCTGCGTGGATTTCATCAAATTGGAGTA
Source organism: Iris pallida (assembly GCA_029216955.1). Classification (NCBI taxonomy): domain Eukaryota; kingdom Viridiplantae; phylum Streptophyta; class Magnoliopsida; order Asparagales; family Iridaceae; genus Iris; species Iris pallida. Next base: position 6,040,537 of record JANAVB010033011.1, on the reverse strand, counting down.
CGTGGCAGCCATGCCACTGATCTCTCGCCTGCGTGTCCTATAACTTGCACACGACTCATGCATGATTGCCATGTGTCCAACAGTTACAGGTCACGTCCAGTAACTGCTCACAGCCTTGCGTATGTTAAATCCTGCGTGATTTTCAACTAAGCACAGGCTGTGAAGACAGTTATCTTTTCGGTTATTATTTTTGACTCTATAAATAGAGTTCTTTTTCTTATTCATTAGACAGATACATTGATATCTACTGTCAAAATTTTGAGAGCTTTTCTTCTTCGCATAGTCCAAGGGATAAAGCGATCGTCTTCTAGATCGGATTCCTACAGTTGTAATTTTCCCAGAAACACAACAAATAAAGAGAATTTCTTTATGGAAAATAAATTGGCGACTCTGTTGGGGAAATCCATCTCCTCTTCTGAGATGGTAACAACTCAATGCGACACTTCGTCAATCGGCTCGACGAAGAAGGTGATGACGATCAAATTCGATCAACTCGCCTATGAAGAAATACAGCGGGCTAAGGGTGGCAAGCCCACTCCAGCCTCCATCATCACTGCCAAGTCGAAGGGACACTCTGTCTATGTTCCTAAGAATCAGTTGGCAGTCAATGGTGAAGTCTCTGCCACAGTGTCTGCTCCTAACACTGGCAAGAGCTCTACTGCAAGCACGCACACTCTTGTGCACTCGAAGATGACAGCAATCAAAGATCACGCTAACAGTACTGGCTCCTTAGCCAAATCTGTTCCAGTGTGTATCTCCAAAGTTGAAAGTCACGCTGACAGTACTGGCTCCTTAGCCAAATCTGTTCCAGCGTGCAAATTCAATTCTAAAAGTCACGCTGACAGTACTGGCTCCTTAGCCAAATCTGTTCCAGCGTGCAAATTCAACTCTAAAAGTCACGTTGACAGTACTGGCTCCTTAGCCAAATCTGTTCCAGTGTACAATCCCACATTCAACAGTCACGCTGACAGTACTGGTTCCTTAGCCAAATCTGTTCCAGCGTGTAATTCTAAAATCAAAAGTCACGCTAACAGCTCTGGTTCTTTAACCAAGTCTGTTTCAGCGTGTATTTCATCAGAGAAGAATAGCTCCTTAGTTATCTCTTCTTCTTCACCGAGTTCTACTAGAACTGGGGGTGGTCTTTCACACAAAGTCCCTTCGAAAAGGAATAACTCTTTAGTTGTTTCTTCTGCTCCTGTAGTTTTTACTTCAGGAACAGCTTTGACTGATACTTTTGTTAGTCAAAGGAAAGGAGATGGTCTTTTGACTACTCTTCCTTCTGGACATTCTATGTCTCAAAACTTGAATGAGTCTAAGAAGAAATATTCCTTAATATCTTCTCCTATGACTTCTTCAAATTGGGCACAGAATCTGTCCATTAAAGAGGGTCTGTTACCAACTCCTAATCAAAGGAGTGGTTCAACTCTTCCTTCTCTGCAAATATCCAGATCAATGGAAGGAAAACTCCATGTTTCCAAAATTAGTGTGTTACCTTCCTCTGATTTAAGAACAAAACTCAGCACCTCTGGTGTTAAGAAACCATACCAATTTGATATGAAGATAAAAGATCCAGATGCAGAGTATGCAAGAAATTATGTGGCTCATATTAATCACTCTTTGTATAATCAAGAGCCATCAAGACCCAAGAACAGAAAGTATACTCCTCAATCTTCACAAACAGATTTACGGAAATATCTTCAACAGAAGAGAAGGAGTAATTCTATATCAAAGGAACATGCTGAATGTGGCTTCTATCCAAGAGTCATAATTCGGTGCAGATGTCAATCAACAGTTCAAGACCATGGTGATCATGAATGTGACTTCCAGCCAAGAGTCATAATGCAATGCAGATGTCAAAATAAACGACAGTCTGTCTTCAATAGGATTCAGTATGAACCTATGCCTGATGAAGATGAGCCTTTGTTTGCCTCTGTCAACATGACTTCTCGGGACACCGGAGGTAGAGTTGATAGTCCAGATGGAGTATATAGAAACACCAGAGCAAGAGTCCTGGCTTCTAGTCAAAGAAATTTGATCCCTGAAATTGATTCTGAATTTCTTGGAGAATCTAACTTTCCACCTCTTCCTACTGGGGGTAATTCTCCTATAGTTGACTTTGATACATGAAGCAATGATTCAGAGCATGAGTACAAAAAGAAGTTGCTGATATAAATCCCTTCCATGGGGTTGAAGCTTATTTCAACGATTCCCGAATGTATAAAGAAGAGTATACAAGGATCATACAAGCTATGGAGAAAGAAGATGCACAAAGTGAGACTTTAATAATCCCTGTTAAAAGTCGAACTACTCAGCAACAATCTCTTAAACCCTTTGGAGAAGATTCTTTCATCATCCCAGTGAGTGGACAGATCTCTCCGTTACCTCAGTCATCTACTCAAAATATACTGATCATTCCTGTCAGTGGGCGTACTACAGTTCCTGTATCTTCACAAGATACTCTGCTAATTCCAGTTGGAGGGCGGACTACTCTTCCTATTCAAACTTCAAGGGAGCTCACCTCTTCTGAGCCATTTGTTATCGATCTTAATCGAAACAAAGCTTCTTCTTCTTCTCTCCCTTTAGTCATTGACTTGGCTAAAATTTCTAAGGCTCAGCCTTCTCCCAATATAAATATTGCTGCTTTTATATTTAATGAAAAGTCTCCACCTTTGCAGTACGTTGATGTGTGTAATTATGTTCATAGTTATTTACATCTGTTAGATGACTTGAACACAATAACCATAGGAGTTGTACAGACTGTTCATACAGATGTATCTCTAGAAACTGTACAATCTTCATACTTTCTAGTTCCCAGCAGAAAGCCAGGAGACATTCCAATATTCTTCTACAAAGGGCCTCAAAATCCTTCTGATCTTGAAGATGATGACAAAAATGATGATACTGGAAGATTACAACTACGTCGTTATAGTCAGCAATCTAGAGGCATCATCAAAAATATGGGCTATGACTTCAGGACTGGCCTCAATGATGGAAAAGGAAGAAAAATACCTGTCCGGATTCCTCCTTTGAAATATGGAAGGACGAAATGCGGATTGGGTTATACTGCTCATACTCCTTTCATCAATATTATCCATGAAGATCCCGAGTCTGACGAAGATAAGAGATCTGATTCTTCTAGTACCACTTCTTGGGATTCCGATACGAGTATCGGTGACTTCTATTGCAACCTTCTGTCTTCCAATATGGTTTCCATTGACCATTCTGAAGAAAGTGATGAAGACGAAAAAGAGTTTGAAATCTCACCTGAATCAGAACAGTGGGCCCAAAGATTAGATAATCAATGGAAGTTCCGTTTCGAGCAAAAAGAACCTCCGACTGAAGATAAACTTGTTCAAATAGATGTTGGTGAAGAGGGATCTCCCAAACCAATATTCATCAGTGAAAGTCTTTCAGAAACTAATAAGAAAGACATGATAAACTCATTCGTGATTACATCGATGTCTTTGCTTGGAGTTATGAAGATATGCCAGGTCTTGATCCACAGATTGCAACTCGCAAACTCAACATCCTGTCGAATGCTAAACCGGTCAAACAACAACAGCGACGATTTTGTCCAGACATCATGGATGCAATTGAAGCTGAAGTCAATAAACTCATGGCCTCTGGGTTTATCAGAGAGGAACAACATCCTGATTGGGTGGCTAACATAGTTCATGTTCTCAAGAAGACTGGCAAAATCAGAGTCTGTATAGACTTTCGCGATCTCAATGCGGCATGTCCTAAAGACGAATTCCCTCTACCAATCACTGATGTCATGGTTGATAATACCTGTGGATTTGAACGAATGTCATTCATGGACGGGTATTCTGGGTACAATCAGATCAAAATGTTTCCAGAGGACGAGAAGCACACTTCTTTCAGAACGCCGATTGGTACATACTGTTATACAGTTATGCCATTCGGTCTCAAGAATGCAGGAGCAACTTATCAACGAGCTATGAGCACTATATTCCGTAAATATTTGCGGAAAACAGTCGAATGCTATGTTGATGATATTGCTGTCAAAAGTCGACAAAAGGAGGATCATATCCAAGATTTGAAGGCTATATTTGATCTAATGCGTAAGCATCAATTAAAGATGAACCCTACTAAGTCCTTCTTAGGCGTCTCTAGTGGTAAATTTCTCGGCTTCGTCATTACCTCTAAAGGTATACACGTGGATCCCGAGAAGATCAAAGACATCCAAGAGATGCGTCCTCCACGCACCTTAAAAGAGCTACGAAGATTTTAAGGAAGAATCGCTTATATCAGGAGATTCATCTCTAATTTATCAGGACGCTGCAGACCATTCAACAAACTTATTAAGAAAGGTGTCTCTTTTGTCTGGAATGATGAATGTCAGAAAGCATTCGATGATATAAAACAATATCTGATGAGCCCTCCAGTATTGGTACCTCCCGTCTCAGGAATACCGTTTCTCCTCTATACTCGAGCAATGAGTCATTCATTGGGTGCATTACTCGCTCAAAAGAATCAAAATGGCCATGAACAAGCCATTTATTATCTCAGCCGCACTATGACTGGAGCTGAACCTCGATATTCACCGATTGAAAAAGAATGTCTAGCCTTGATGTTTGCTGTCCAAAAGACACATCATTATATCATTGGCCAGACTATTCATGTCATTTCCAGGATCAATCCTATACGGATCATGATGAAGAAACCCAGTGTTTTGAATTCTCGATTGGCTAACTGGGGAATCCTACTTGCTCAGTATGACATGCACTATATTCCTCAGAAATCAGTTAAAGGACAAGCATTAGCTAATTTTCTGGCGGCTCACTCAATTCCAGAAAATTCAAAACTCTATGATGAAATCCCAGATGAAGTCCTAGATTCAAATCAAATTGCTGAAGAAGATCCTACTTGGCGTCTATTCTTTGATGGAGCATCAAGAATTGATCCTAATAGCGATATTGTCGCTGGAGTTGGAATTGTTCTTGTATCGCCAGAAGGTCTTGCCATCCAAAGAGCTTATTCTCTCGATCAGCCGTGTTCAAACAATGTAGCTGAGTACAACGCATTACTTATTGGTCTTCAACTCGCTAAACATCTGAATATTCAACATTTGGAGGCGTATGGAGACTCTAAACTCATTGTCAATCAGATCAGGGGTACTTATGAAGTTCGCCATCAAGATCTGGTTCCTTATCATAAAACAGCTATATCTATGGCTTCTTTGTTTGAAGAATTCTTCATTGAACATGTTAGGCGAGCATGTAACACAGAAGTCGATGCCCTTGCTAATCTTGCAGCGGTGCTGGCTATCCCAATCAGACGGCAACAAATGATTGTTGTTAGTAATCGAGAATTATTTCATCTTGAAAATAACCTGACTCTAGGACTTCCAGTTGACATTGAAGAATCAACATCTCATGACGTCAACACAACAAGAGGATTTGGATTCAGTCGTAAATCGATATCATCTTCATCCGATTCCAGCATGGAATTCATCTTCAGTAACTCGACTAAGAATCAGAATACGGATAAAGATTGGAGACTTCCTTTCTTAGATCTCGTATTATATGATATTCTTCCGGATGATCCGAGTGAGGCAGCATCTATCAGACGACGATCACTCAGATTCTATTACAATCATACAACAAAGACCTTATATCGTCGAGCTTATGATGGTTTACTCCTTCGATGTGTTGCCGGTGACGAGGCTCAACAAATCATTCGCGAAGCACATGATGGAATTTGTGGAGCACATCAGCCAAGACCAAAACTTTAAGACCGTATTCGACGTATGGGTTATTATTGGCCCACCATGGTATCTGATGCTATCGAATACGCAAAGAAGTGTAAAGCTTATCAAATTTATACGGATTTTATTCATCAACCCTCGGAATTTCTACATCCGACGGCAGCATCATGGCCCTTCGAAGCTTGGGGCATGGACATTGTCGGCCCGATCAATCCACCGTCATCTAAAGGTCATCGGTTCATTCTCGCAATAACCGATTACTTCTCTAAATGGGCCGAAGCCATTCCTTTATCTGAAGTTAAGACGTCCAATGTTATCAGCTTTATCAAACACCATGTCATCTATAGATTTGGTGTCCCTCGGCGCATTATTCATGATAATGGACCACAATTCGTCAGCCAGAGATTTACTCGATTCTGCGACGATCATCGGATTGATAATGTGGCTTCTACCGCATATTATCCTGCCGCTAATGGATTAGCAGAAGCTTTCAACAAAACCATCATCAAACTCTTGAAGAAGTTTGTTTCTTCCAACAAACGAAATTGGAGTGAGAAGCTTGGTGAATGCTTGTGGGCTTATCGTACTACAGTCCGTAATGCTACTAAGTGTACACCTTTCTCTCTGGTGTACGGATCTGAGGCTGTTCTTCCATTAGAGATTCAAATTCCTTCTTTAAGGATAGCAATCGCTAATGAACTTACCTCAGAAAATAATGATCGTCTTCGACTTCAGGAATTATAAGCTCTGGATGAAAAGCGATTATCTGCTCAACAGAATATTGAATTCTATCAAGCTAGAATTTCAAGAGCTTTTAATAAAAAAAAAGCCAGAGTTCGATCATATCAAAAAGGAGAACTTGTTCTAACAGTCAGACGTCCTATGACTATGACTCATATGAGTAAGGGCAAATTTGACGCAAAGTGGGAAGGTCCCTATATTGTGAGCAAAGTTTTCTCAAATGGAGCTTATCAACTCTCAGAATTGGATGGTCGAAAAGTTTTGATGCCTATTAATGGCAAATTCCTTAAAAAGTACTATGTATAAATGTAAATACTTGTAATCATCAAACAAATTCATGTTTAAAAAATAAAATTTTTATTTTATTTTCATGAATGATGATACATGATATTAAGGAAGATCACTATTATCCTTCTCTACTTTTGGACGTGGGCCACTATTGTCCTTCTCGAAGACGTGATCAGCAAAAGAGCCGAGAACCTCCTTGCTAGAACCCACGAGGAATTTGCAAGCGGCCATCCTCATGGCTTCCTCTTCTTCAGTCCTTCCTGGTTCGAGCAAAAAATCCAGAATGTCCCTTGGTGGCTTGGGTACAGACGAACCTTCGCCTGTTTCCGTCTTCTTCGTTTTGGCTGGACCAGCAGGGCATTCTTCAGTGCCTTTCTGAACCTTTGAGGCTATCTCAGTCTTCTTGGATGCTTCTCCAGACGACATTTTTATGTTGAGGAGTAGAAGTATTCGTTCTCGCCAAATTTCTGCTATATTTATAGGCAGAAGTTCCTCATTCATCCGACGTTTCACATATTCATTCATCCATTCATTTCTCACATTCATCCGACGTTTCACATATTCATTAATACTTGACGGTTCATCCGTTCATTTATTACATCCACTCGACAGTTCATCTGTTCATCATTTCCTAACGGTTCATCCGTTCATAATCTTCTATCAATTTATTAAAGTGGGGATTCGTTATTGATCATGTTTTTATAACCTCTGAATCAATTCCGAATCTGCTTACTCATTTGTCATGTTTTGACCTCTGCATAGAAATCAATCTATTTTCTTTTGAGTTCCTATATATTATCACGTCCATAATACCTCTGATAATATCATATACTCTAAAACAGAAAAGATGATTTTATTATCTATCATGTCCACAATTCATCCACAAATACAAATCATTGAGCATAGAAGAATTATCATTTCCATTCTCATTTCACCACAAAAAAGTCTATTACATTTTGGATTTTCAAATCATAATGGAAATCTATTACAAATCTTGGATTCTCATCTTATGTACAACTGAGATCTATTTCTTCTTGGATCTTCTCTGGCAATCTCGTTGTTTGTGGCAATTCCTGGGTGTCCAGCAGGAATCAAACTCTGGTCTTCTCTCTCAGACGATAGGAGAACCACAGAGTAGGGCAACATGAAAATGTGTTGCTGCCAATACAATTGGTGGATGGAGGTAACCTCTCAAGGAAGACAGGAATGTATCCAACCTTGGGATACAATTCCTAGTTCTCCCTTGAAAGGAACTCTACTACCCGATTTCTCGGTAGTAGAGTTGACTCCACCATCCAACTCTCGTGTATAAAGGCTCTTCCTACCATCTAAGGAAGACCCTTCTATCCCACGAAGAGTTCTGAGTTGTCTGATGTACGCGTCAAAAGCGTATGAGCTCCCTGATGTTGGTGTCAGCAGGATATTCTTCACAGCATCCACATCACCAATGCCAGTTCTGAAGAAGGTTTTCAGCCAAAATTCTGCAAGAAACAGTAAGGAAAAATCAGCCAACAGAAATTGGCCAAGCAAAGACAGATGCATTCTGTTCATTTCAGGAAGATGAATTTGTTTTTAGTAAACAAAAAATTCGATGCGTGTATATTGAACTTACCGCTGAGTTTGCTGCTAAGGATTGACAGACCCATGTCTGGTAGCATGCACAGAGATCTGACATCAGACAATATGGCTTTCCTATTTTCTTCTCACAGAAAATTCATTCTCAGAAGAGAGGAAGAAGAATGGGAAGATGAGTTTGTGTGGAGTTCATCCATCTATTTAAAGGGTCAAGTGCAGGTCTATTCTTGGAAAAGATCCGCGTGAGTAGCGCTCGTAAAACGTGGAATGAGTGTCACGTGTACTTCGGGCGACAGTGCAACATTGGAAACAGTCAAAGTGTGCTAATTAATATTCTTCATTAAAAGGCACGCAGATCAAACACAAAAGTTGTACTTCATTCTTTAAACAGGCACTGATGGCCTTACAAAAAGACAAAACAGAAAAGTGCAACAAAAGCGTAGAAAGTTACGCTCTATTTTCCAGAGCGGCTAAGTTTGATGCCTAACTCCTCTACGCTCTTAACTCCCAGGAGATGCAACAGAGTCTCGAGCATTTCACGCTTCTCCATAAGGCTCCGCCCATCAGAAGAAGACGATCCATCCAATCCAAAGTAGCTCAAGAGATTCTTGGCTAACTGCGTGGAGTCGTCCTTGAGCTCGATGACGACAGGTTCGGGTTCTTTACCCCCAAAAGTGGGGTCACCATGGGAACAAAAGCCCAACTTGCGTACTTCCTCTTCGGCTCCTTCCTTTGGGGTCATATTTTCGAGAGATGAATGTCAAAACTGAGAATCTCTTCCTGTGTATATAACAGATCTCGTCGACAGTTCATATTCCATCATAAATTAGACGCAATCAGTCTCGGAGAACGAAGAGTCATTATGATATTTAATAGGTTCATTCGGGTGTTTTCGAAGAACTTTAAAGTCTTTTCGACTTTCGAAAAATTATTTAAGTCATCTCAGCGTGACTTTAACTCATTTCATCATCTCTATTTCAAAGTATTTCGAAAATATTTTATCATTTTTCGAAAACTTTGAAGGGGGTTTTGTAGGCCTCAAAAATGAAGTCACGCTGAGTTGATCAGAACAAGTCACGCAGAGTGATCCAAGAAGCAGCACAAAAGATACGCTAAGTTCTGCCTGGCCATCTCCTTTAGAAGTCACGCAGAGACAGCTCAGCCATACGTCAGAATTATAATGACTGACAGCACAACAGTCGAAGAATGTCTCCTCGTATGCCACGTATGCACAGAACTCGAGAGATCATCGCCGTCTATTGCGTGATTTTCGAAATCTTCTTCAGCAAGACTCAGCCTTCGTCAAGTTGGCGTACCAAAAGGGTTTCTTGTCATTTAATGCGACTGACAAAGCAATCACTGTCAGAGATTTTGTGTCAGTCGAGACACGCCGAATCAAGACAGCTGGCAGTTCTATCTCAAGTCTGCGTGTATTTGTGATCTTTATCTCAAGTTTGCGTGGATTCTGAAGTTTTTCTTCCTCAAGTTTGCGTGGATTTTTGAGTTCTTTACCTCGAAGTCTGCGTGGATCCTAAAGCTTCCTGTCCCAAGTTTGCGTGGATTTTGAAGCTTTCTACACCGAGTTCGTGTGGATTTCGTCTTCAACAAGTCTGCGTGGATTTCATCAAATTGGAGTACGTGGCAGCCATGCCACTGATCTCTCGCCTGCGTGTCCTGTAACTTGCACATGACTCATGCATGATTGCCATGTGTCCAACAGTTACAGGTCACGTCCAGTAACTGCTCACAGCCTTGCGTATGTTAAATCCTGCGTGATTTTCAACTAAGCACAGGCTGTGAAGACAGTTATCTTTTCGGTTATTATTTTTGACTCTATAAATAGAGTTCTTTTTCTCATTCGTTGGACAGATACATTGATATCTACTGTCAAAATTTTGAGAGCTTTTCTTCTTCGCATAGTCCAAGGGATAAAGCGATCGTCTTCTAGATCGGATTCCTACAGTTGTAATTTTTCCAGAAACACAACAAATAAAGAGAATTTCTTTATGGAAAACAGTCATAACAGCATGTCGAGACATATCATGTCAGTTTACTTGTCATGAGTGCGCCACAGCGGGCCACTATCGTGTTCTATTCTTACCTTATCATGAACGAGAGAAACTTGCATAAAATAACTAGTGACATATCCTTGAAGCCAAGGAAAAGATCTACAACTTTTATGTTTTGAGTTTTTCAAGATTCTAGCTACAAAACAACTTAAACAGGCAAAAACAGTAAAATAGAGCAATTTTGGCGCATGGAATTCCTGTACGATCGGCGCGTGGGATTCCTGCACCAATCGACGCATGGGATTCCTGTACCAATCGGCGCGTGGGATTCCTGCACAATCGGCGCGTGAAATTCCTGCACCATCGGCGCGTGGGATTCCTGCACCATCGGCGCGTGGGATTCCCGTACAATCGGCGCGTGGAATTCCTGCACCAATCGGCACGTAGGATTCCTGCACCATCGGCGCGTGGGATTCCTGTACAATCGGCGTGTGGGATTCTCACGTTGCGTCTTCAGTACATACGCGTAGGGAACCTATGCGCATGACACGCTCGGAGTTAAGGGATGCATTGCCGGGACTTCATAGCGCATGGCCTCCCGGGCGCATGGGGGTCGTCGTCCCCAATCAGCAAGTTCAGCCATAAAAGTTCCGAAAACTTGTAATGGCCATAACTTACTCATCCGAAGTCGAAATCAAGCGAAACAAAAGCTAAAACTGTATGAAATTGAATTCTCTACAACATAGAACCATTAGTTTTTGAAAATAACTAAGTTTTTTAGATCAAAACCTAGAAAACCGAAAAGTTACAAACTTAGATCTACAAGAATCCATCCATCAAATCCAAAAATGCCAAGTTCTAAAGAGGCTTAGAATCAAGTAAGGAAGAGAATGGATCAATAAAACTTGAGATCCATCATGAAGCAAGTTTGCACTTGCCTAAGCTCTCTCTCTCTCTCCCTCCTGGTGGTTGAAGAAGTAATGGTAGAGAGTAAATGAAGAAGGAAGGAAATAATAATGAGAGAGAAAAGGAAGGGGGTTATAAATAAGGAGGGTGGTGGTAGGTAGGAGAGTTCACCTTTGGTTCATGATGAACCAAAGCAAACCAAGCCAAACCGAACCAACCCAAGAATAAACCAATCAATGAAATGCTAGAATAAATCAAGCAGGAAGATATGCAATACGGGTCAAATTACGTATACGTATACCAAGATATGCAATACGAACCACAGATATTACAACTCTACCCACCTTAAAAGAATTTCGTCCTCGAAATTTAATTAAGAGGCTAGAGAGACAAGAACAAGCTATACTATTCACATACAGGCTATACTAATCAAGCAATCAATTAATTATTCATACAAGCAAGGAATCGAAGGCATGAGGCATAAGAAAGATATTATACCTCACGAGTCAAACAGGTCAGGATATCGCGATCGGATATCATCCTCATGCTCCCATGTTGACTCACCCAAAGAGTGATGACCCCAAGCAACTCGGACTAACTTGATAGTCTTGTTCTTGAGTATCTTCTCTCTTCGGTCCAATATAGACACGGGCCTCTCCTCATACGAAAGGTTGGTACCAACAACCAATTCTGAATGATCTAGGATGTGGCTCGGGTCCGGGATATACCGCCGCAGTTGGGATACATGGAACACATTATGCACCTCACGTAGCGACGACGGAAAAGCAAGACGATAGGATACATCTCCTACTCGCTCCAGAATATCGAACGGTCCTATATACCTAGGACTAAGCTTTCTCCGTACGCCGAAATGAATGACGCCACGGTTAGGCAAAATTCTCAAGAATACAAGGTCACCGACCGAGAATTTAAGGGGTCATCGATGAGAATCGGCCCAATGACGCTGGCGATCTTGGGTAACTCGAAGATGATCTCTGACTCTCCTGATCACTTCAACTGTCTGAGCAATCATTTCCGGACCGAGCATCTGTCTCTCTTCGACATCGTCCCATGCTAGCGAGGATCGGCACTTCCTGCCATACAGTGCCTCGAACGGTGCCATCTGGATACTGGCCTAGAAACTGTTGTTGTACGAGAATTATACCAGGTACAGGTGATCTTCCCACGAACCACCGAAGTCGAGTGTACATGTCCGTAACATATCTTCAAGGGTCTGGATCGTGCGTTCCGACTGGCCATCTGTCTGCGGGTGATAAGCTGAGCTGAACTGGAGGTGAGTTCCCAAACTCTCTTGCAAGCTACGCCAAAAGTGCGACGTAAATCTTGAATCTCGGTCCGAGGTGATACTGACTGGTACACCGTAAAGTCTGACGATCTGCCTGAGGTACATCTCTGCTAGCTGAGCCGTCGACTGACCAACTTTGAACGGGAGAAAATGTGCCACCTTCGTGAGCCTGTCTATAATAACCCAAATAGCATCTCGACCAGCTGGGGATCTAGGTAATCCAGTCACAAAATCCATGGTTATATGCTCCCACTTCCATTCTGGAATTGGCAAGGGCTGAAGAAGTCCAGCTGGCCTCTGATGTTCAGCTTTAACTTGTTGGCAAACCAAACATCGAGAGATAAACCGGGCTATCTCCCTCTTTATGCCATTCCATCAAAAGTACTGACGGATATCATGGTACATCTTCGTACTGTCGGAATGAATGGAATACTGCGAACTGTGAGCCACTGTTATGATCTTCTGTCTGATATCTCTACTGGGTACACAAAGACGCTTCCCATGTCGAAGTGTACCGTCTTCATGAATACATAACTCTGGTCTTCGTCCTACCTCACACTCTGCTCTGAGTTGCTGAAGCTTGGGATCTGCTGACTGTGCCATACGGATCCTCTCAATTATAGTGGACTGAACTTGCATGCTGGCCATCAATGCTATACTGGAAGGGAGGACAACTTCTATACCTATCTTCTGAAGATCGGCTAACAGCTTTAGTTGCGCTGTTAGGAAATAAACTCCGGCTCTCCTGCTCAATGCATCTGCGACAACGTTGGCCTTCCTTTGGTGATACTGCAGGTTGACATCATAATCTACAAGTAGCTCCAGCCACCTCCTCTGACGCATGTTAAGATCCTTCTGGGTGAAAACATACTTCAGGCTCTTGTGGTCGGTAAAAATCTCCACCCTATCTCCGTACAAGTAGTGCCTCCACAACTTAAGTGCAAACACTACTGCTGCCAACTCCAAGTCATGGGTTGGGTAATTCCTCTCATGATCACGAAGTTGCCGTGACGCATAAGCTATTACCTTTCCATGCTGCATTAGAACACATCCTAAGCATCTGCCTGAAGCATCACAATACACTGAGAATCCTCCGGTTCCATCTGGGAGCGTGAGAATGGGTGCCGTCATCAAGCCTCGCTTCAACTTCTCAAAAGAATCCTGGCACTCTGCTGTCCAAGTAAACTGCACATCCTTGTGGGTCAACTGGGTCAATAGCGCTGAAATCTAAGTAAAGTCTGAAATAAATCGTCGGTAGTAGCCGGCCAAGCCAAGAAAACTGCAAACTTCTGCAACTGTGTGGGGTACTGGCCATGACTTAATGGCCATAATCTTCTGGAAATCCACTTCTACTCCTCCTCTGGTGATGATATGACCTAAGTACGAAATGCGATCGAGCCAGAACTCACATTTACTGAACTTGGCATATAATTGGTGCTCTCGGAGAATCTGGAGGACAACTCGGAGATGCTGCTCATGCTCCGCTTCACTCTTGCTGTAGACCAGGATGTCGTCTAGGAACACAATCACGAACTGATCCAAATAAGGCATGAAGATACGATTCATGAGGTCCATGAATATAGCCGGCGTATTGGTTGCTCCAAAGGGCATAACAAGGAACTCCCAATGCCCATACCTAGATCTGAAAGCTGTCTTCGGGATGTCCTGCTCTCTGACTCTGATCTGATGGTATCCTGACCGCAAGTCGATCTTCGAAAATACCGACGCCCCCTTGAGTTGATCAAACAAGTCATCTATCCTCGGGAGAGGGTATCTGTTCTTGATTGTCACTGAGTTCAAGGTACGATAATCTACACATAATCTGGACGTACCATACTTCTTTTTCACAAGAAGTATCGGGGCTCCCCAAGGCGATCCACTTGCACGAATGAATCCCTTGGTTCTAAGTTCTTCAATCATCTTGTACAATATCTCTAGCTCTGACGGCGCCATCCTGTAGACTCTCTTTGACACTGGGGCTGTCCTGGAAATCAAGTCGATGGTAAACTCGATCTCTCGCTTCGGCGGCATCCCTGGAAGTTTGTCTGGGAAAACATTTGGAGGAGAAGGTTCAACTTCGCCTCGGGAGAAGGAAAACTCTGGCTCGCTTGGAATGCTAAAAACAACCCTGCCGATATGGTAGTCTATCCTAGCATACTGGTCCCTCAACCAATCCATCCCTAAGACCACATCATAATCGGCCATCGGAAACTCTATCAATCTAGCGGGGAACTCTCTACCGCTAACTACGATCCGACACGAGGAAAATACTCTATCTACTCCCACAAGTCCGTTACCAGTAAGTATATTAAGCCTTACTGATAATAACTCGGGCTCCAATCCTATCCGTATCGCGAATCATGTAGACATAAATAAATGCGATGCACCATAGTCAAATAATACTGAAGTTGGAAAGGTGTTGACGAGAATAGTACCTGCCACTACCTCACCTGGTGCTATTCCTTCTTTTCCCATGGTCAAAGCCAGCACTTGACCATGTCCTCTGGGTGCGGGTCCCCTCTGCTGAAAATTCCTCTGTCTGCTCTGGATCAGGGCTTGGGCTTGGGCTTGGGCATACTGCTGCGGTCTCTGCTGCTGGAATGCCTGGGCCTGCGTCGGTAATGGCCTCGGGAACGGGTACTGCAGCTGCTGCTGCTGCTAAACTGGTGCTGGTCCTCTAACTGAAGGACTAGAGAATGCCGATGAACTTCTCCTGTTCGGGCAGTTCCCAACCCTGTGGTCCGGGGCACCACAAACCAAGCACAAACCCTGTGCTCTGCGATATTCTGATACCACATGTCCTGGCTTCCCGCAGTGTGAACATCCCACTATGGAAGACTGAGGGTGCGTCGGGGTGGAATGCTGAACCGATGTCACTGAGGCCGTCCGCCTCGGAGCTCCAATGGTCAAAGCCCTGGCTGTCGGGGCTGGTGCTGATGACTGATTCATCTGGCTATGGGATCGCTTCCGACCTCCGGTCCTATCCACGATCCTCTGGAAGGTATACTCATGACTCCTAGTTGCTCTCAATACTGCATCAAAAGTCCGATGCTCAAACTGCTCCACTACCAATAGAATCTCCAGATAAAGCCCCTGCTGGAACCGCTGGGCTCTATCGAACTCGGTTGCTACCAAGGTGGGAGCAAGCCGACTAAGCCTGGAGAACTCGGCCGCATATCCATCGACCATCCTGTCCATCTGCTTCAGATTGGTGAACCTCGTCTGTAGGTCGTACCGAGCTACAGCATCAAAATACTTGGTCTGGAATCTCTCTCTGAATACTGCCCAAGCAATGGGTGCCACTAATCCAACGGCCTGCACCGCCCACCAGTTGCGGGCAAGATCTAGTAACTGCAGGCGCACTACGGCTACCTTTTCATTCTCTGGAGTCCAGGCTGCTTCTAGAATCACCTCTGTGTCCTGAAGCCATGCATCTGCAGCGATCGCATCTTCACTGCCGTCGAAGAAGGGAGGGTTCAAGCGCTTGAAGTGTTGGCTGCGCTATTACCCTGATGACCTCCTCTGGTCAAAGCGTCTGCCACCGCCTGGTGCAAGGCATCTCCTTATCGATCCTGAGAGGCTAATAGTGACCTAATGAGACCCACCAAAGTGCCATCATCAGGCTCTGCAGGCTGGACGGGCTGAATTGGTGGCTCTCCTCCAGTAGGCATGACTCTGGAGGCTACTCCTAAATGCTGGGCTTGATCTCCAGGTTGCTGCTGATCCGCGGGAGGTGCTCCGTCCTGTTGATTGGCAGTTCCAGGAACAATGTCGCTGAAGAAGATGACATAGGGAACAATAAAGAAGGACCAGGACAGATCAATGATACAAGCATGTGATCAGGTCAAGAATTCAGGGATTCAGAGGATACGAGCAGAGATCAAGAGCAAGTACTGATCGAGACATCTATTCGGTAAACTCTCACATATCTTGATTTACAAGACCTGCATGGGCCACCACTAAAACCATCTAACGCCCCAGAACCAGAATACTGGAGAGCGGGGGCGTACATAGCCAGCTACGTATATTGAAGTGCAACCCACCTCGCTATACGGTCACGGCTGTCTAGATACATAAGGGTTTAACTACAAGCCTACAGTCTCCTATGGTTATGAACAAGCCTATTGTCTCAATCTCAAGCAAGCAATATTAGTTACAAGATGTTAGAGCACCAAATATATAATTGCAAGGCGTCCCTTACATTATATATTGGATGATCATGAAGCTAGTCGTACAAAATGTCAGGACTAGCAAGAGTTTCAGTCATACATGATCAACCCTAGGATTTGCCAATCATGTTACAGCCCGTAGGCAGACAGTAAATAAGGTACAATACGAGCTAACACGTGCTCGTCGGCTAAACGCCTCAAAAGAATAATTTTACAATAAGTGGAAGGACAAAAGAAACCCACTCGTTGCCAGGGTTACGCCTGGTGGTCACCATCTGGCTGGAAGATAGGTAGATCCTCTTGAGCTGCTCCGATATCTGGCCATACAAAACCAGCTGGGTCAGACCCCAGAAAGAGCAAGTGCCACAAAGGAGGCTTCACTTAGGAACTAAAACCAGCATATCACAATAGAATATTAAAGATAATAAATAAAGAACTGATAATAATAGAGATGACAACAGTAAACTGAGTACGAGAAAACCATTCAAGTAGCCAGGTCACAACCCTTAAATTAAACAAGGACCGGGTTTGCAGCCCTTCACCTGAATAGAAACCCGTCTTAAATACTATTGGTAAAGTGAAGACAATAAACGAAGAGAGGACACAGAACTGCTCCGGGAGCCAGGTTATAACCCTTAAACCAAACAAGGACCGGGGTTGTAACCCTTCGCCTGAACAGAACTGGACCCCCGATCTTTATTGCTAAGGCCAGTATAAATAATCATGGTATTAAGGTAAGGTAAAACATGACGAACGTGACATGGGGTTGCAATAAGACAATAAACGAAGAGAGGATACAGAACTGCTCAGGGAGCCAGGTTACAACCCTTAAACCAAACAAGCACCGGGGTTGTAACCCTTTGCCTGAACAGAACTGGACCCCCGATCGTTATTGTTAAGGCAAGCATCAATAATCATGTCAGGTCACAATCTTGCACAAGATCAGGATAAGACTAAGCTGGAATAAACTCCATCCAATCAATCACGGCCAATCAAGAGTACGGCTTGATACTTTTAACTAACTAGGGTTATCACAGGCCTAGTTACTAGCAAGATGCAATGAGATTATCCCAACAGCCACAAGCCCTGCAGACCATCCGGTTATCCAGGTTGAATGTCCATTTATGAAGAATGCAACACGTGACTGTGTATTGGAGATGTGTCCTACTCGTCGGTAGGCTACAAGTCCACTTAATGCGCCCAGAATGGGATTACCTGTAGCTGGGAAAATCTCTTCATGACTACTGAATCATTCTAGTTAATTAGCCTTAGCTAATTTCAGTAGGTTGTAGGAACGAAATCGTAAAGCAGAATACTCTAGAGGGGGGGTGAATAGAGTTGGCAGCGGAATAATGCTAATTAAAAATTATTAGCAGCAAGATCACAGAATAATAATCACAACTAAATAATGTAATGGCAGAGATAAGAAAGCAATCGCAAAGACAGCGATGTATACTGGTTTCCCTCTGTTGAGGACTAGTCCAGTCGGTAGAACTCTTGCTACCAGTTGAATCCACTATTGGCAAAACTGTAAGTTTTCTTACGAAGTCCTTGCAACTTCTACAACGCGAGCTTTGATACGAAGAACTCGTCCAACTTCAATTGTGAAGAGTTGAATCTTCTATCAAGCCTTCTGATTACAATCACTCTGAAACTTCTAAACCGTACCGCACTGGCAAATCGACTAGAGGATTGTCACTGGCTTGGGATCTGAAAATTAAAGCTCGAAAAAAACTCTTTGGAAGACAATAGGATTTAAATAGAAAGAAGATTGAAAGTGAATGAATGAATTAAAATGATCGAAATCCTTCTCTATTTATAGGAGTTCCAAAGACAGAATTCTGGCAGAATTCGGGCAGAACTCGATGAGCAAATCTCGGTCAAATCCGCAACTGCAGGAGGACCAAGTTCCAAGGAATTCAAAAATCAAAACGGCCACTAACCGAACTCTGGTCGAGTTCTGTCAGGGTTAGTTTAGGGTTTTTCAAAATAGATTTTGGGGAATTTTGAAAACCTTTTTGGAGCTTTTGTAAATACGAATGTTTTTCAAAACTAAGGACATTTTTAAAAATATTTTTGAAATCATTTTGGAATAGCCTATTTGCCAGTACGACTCGGTGTACAATGTATTTCTAGACTCAATAAAATAAAAGATTACATTGCTCAAAGAAATACAGACTCGAACAGGCAAACAACACTTCGGTCTTGAACTGAATAGATAGTCGTTCTTGATCATGTCCAAGAGTCCGAGATATCCTGACTAGCTCCATATATCGAGACATAGTTTGATCAATTATTAAAATCAGTTTGACCATATGACCAATGGGCCAACAATCTTTCCCATTTTGATAATTGACAAACTATGAATGATATAACATCTTTTGAGATAAGATACCACAAAAATTATTCAAAATTGTTCAATCCCAGTATTATTCTCAAAACTAAATGTTAGATCCTTTTTCTCCCCCGTTGTCACTTAGCAAAATAATGGAAAAGAAATAGGCTCCCCCGCAATTAATGCATAAGCTACAACAGTTAAGAAACACAAGAAAATAATATCTCATGCAGTGAGAATATACAAGACATAACAGAGAATTATTTCACAGACAGTTTATAGAAGCAGATAAAGATGCTATAAAGAATAAATAAACTGATATGAAAGATAAACTACGCATGCCATAAAAATAAAATGATGTTCAAGAGACATCAAGAAATATCCAGTACAAGTCCTAAAAAGAAACTGATAATAGACGCTAAAAAGAAAGAAACTTGGAATGTCGGAGCATTTCCAAGTGTACAGTAGACAATAACAAAGTCTCAAAATCAGCTAATACCATCATCATCATATCTCCTCATCATCCTCATCATTATCAGCAGCAGCATGACCGGCATGTCCAGAAGGACCAACTCCAGAAGGGTGAGGAGGGACGCCAGTGTAAAACTCACCGACATAGTCTCGAGGAGGGGCACGAGCAGTACGATACCAATCATATGCGTTACCGGGCTGAAAGTAGGCATGAACAGCCTCATCCTCACAGCGGTAACCAGAAAAGGCTGGATCTCTAGGAATAGAACCGACAGAATGTCCAGTCTGAGCAAATCGGAGATCAGCTAGAGAATTTGCTATCGCCTAATAACGAGTGACATCGCGGAACTCACGTTCGTGGGCCATATCCGTCATCGAGACGTGCAAATCAGAAAGATGCTGGTGTATGCCATCAAAGGTCATGGCATACTGCTGAGTAGGTGGAGGAGGTGGAGCAGTAGGAGGAGTAGCAGCAGTCATACTACGACGAGATAGCTTAAGAAACTTGGGCTCAGGATCTTGAGTACAAGTTGACAGATCAATATCTGGAAGATGCGTAGGAGAATCATCGCATAAGAGAGATTTCTATCTCTTGTACGACAATGTCCCTTCATCTGGATAATAGTCTTAGGGGCAGAAAAAGGAATCCCCTTAAGAATATGATATATAGCAGACAGCTCAAGTGATGTGACATCATCCTTTGAAGTAGACTTCGGAAGGAGAGTGGAGTAGATGATGCGATGCAATTCATAACTAAACAAGTTCAAGTTATTGGCTTTGAACTTTCCAGAGCGAACTCGATCAGGGGCACAGAGTTCAGCTTTGAAACTAGCAAGTGTCGTGCCGTCGGGGAAATCAAATTCAGTGATATCATCAAGCGGTGCACCTTCGTTAGAAATACCAAGGATTTTTGCTAAGAGGACATCATTGAACTCGATATCTAGTCCGCCAATATGAGTACTTACGTCAAACGTGTTTAGTACGATATTACAATAGAAAAGTCTAATAGCATTAGTAGCTACCGGGAAATAAAGTTTAACAAAGTGTTGTAACCCTAATGCCTCAAAATAAGGGCGGTGATCTGGAAACACAGTCCATTTGACAGGAGCGCCTGTGCATATGGATCTCATAGAGAAGTCTCCATACCACAGAAGGGCTTGATCTAGGGTTTGAAAATAAAACCCATCGAATGCGCCATCGCTTGATTGAACTGGCGAAAAGAGGAAATCCGTGTGTAGATTTGAAGATGATCCTTCCTCACTAGGATTGGTCGTCTTCTTCCTCTTAAAGGGGTTGAATCCCTTAGGCATTGTGCAAATAAAGTAAATATGCACGAATTTGAAAGGAGAAGAAATACGAAGTTATACCTCCCGAGATTCAAGTATGCTGTAGAGGACAACGATCTCCGCACGAATCTAAAATTTGGATGGATTTCACCACGTAGATTGGGAGAAACAAAGTGGTAAAGAACTAGGGTTTGGAGAGCTTCGCGCGGCTGCTGTTGCTGTGGAAGAGGTTTTAGAAGCAATGAAGAAGAAGAGGCTCTCGGGTTCTGGTTATATAACCAGATACCACTAACCGAACTTGGGCCGAATTCGGTCCGAACTCTGGCCGAATTCGCCTAGGGGTTCTGTTACTTCGTTTGGGCCACTTTCTTTTTCATTGACTCATTTCAAAAATTTAATTCAAAGATTAGTAATTTCAACCTTCAATTAATATAATTAATATTATTTTATAGATTAAATTTTGTTACACAGCGACTGTCTCAGATTAGCTGTAGAGTATTGTCCCAGCTGGCGGAGGTTCACCGGGGAACGCTTACATACCGCTTCGCTTCAACCATAGTTGTGGTGACAGACAG
Organism: Iris pallida; assembly: GCA_029216955.1. Lineage (NCBI taxonomy): Eukaryota > Viridiplantae > Streptophyta > Magnoliopsida > Asparagales > Iridaceae > Iris > Iris pallida. Next base: position 6,019,148 of record JANAVB010033011.1, on the reverse strand, counting down.
ACTCTTTATTGGCTTGTCTCTAACACAGTTCTTGCGTATTGAAATATAATCATAAAACAAAATTAATTAACATTATTGACGTCCAAAATTCTTAATTCTCAACGTAAATAATTAAAACGATCTTCTGCTAGAGGTTTTGTGAAGATGTCAGCTAATTGATTCTCAGTGTCTATGTATACAAGGTCAATATCTCCATTCTGATGATGATCTCTAAGAAAATGATGTCGGATCTCGATATACTTAGTACGAGAGTGACATACTGGATTCTTAGTCAAATTAATTGTGCTCGTGTTGTCACAGAAAATGAAAATGTGTGTGAAAAATAAATCATAGTCTTCCAAGGTTTGTTTTATCTACAAAATCTGAGCACAACAACGTCCTACGGCGATATACTCAGCCTCTGTTGTTGATAGGGCTACAGAGTTTTGCTTTTTACTAAACTATGAAACTAAAGCCTTGCCTAAGAAATGACATGTGCCGCTGGTACTTTTTCTATCAACTTTGCATCCAGCAAAATCTGCATCCGAGTAACCAATAAGGTCAAAGGACTTGGGATACCATAAGCCAACAGAAGAAGTGCCATTAAGGTATTGAAAGATACGCTTAACTGCGCACAGATGTGATTCCTTTGGATTAGCTTGAAAACGTGCACACAGGCAAATACTAAACATAATATCTGGACGACCAGCAGTTAAATAAAGTAAACTACCGATCATACCTCGATACTTACGTGTGTCGACAGGCTTGCCTTGTTCATCAATATCAAGCTTTGTTGAAGTTGTCATCGGAGTGCCAATAGGTTTGACATTGTCCAAATCAAACTTATTTAGCAAATCTTTTGTGTACTTGGCTTAATTTATGAATGTCCCATTGTCAGTTTGTTTGATTTGCAGTCCGAGAAAGAATTTCAGCTCTCCCATCATGCTCATCTCAAACTCATTCTGCATACACTTAGAGAATTCTTGACAAAGAGATTCATCAGTAGATCCAAATATAATATCATCAACATAGACTTGTATTAAAAGGATATTACCATTAAAAAACTTAATAAAAAGTGTAGTGTCAACCTTTCCCTTTGAAAAACCGTTATCAAGTAGAAAAGAGCTTAGACGATCATACCAAGCACGAGGGACCTGTTTCAAACCGTATAAAGCTTTCTTCAACTAGAAAACATGATCAGAGTTTTTAAAAACTGAGAAACCTGGAGGTTGTGCTACAAAAACTTCTTCTTTTATAAAACCATTTAAAAATGCACTCTTGACATCCATTTAAAATAATTTGAAATTATAAAAATATGCAAATGCACATAACATGCGAATGGATTCTAATCTCGCAACTGGGGCATAAGTCTCATCATAGTCGATACCTTCTTCCTGATTATATCCTTGAGCTACGAGTCGAGCCTTGTTACGAGTCACTAAACCATTCTCATTAAGTTTATTTCGGAATACCCAACGGGTGCCAATGACCGGATGATCAATAGGCTTGGAAACAAGTTCCCAAACTTGATTCCGTTCAAATTGGTTTAATTCCTCATGCATAGCATCTAACCAAAAATGATCACTACATGCTTCATCAATGGTTTTGGGTTCTAGCTGTGAAATGAATGCAACACTAGAAACAATATCTCTACTGGATGTGCGAGTACTTACACCTTTGGTAATATCACCAATTACCAAATCCTTTGGATGATCAGCCGTAAATTTCAATATTTTCGGCAAACTCCGAAGGTAGCTGCTTCCGGGTTCTTCTCTTGGAGAATCAGCTGGTGTTGAACTTGGTACAGTTAGATCTTCGTCATTGTCATCGATAGTTATTTGATTTAATTCATCAAAGGTGACGTTGATTGATTCTTCGATGATCATAGTTCGTTTGTTGAAGACTCTGTATCCTTTGCTCTTGGCCGCATAACCTAAAATCATACCTTCATCGGCCTTTTCGTCAAACTTTCCCAAATTATCTTTTGTATTAAGAATAAAGCATTTACAACCAAATATTCTAAAATATGAAACTGATGGAATTCTACCAAACCATAACTCAAATGGAGTCTTCTTCGATTTGGGTCAAATTAGAATGAGAACAAAACAAGCTGTATTAACAGCTTCAGCCCAAAAATATTTGGGTAGACTAAACTGGTTTAACATTACCCTGGCTATTTCGGATAGAGTTCTGTTCCTACGTTCCACAACTCCATTTTGTTGTGGAGTCCTAGGGCAGGAGAACTCGTGTACAAAACCGTGTGTGTCACAAAATTGCTCAAACTCTGCATTCTCGAATTCGCTACCATGATCGCTTCTAATACGAGTGATCATGTAACCTTTTTTATTGTGTACTTTCTTACAAAAGGCGACAAATTCGGATAATGCATCATTCTTGCGTGTCAAAAAGTATACCCACATGTATCTAGCGTAATCATCTACAATTACAAAAGCATATAACTTACCTCCGAGGCTAGCAACTCTGCTAGGACCAAATAAGTCCATATGTAGCAATTGTAGAGGTCTAGTAGTACATACTGCGTTTACTGACTTGAATGTGGATCCGGTAGCTTTGTTCTTTTCACATTGGCTGCATAACGAATCCTTCTTGAATGTTATGTCCGATAAACCGTGTACTAGCTTCTTCGTGGATAATCTTGAGATTGTGTCCATATTTGCGTGACCGAGTCTCATATGCCACAGATGACTCTCATCACTTTTAGCCATTAAGCATCTACCAACATCACCGATACCAATGATATACCCTTTCAAGTTGTTACCGAAGGAGACGTAGCCTTCCTTCTTCTTTTTCGACAGTATTGCAAATAATATAGCGTCACCGGTCATATGCCGTGAACAACCGCTGTCGAGGATCCATTTGCTTTTAGCATGTGAAAGGTGTTCCACCTATAAAACAATTTGCAGATGAAACTTTTGGTACCCATTTCTTGTAGGGTCCTGAGATGTTAGCTTTTGGTATTCATGCATAAATATTTAAATCAACAAGCTTTCTGATTCTACATGCAGGAGAAATATGACCAGTGTGGCCACAATAATGACATTGTGCATGTTGAGTGTTGAAAGCTGAGTGGTGTGCATGGTTGGTAGGTTTAGGTTTTCTAGTATAGAAGAAAGCATACCTATAATCCTGTTTTGGCTTAACCTTTTGGGGTAAAGGTTTGATATGGTTAGGTCTGACAGTATTTGGTTTGGGAATGTTCCGATTATTCGGTAAGTGACACGTGTTAGGGTAGGAAGCAGCATTCTCAGTCTATTTTCCTAACCTAATTTCTAATCTTTTGGAAGTGTCATACAACTTAGTATAGTCAGAAGTGAGTGCTTCCATTCTGACTTGTGCACTTTGAAGACTTTTCTTCTCTTCAGAAAGTTCTTATTTCAGTTGGTCAATAACCTTGTCTTTTTCTTCGGATGACTTGGTAGTCTCGTGTAATAAGAGCTTAATAGAAGAAAGCTCACCAGACTCACTAACATTATCTTTAACCTCAGCTAGTAGGTCGATAAGTCTTCTTATTTCACCTTTGTACTCTTTGAGTACCTTCTTAGAGGTCTGATATTTGCTACGCAGTTTTCTGTAATCACTTATCAGTTCACTGAAGGCTTCTCCTAATTGCTCAAAGGTGAAGTCATCATATGTATCAACTATAGGTTCAGAGAGTACCTGATCGGATGCCATAAAGCATACATTTGCAGCGTCTTCTGATTGTTCATCTTCTGAGTCGTTGGCTTCACTTTCATGCCATATGCTGGTATTGGCATACTTCCGAGATGTTGATGTCTTCAGGTTCCCTTTCTCATACCTGTTGCTCTCTTGCTTGATGATGAGTTTGTAGGACAATCTTTCTTTATGTGTCCCTTCTTCTTGCAGCCATAGCAGACAGCATCATCTTGATACCAGTTGTTGTTGCTATTGTTTTCTTTGGCTTTCTTCTCATATCTCATGAATCTTTTGAATTTCCTTGCTAGAAGTGCTTGATCTTCAGCATCAGATTCACTGCTGTCTGAATCACCTTCAGCAGCTTTTCTGGGCTGAGCCTTGAAAGCGATCGTCTTCTCCTTTGGTGCAGGCTCTTCAAAATCTTGTAGCTCCAGTTCATGAGTGAGTAGCTTACCCATGAGTACTTCGAGTGTCATGGTAGTTAGGTCGTTTCCTTCAATGATTGCAGTAGCCTTCGAAATCCAGTTCTTTGTAAGTGCTCGCAGGAGTTTGCGAATCTTTTCATGGTTACTGTAATCTTCGCCTTGGGAGGACAAAGGATTTACAATATCCAAGAATCTCTCAAACATCTGAGTAACTGTTTTGTTGGGCTTCATCTTGAACGCCTCGTACTCCTGAGTAAGTCTGCTGACTTTTGATTCTTTGACTTGAGTCGTGCCTTCATGTGTGACTTCAAGAAGCTTCCACACTTCATTAGCAGTTGTGCAGATAGACACCCTGTTAAATTCAGTTCTGTCTAAAGCACAAAATAAAATGTTAATAGCATGTGCGTCAAGACTGGCCTTTTTTTTTTCTTCCTCTGTATATCTGTTATGGGGTTTTTCAATTAAAACTCCATCAACATTTATACGAGGTGGCTTTTGATAACCATCAATAACAATAGACCATAAATCAAAATCAAGAGATTTCAAAAAAAAACTCATCCGTATTTTCCAATAGGTATAATTTGTACCATCAAACAGTGGAGGTTTTTTTGTGGCCTGGCCTTCACTTGTGAATTTCACGGTTGCCATGTGTTGTGCTGTGATCTATATAACAATTAATTAAGTGAATAAATAATTATAATATTACCTTGCTTTACCTGTAACACCCGCTCTGATACCAATCGTAGGAACGAAATCGTAAAGCAGAATACTCTAGAGGGGGGTGAATAGAGTTGGCAACGGAATAATGCTAATTAAAAATTATTAGCAGCAAGATCACAGAATAATAATCACAACTAAATAATATAAAGGCAGAGATAAGAAAGCAAACGCAAAGACAGCGATGTATACTGGTTTTCCTCTGTTGAGGACTAGTCCAGTCGTTAGAACTCTTGCTACCAGTTGAATCCACTATTGGCAAAACTGCAAGTTTTTTTACGAAGTCCTTGCAACTTCTACAATGCGAGCTTTGATACGAAGAACTCATCCAACTTCAATTGTGAAGAGTTGAATCTTCTATCAAGCCTTGTGATTACAATCACTCTGAAACTTCTAGACCGTAGCGCACTGGCAAATCGACTAGAGGATTGTAACTGGCTTGGGATCTGAAAATTAAGGCTCGAGAAAAACTCTTTGGAAGACAGTAGGCTTTAAATAGAGAGAAGATTGAAAGTGAATGAGTGAATTAAAATGATCGAAATCCTTCTCTATTTATAGGAGTTCTAAAGACAAAATTCTGGCAGAATTCGGGCAGAACTCGAAGAGCAAATCTCGATCAAATCCGCAACTGTAGGAGGACCAAGTTCCATGGAATTCAAAAATCAAAACGGCTACTAACCGAACTCTGGCCGAACTCTGGCCGAGTTCTGTCAGGGTTAGGTTAGGGTTTTTCAAAATAGATTTTGGGGATTTTGAAAACCTTTTTGGAGCTTTTGTAAATACGAATGTTTTTCAAAACTAAGGACATTTTTAAAAATATTTTTGAAATCATTTTAGAATAGCCTATTTGCCAGTACGACTCGGTGTACAATGTATTTCTAGACTCAATAAAATAAAAGATTACATTGCTTAAAGAAATACAGACTCGAACAGGCAAACAACGCTTCGGTCTTGAACTGAGTAGATAGCCGTTCTTGATCATGTCCAAGAGTCCGAGATATTCTGACTAGCTCCATATATCGAGACAGAGTTTGATCAATTATTAAAATCAGTTTGACCATATGACCAATGGACCAACATAGGTACCCCTGACCGTGGTACTCAGGGATCCCCATCCTAGACATGATGCAAGACAGTACCAGTTTATTTGTACAAACACAATCGCCCACGGTGTCCAGGTCTTTCATACTTGTCATGTCAGGCGAGCTGTCATAACAACATGTCGAGACATATCATGTCAGTTTACTTGTCAAGAGTGCGCCACAGCGGGCCACTATCGTGTTCTATTCTTACCTTATCAAGAATGAGAGAAACTTGCATAAAATAACTAGTGACATATCCCTGAAGCCAAGGAAAAGATCTACAACTTTAATGTTTTGAGTTTTTCAAGATTCTAGCTACAAAACAACTTAAACAGGCAAAAACAGTAAAATAGAGAAATTTTGGCGTATGGGATTCCTGCACGATCGGCGCGTAGGATTCCTGCACCAATCGGCGCATAGGATTCCTGCACCAATCGGCGCGTAGGATTCCTGCACAATCGACGCGTTGGATTCCTGCACCATCGATGCGTGGGATTCCTGCACCATCGGCGCGTGAGATTTCTGCACATTCGGCGCGTAGGATTCCTGCACCAATCGGTGTGTGGGATTCCTGCACCATCGGCGCGTGGGATTCCTGCACAATCGGTGCGTGGAATTCTCACGTTGCGTCTTCAGTACATGCACGTAGGAAACCTACGCGCATGACACGCTCGGAGTTAAGGGATGCATTGACGGGACTTCATAGCGCATGGCCTCCCAGCGCATGGCCTCCCGGGCGTATGGGGGTCGTCGTCCCCAATCAGCAAGTTCAGCCATAAAAGTTCCGAAAACTTGTAATGGCTATAACTTACTCATCCGAAGTCGAAATCAAGCGAAACAAAAGCCAAAACTGCATGAAATTGAATTCTCTACAACATAGAACCATTAGTTTTTGAAAATAACTAAGTTTTAGATATCAAAACCTAGAAAACTGAAAAATTATAAACTTAGATCTACAAGAATCCATCCATCAAATCCAAAAATGTCAAGTTCTAAAGAGGCTTAGAATCAAGTAAGGAAGAGAATGGATCAATAAAACTTGAGATCCAATATGAAGCAAGTTTGCACTTGCCTAAGCTCTCTCTCTCCCTCCTGGTGGTTGAAGAAGTAATGGTGGAGAGTAAATGAAGAAGGAAGGAAATAATGATGAGAGAGAAAAGGAAAGGGGTTATAAATAAGGAGGGTGGTAGTAGGTAGGAGGGTTCACCTTTGGTTCATGATGAACCAAAGCAAACCAAGCCAAGCTGAACCAACCCAAGAATAAACCAATCAATGAAATGCTAGAATAAATCAAGCAGGGAGACATGCAATACGGGTCAAATTACGTATACGTATACCAAGATACGCAATACGAACCACAGGCATTACAGAACATGTAGGAGAGTATATTTATAATTTGTGTTCTTGTTCTCTCAGGAACTTGCTAAAAAATGAAGATGGATGCATGTTGTGAATAGGGAAATGCTGTGGATATGGAGGAATGTGCTTCGATATGGTTTGCTATTTTTTTGTTTCATTTTGTAGTGTTGGTGAATTATGTCGTGGTTGGACAAGTGAAGAATACATGTGGTGAGATGTGTATTGGAAGTTTTTGTTGTATGAACAATACAGTTTGTTAATATGAAATTTTGGTTTTATAGTAATTTGATGTGTGTTGCTTCTGGATTGATATATTGTATGGTTGATTAATATTATATAATTCTTGACAGAATTTTGGCATGCTTATCTTGACGGTACTATGGATAGCTTCTCTTGACAGTTGTCAAACGTCAACTTTAATTCATATCAAGCTGCACAATATAGCCGTGAATTAGTGCTTTTCATGACGGGTTTTGTCCGTCAAAACAAATGCTTTTATTGACGGATAGCTAAAGACCGTCAACTAGGCCGGAATCAAAAAAAGTTTTTGCCTATGTTGACGGTTTCTAAAAAGAGCTATCTTTTCGGCTAAAAACAGTCAAGAAAATTACTTAAAATGACGGCAAAAATCCGTCAAGAAAAGCTATTGCAGGGACCGTCAAGAAAAGGGGAGACTTTTCTTGACTACGGCCTAGTTGACGGATCTACAACCGTCAAGATACCCATTTCTTGACGGGCACCGTCAAGAAAAGCCCTTATTCTTGTAGTGATTCCCAAAACATATACAACCCACAACCATATCTCAAAAATCTGAGATATGCTAACAACTCAAATGCATATCTAACTACTGCTGCTGCTGCATGCCAATCTTTGCTTGCTGCTACTGCATGCCCCTTCTGCTGCAGCATGCTCTGCTGCTGCTGCCATCTCTATCACACCTTCACACTCATACAAAGCAAACTAAACTTCCCAAATCCTAATGTGCACACAGGTTCCCTTAATACAGATTACAAATAATGTATAAATATACACAGGAAATAACACATGGGTGGAGATTAAACTCAAGGTATGCATAATATGTGATGCTTGTGATGGAGTAGGATATCATAAGGCCAATTGCAATGCATATGGGTATGCAGGACACTCAACTGTGTCTACAACCAAGGGTTAAATATAGGACAGCTAGTCTGTTCAAAAGGTAAGGGTGAGTACCAAAGAAATGAACAACTGGATTCATCACTGAACTCGAGTAGATGTCTGCACTTGGATAGGTATTACATGATAGCCAAGGTAGTATATAAAATGAGTGAAGAATTTGATGGTGAAGAAGGATGCAGGCTATGCAAATGGATGTTTGTAGGGCATGTACTTCTGCAGTGGTCATACTATGTGCTGGCAATATATGTGAATGCAATACAAAAGATAGGCAATGCAGTGAGAAGTGAAGTGAATGCAATATGTGCAATGGCTCTCTAGATGTAGTATGTGGTAGTAGGACATTTGGTACACTGTACAGGACATTTGATGATGCAGACACCCAATCATGACCTGGTACTCAAGGATAATAAAGGTAAGTGGTTTGAACCTTCATTAGAGAACAGGGGACAGCTAACAAATGAAAGTATTGGACATGACATGTGTTCAAGGGCCAACCTCTATCATACCCCAGACTGAGATCAATGAATAGGAGACTGCACTTCCAATTTATGACTGAACAGTAGAGTAAATAGAACTGAGTATCAAATGATATTGATAGCATGACATAGGCTAAAGAACTGAGTCCAGGTAGTGGACTGAACTCATAGTATATAAGGGATACAGAGATTTTCCTACAACTAAGGATTAAAAGAGGGATGAACATAGAAGTTTTCATAGAGGGGAAAAGGTTTGACCTTACCTATACTCTCCACATCCACCTATTGTATTGCCTTGAAGGCCATCCCAGGCTCCCAAAATCCCAAAGCAGTGAACACAAGACTCAACTCATACTTCCCATACATGTACTACATATATATAAATACTGACCCTACACCCTCCTGCAAAATCCAACTGATACTAACATAATACAGGGCACTTGAAGCCCTTCTCTGATACTCTCATGGAACACACACCCAACTCCATTGTACCCTTCTAAAACTCCTTAGACACCACCATTACACTATTAACTATGTAAATAACTTGTGTTCTGGTGTCAATCAAGTGTCAAACATGTGTCAAGTAAATGTGATACAAAGGTATCAGATCAAGTGTTCAGGTGTGTGGAGTGCAGGTACAAGTAAAAAATGTGTCACAGCAAGTGCACAGTAAGTATGAGAGCAAGGTGCCAAGTGTAATGTCTAGTGCAGTGAGTATGTGTGTCACAAGGTGTCCATTGTGTGTCAGAGCAGTGAAGAGTTTCGAGTGTAACCAGTGCAGATGATAAAGTGTTCGAGTGTAGGAGAGAAACGTGAACAAAGAGTGTCGAGTGAGGGGTTAACATATGTGTCATCATGTGACAATGGGGTATGCTCAGTGTCAGATGAGAGTGTCCAACATGTGTCAACAAGTGTCCAAGTGATGTGTCAAAACAGCAAAGAACGTGTCCAAACAACACTGTGTAGCACTCGACTTGTTCGAGCCAAATCTGTGGACCAAACCACTGATTGAAGACACAATCAAATGGAACCCAAATTCATAGGTTAGATGTCAGTCATGGGGGGTAACCAAATATGACACTAGCACAAGAATTTGTGTCATATCGAAGGTACACGGACACAGCAGTAGCAGGGGAGCTACTGTAGGCTCTGAGTAGTATCGATTGGTGTCCCCGTGTCCAAAAACACACATCAAAACACACTAATTCCAATTCAGTCCTATACCATTAAAATATATATAATATAGGCTACCTAAATATATAATTTATTTAGAATTTAAAGGACAAAAAGTTCTAAGAGGCATTTTATCGAACACTTAGATATCTCTTCGATTCGGAGCGATACGCCCATGATACAGGCATCAAATGGACACGAATTATACCCAAATCAATCCTAAGGCGAGGGAGACCCTAAATGAATGTATCTATGGAAAGAAAATAGAAATATATTCGGTTTAGAGATTATTACCTCTTGAGAGTTAGAATCTCAATAAAATCCTCTTGCAAAGCCTTCCCACCAAATCTAATGATCAAATTGTTCCAAATCCTTCATAGCTAGCCAATAGAGACCTCCTCTACACAAGGGGAGTGCAATGAAATTGGTTTGGATGAATTTGGAGGTAATTTGAGAAAATGGGGCAAATTTGGGGAGGAACACAAGTAGGGTTAAGGTTTCAATGAAAGAAAGAAGAAAGGGGGCTAATGATGAGTTATATAGGGTAAGGGGGCTGCTCTTGGCTGGTCACATGGTTGGGCTAGGGATTGGATCAAGTCACATTAGCCTAAAGGTCTTTTTAAGTCATCAAATCAAGCTCCTCTACTAAAGGCCCAAACTAACACCTTAATTAAAAATCCCAAATCAATTCTAAGTCATTCTTAGCTAGATTAGAGACTAATTGTGAGACTCGTCTCATAGTATCGGTATTTATATACGGATACGTATTTTGTAGTGTATTTCGTATTTTCTTGATTTTCGTAATGCTTTAAAAATTTTACTAAACTTATAGATTTTCTTCTTGACCGGCATGCCGCCAGTATACCAGAGTATACCGACGGCATATCGTCCAGACAGATTTTCCATACTTTAGATATTTTCGGTTTTTGATATTTTCATGAATAGTGTTTCGGATATTTTCGTGAATAGTGTTTAGATATTTTCGTGAATAGTGTAGATGCACTCTATTATCCAATGGACATTTGGTTTTGTTTGAATGGCCATGATTGACCTAGATTTTCACATGGATCACCATCCGACGGCTAAGATTAATTCCTCCTTCTATATATACCATTTCACTTTCTCTCTCCTCCCTCTTTTCATTCTCTTCACTCTCTTTTCATTTCTTCTTCCCTTCTCTCCCCCTTGGAGCTTGCCAAGAGCTTGGCCTTGAGGCCTTGGGTGTGGTGTCTAACCCCCCTAGGAGGAGGAGTAGAAGATTAGGCTTGGAGCTTAACCTAGGCAAGTACATCTTGTCAAATCTATGAACCAAATTATTTTGTTGTCATTTTTGTTTTTCCTTGGTATTAAATGCTTAGAATTTTCCCAAACTCATTTTGTTAAATATGTTTTCCCTATGATTCTCGTCTATATGCATGTTTCTAAAATTTGTTTAAGCAAGGTTTTGATTTTCTGTTAAAACTCAATATGGACTTAGTAGAAAACTTGGTATCAAGAGTGATACTAGTGTTACCATCATGTATCTTGGTCACATATACATATATGAGGCCCTCACATAGTTTGTATATCATGGATTTTGAGTTTGGTGGCAATCGGAACCCGTTTCGGTGTCCCGAGAACCTCTGTTTGGGAGTATTTTGAGGTATTGATCTATCAAATGTTTTGATTTATGAAAACTAATACTTCCATGTTGTAGGAAATTTAATTCTATGCAATTTTGACTTTTGAAAATCCGAATTTCGATTTAAAACGAAGTTTTTATGGCCGAAACAAGTTTTGAGTTCAAAAATCAACTTTCTGTGACGGTTCGGAAAATCCGTCGGAAATCCGCAGAAATCCGTCGGAAAATCCGAACTTGCACCACAAAACTTGCTGTTTCAATCCGAAAAATCCGCCGGAAATCCGCTATAATCCGCCGGATAATCCGGTTAGGCTATTTTGTCTGTTTTTGCCCGTTTCTGCCCGTTTTTGTCCGTTTTTGATATTCTCTTCGATTGTAATGATTTCTTAACATGATTAGATGATCTTGCATAGTTAGAAAATGATTGTACACCCTATATACACTTGACACTAGCACATGTTCAATCATTTTCTATGAAATGTACTTAGCTTAAATTATTGTTTCCCACATGCCATGATATGTCTTTTTGATAGATTCTTTCTTACAAGCTATGATAATTGTTACATGTCTTCCTTGCTTACATGATAGTGGCCCGTCATGGCGCACTCTTCTTACATGTCTTCTTGCTTACATGATAGTGACCCGTCGTGGTGCACTCTAGTACATGTCTTTTCTTGCTTACATGATAGTGGCCTGTCATGGCGCACTTTTGATTCCAGTACATGTCTTGCTCCTTGATAGTGGCTCGTCGTAGCGCACTCCTGGCTTCTTGTATGTTATACTTTTCTTGTTGTGGCTTGTTATGGTGCACAATCTTGCTTGTCTTGTCCAGTCTTGCATGTCTCATGTCTAGGATGGATTCTGCGGAATGCCACACCCGGAATCCAACAAGAAAATGTTAAGGACTAAACAACTAGCTTGATTACTTAGATCATTGAGAATTTCCCAGTAACCTGTTGCCCCTTTGGTCTTGGCATTATATATATATACATGGGATTTAGAGCTATCTGTCATGATGAGCACACTTCCAGTGCACCGTCGAGTGTTGCACTACTATAGGGTACATTTGTCTCCCGGGCGATGTACCCACCACTATAGGATACATTTGTCTCCCGGGCGATGTATCCACTATTACCATTGGCTTGGACCATTCAGGTAGTAGCAGGCAGGAGCTGGACTTAGAATTCTCAGACTTGCATTTGTTAGTAATTAGGATTGTGACAACCCTAGTTAGCTAATGTATAAAGCCGTACTCATTGCTTGGCCGTGACTATTGTATGGAGTCCAGTCCAGTCTAGTTCGTCTAGGCAGTGTCCGGATTTATTTATTTTCAGTACATCCATGTTACTTTTGCCGGTAAATGATTAGATACTAAAGTTCTGTTCAGGAGAAGGGTTACAACCCCGGTCCTTGTTTGGTTTACGGGTTGTAACTTGGATTTCGGAATAGTTCCTAAGTTATCTTATCATTTGTCGTTCTATATAGACTTAACATGCTCACATGCTCTAGTTACATGACATGCTCACATGCTCCAGTTACATGACATGCTCACATGCTCCAGTTACATGACATGCTTACATGCTCCAGTTACATGACATGCTCACATGCTCCAGTTATATAATATGCTCACATTTTCTAGTTACTTAACATGCTCTACAAGACAAGTTAACAAGTTTTTTTTAAATGCCTTACATGACAAGTTTCCTTTAAAATGCTCACATGACAGGTTTACAAATGATGTCTTCCTTTACATATCTACAGTTAACTCTATATGACATGTTGTTTGTTTATTGTCTCTCATCGGGATAAGTGCATTGGTAGTGCACAAGTCTCGATTAGCTTTACCTTTATGTCTCTATCCGTTGCTTGTTAGAATTAGATTGGTTTTAGTTCATAAGTTTGGCTTCCTTTGTGGTACTTGCTATTGGGGGTCTGACCCCACTGGTTTTGTTTGGCCAGATCTGATAGAGGAGCCCGGAGGATCTTCCGTACCTTCCACTCGTTGGTGATTACCCAGAGCACCAGAGTACCTTAGTGGGTTTTCTATTTTATTCTCCCACTAGTTATGTACATTATTCTTTTGTGGCGTTTAGCCTCCGAGCACGTGTTTAGCTCGTATTTTGGACTTGACATTTAGCCTACGGGCCAGAACATGATTTGCGTATTCTAGACTATAGCTAGAGCTTATCATGTATGACTATTACTCTTGTTAGTCTTCACTCTGTATTACTAGCTTCATGATCATTGATATATGATAGTTTGGGACGCTTTACTATTTTATATTCCAGTTGATCTTACTTCTTGTGCATTGTTTACTGCCTGTGATTGAGATACCTAGGATTCTTGACCTAGGATTGACTGTTGGTTTGTAGCAGTGACCCCCATCTATACAGCTTATACGTTGTTTCGGAGTACTGGAGTACTTTGCTATACGTAGCTGGCCTTGTCCGTCCCTACTTGCCAGTATTCTGGTTCTGGAGCGTGACATAGGTTTTAGTGGTGGCCCATGCAGGTCTGATTTATCAGATATGTGGGGGTTACTGATGTTTACATATCTCAGTCACAATTCTTCTTTATTGATATCCTTCGTGTTATTCTATATCTCTGATCCATTGACCTGATATCTGCCTTGATCGTTGATCATTCATGTTCTCTCGATTTAATCCTTGTGTCCTTTAACTTTCAAGGGCACGGTTCTTAATCCTTCCGATCATCTTGTTTGGGTTTTGCCGATGGCAGTTCAGTAATCTTCTGTCAGGCCAATTATGGAGGATCAGTCTCAGCATTCAGGGGCAGAGTTCAGAGTTGACCTGAGGGCGGAGGTGTCAGTTCAGCCTGATCAGCCAGCAGGGTTAGTCCTGCCAGAGTCCAGCTTCACCGGCTACCCCGACAGTCCAGCAGTATATGGCTCATGTACCGGTTCAGCAGCAGGAGGTTAGAGCAGCAGTTCTGAGACGTGGGCAGGCAGAGTTTGGTATGTTAGAGCAGGTTTTGGCCGAGGATGGTCGTGTGGTAGGTATTATTCTATTCTGCTTCCACTCTTATTTATCTCTTGGGTTATGCATATTTGGTGAGTTTCTCGTCCCACTCTTCTGTCTTCGTAGTCGAGGCATGTGATAACTTCATTGGTATCGACTACGAAGATATGTCCTGGGTAGAGTCATATCTTGGATTAAGTCATTGGTACCGGCTTATTTTGAGACTTGACTTTTATCTAAGTTGTGGAGTCAGCGTAGGCCTGCTCCTACTCAACTGACTCAGGAGACATATTTATTCATATGCCTCCATCCCTTCTTGATTATAGTTGTGTTATTGCTTACGCATTTACTTATATTACTGTTGTCTTTATCTTACCAACATGCCATGCTTTGTTTTGATTGATATGATTTTCCAGCTCTTTGATTTGGTTTTCATGCTTGACTAGATTTAGGAAATTCCGAGGACGGAATTTATTTTTTTAGTTGTGGAGAGTTGTGAGACTCGTCTCACAGTATCGGTATTTATATACGGATACGTATTTTGTAGTGTATTTCGTATTTTCTTGATTTTCGTAATGCTTTAAAATTTTTACTAAACTTATAGATTTTCTTCTTGACCGGCATGCCGCCAGTATACCGGAGTATACCGACGGCATATCGTCCAGACAGATTTTCCATACTTTAGATATTTTCGGTTTTTGATATTTTCATGAATAGTGTTTCGGATATTTTCGTGAATAGTGTTTAGATATTTTCGTGAATAGTGTAGATGTACTCTATTATCCAATGGACATTTGGTTTTGTTTGAATGGCCATGATTGACCTAGATTTTCACATGGATCACCATCCGACGGCTAAGATTAATTCCTCCTTCTATATATACCATTTCACTTTCTCTCTCCTCCCTCTTTTCATTCTCTTCACTCTCTCTTCATTTCTTCTTCCCTTCTCTCCCCCTTGGAGCTTGCCAAGAGCTTGGCCTTGAGGCCTTGGGTGTGGTATCTAACCCCCCTAGGAGGAGGAGTAGAAGATTAGGCTTGGAGCTTAACCTAGGCAAGTACATCTTGCCAAATCTATGAACCAAATTGTTTTGTTATCATTTTTGTTTTTCCTTGGTATTAAATGCTTAGAATTTTTCCAAACTCATTTTGTTAAATATGTTTTCCCTATGATTCTCGTCTATATGCATGTTTCTAAAATTTGTTTAAGCAAGGTTTTGATTTTCTGTTAAAACCCAATATGGACTTAGTAGAAAACTTGGTATCAAGAGTGATACTAGTGTTACCATCATGTATCTTGGTCACATATACATATATGAGGCCCTCACATAGTTTGTATATCATGGATTTTGAGTTTGGTGGCAATCGGAACCCGTTTCGGTGTCCCGAGAACCTCTGTTTGGGAGTATTTTGAGGTATTGATCTATCAAATATTTTGATTTATGAAAACTAATACTTCCATGTTGTAGGAAATTTAATTCTATGCAATTTTGACTTTTGAAAATCTGAATTTCGATTTAAAACGAAGTTTTTATGGCCGAAACAAGTTTTGAGTTCAAAAATCAACTTTCTGTGACGGTTCGGAAAATCCGTTGGAAATCCGCGGAAATCCGTCGGAAAATCCGAACTTGCACCACAAAACTTGCTGTTTCAATCCGGAAAATCCGCCGGAAATTCGCTATAATCCGCCGGATAATCCGGTTAGGCTATTTTGTCTGTTTTTGCCCGTTTCTGTCCGTTTTTGTCCGTTTTTGATATTCTCTTCGATTGTAATGATTTCTTAACATGATTAGATGATCTTGCATAGTTAGAAAATGATTGTACACCCTATATACACTTGACACTAGCACATGTTCAATCATTTTCTATGAAATGTACTTAGCTTAAATTATTGTTTCCCACATGCCATGATATGTCTTTTTGATAGATTCTTTCTTACAAGCTATGATAATTGTTACATATCTTCCTTGCTTACATGATAGTGGCCCGTCGTGGCGCACTCTTCTTACATGTCTTCTTGCTTACATGATAGTGACCCGTCGTGGTGCACTCTAGTACATGTCTTTTCTTGCTTACATGATAGTGGCCTGTCATGGCGCACTCTTGATTCCAGTACATGTCTTGCTCCTTGATAGTGGCTCGTCGTAGCGCACTCCTGGCTTCTTGTCTGTTATACTTTTCTTGTTGTGGCTTGTTATGGTGCACAATCTTGCTTGTCTTGTCCAGTCTTGCATGTCTCATGTCTAGGATGGATTCTGCGGAATGCCACACCCGGAATCCAACAAGAAAATGTTAAGGACTAAACAACTAGCTTGATTACTTAGATCATTGAGAATTTCCCAGTAACCTGTTGCCCCTTTGGTCTTGGCATTATATATATACATGGGATTTGGAGCTATCTGTCATGATGAGCACACTTCCAGCGCACCGTCGAGTGTTGCACTACTATAGGGTACATTTGTCTCCCGGGCGATGTACCCACCACTATAGGATACATTTGTCTCCCGGGCGATGTATCCACTATTACCATTGGCTTGGACCATTCAGGTAGTAGCAGGCAGGAGCTGGACTTGGAATTCTCAGACTTGCATTTGTTAGTAATTAGGATTGTGACAACCCTAGTTAGCTAATGTATAAAGCCGTACTCATTGCTTGGCCGTGACTATTGTATGGAGTCCAGTCCAGTCTAGTTCGTCTAGGCAGTGTCCGGATTTATTTATTTTCAGTACATCCATGTTACTTTTGCCGGTAAATGATTAGATACTAAAGTTCTGTTCAGGAGAAGGGTTACAACCCCGGTCCTTGTTTGGTTTACGGGTTGTAACTTGGATTTCGGAATAGTTCCTAAGTTATCTTATCATTTGTAGTTCTATATAGACTTAACATGCTCACATGCTCTAGTTACATGACATGCTCACATGCTCCAGTTACATGACATGCTCACATGCTCCAGTTACATGACATGCTTACATGCTCCAGTTACATGACATGCTCACATGCTCCAGTTATATAATATGCTCATATTTTCTAGTTACTTAACATGCTCTACAAGACAAGTTAACAAGTTTTCTTTAAATGCCTTACATGACAAGTTTCCTTTAAAATGCTCACATGACAGGTTTACAAATGATGTCTTCCTTTACATATCTACAGTTAACTCTATATGACATGTTGTTTGTTTATTGTCTCTCATCGGGATAAGTGCATTGGTAGTGCACAAGTCTCGATTAGCTTTACCTTTATGTCTCTATCCGTTGCTTGTTAGAATTAGATTGGTTTTAGTTCATAAGTTTGGCTTCCTTTGTGGTACTTGCTATTGGGGGTCTGACCCCACTGGTTTTGTTTGGCCAGATCTGATAGAGGAGCCCGGAGGATCTTCCATACCTTCCACTCGTTGGTGATTACCCAGAGCACCAGAGTACCTTAGTGGGTTTTCTATTTTATTCTCCCACTAGTTATGTACATTATTCTTTTGTGGCGTTTAGCCTCCGAGCACGTGTTTAGCTCGTGTTTTGGACTTGACATTTAGCCTACGGGCCAGAACATGATTTGCGTATTCTAGACTATAGCTAGAGCTTATCATGTATGACTATTACTCTTGCTAGTCTTCACTCTGTATTACTAGCTTCATGATCATTGATATATGATAGTTTGGGACGCTTTACTATTTTATATTCCAGTTGATCTTACTTCTTGTGCATTGTTTACTGCCTGTGATTGAGATACCTAGGATTGACTGTTGGTTTGTAGCAGTGACCCCCATCTATACAGCTTATACGTTGTTTCGGAGTACTGGAGTACTTTGCTATACGTAGCTGGCCTTGTCCGTCCCTACTTGCCAGTATTCTGGTTCTGGGGCGTGACACTAATTACTAATCCAATTATTTTAGCTAGGTCTCCATGGTCATGGTTAGTCTCTAGGCTTGGTAGTTCTAAGGTTTCACTAACAAAAGACCAAACTCACAATACATCAAATTAAATAATATTAAAAAAATCAAAAATTTACCAATTTATCATTAACATGATTTAAATCCATTATTTAACAATTAACATGATCAATTTATAAAAGTTCAAAATTATCCTCATTTTAGAAAAGTGGTAGTTATAGAGGATTTTGGTTTTTTTTAATTATTTTAGAAATAGGTTTGGGTTTGGAAAATAAATGGGTTTTATAGGCTCGATTATTCCAGGACCAAAACATGACCTGACATCTGCATGCAGTTTAGGCTCGATCCAAGAATGCACCTTTGAAAGTCTTAATAATAGCCATAGGCACCCTCCTACCTCCTACTTTATCATGCTCATGAAGTATTGCATTAAAATCACCCATAAAGATGAGAGGCACAGAGTCATCCACTGTCGCACTAACTTTGATGATATATGTCCATAACTTGTATCTAAGCCGACGACATTATGCCCATATACAGCTCCCAAAATTATTCGATGACCTCCCTTATTAACAAGCTCCACAACCACCAATTGATCAGACATGAAACGAACTTGAGTACCCCACAATCGAGCATCTGATAGTGCCCAAATCTGGGCCATAGCACAAACCTGCAAGTTTTGGGTAGATTCCCAAAATCATGGTACACGACGTGCCCGTCTTGGTGACCGATTTGAACTTCGTCTCTAGAAGAGAGATAACATCACACTTATTCTTCTTGATATAATCTCGGATGTCCCTCCATCTACCAACAGAATTGGCACCATGAATATTCCAGGAAATAAATTACATCTAATAACGTGGATGAATCCACTTGTTAACCCGCTGACTCTCGGGGTTGAGTGAGTTCTACTTGATTACCCTGTCTTGGGAGGTCCTGGGAGGACAAGTTGCTTCATGTTGCTCGGATCACAGTATGTCATTCCATTTAGGATTTTCTATAGGAAGAACCCCAGCCTTTTCTCCTACCTCCATCTATAGTAAGAACCCTAGCCTTTCTTGTTAGTTGATTCCCTGGGAGGAACCTTCAAGGATTTTTCTGTAATAAAGGTCCTCTTACAGCACGTCCAGTCAAGGATGAGAACTCCAAGGCTGCTTGGGTATTATGCCCTGGTACAGAAATGGGATGGCCATTAAGCCTATGTGTTCAGGAATGACCCCATAAGTTCCCTTATCCTCATCGAATAACACTAACTCCTGGGCTGAGCTCTCTATCTTTTCTCTCTGAGCCAACTCATTGACGTAGAACACTGGGGTTACTCTGAACTATAGGTAGGTCACACTGCTCAAATTTAGTCTTTGATGCCATTTACGCATTATCACCAGACAACCATCAAAAGTCTAAGGTCCCCCCTCAATTACTCTTTTTAAATCCTCCTCCAAAACTAACTTGATAAAAAAAACCATTTTCTTCGAAGAAGATCTCCATCGGGCCTTTGGGCAAACACACCCTCATCGAGAATACACATTGCTGGCTATAGAACGGTTTGGACCCCATGACGTAGATCACAACAGCATGCTTCCAATACTCTACGGTCTCCTCCAAGTCATACAACATTATCTCCACCAACTTCTCTCCACTAACGACCCGACGTTCAACATATTGTAGCTCCAACTCATCAACTATAGGAGCTGGCTTGGACAGGTCCGCCCACGAGATGGGTTGAGCATTAGAGACCTTCACTCTTTTCTTCACTGGCAGCTGATTTTCATAAACACTTGGTGCATACCACTTCAAGATTCTCGAGTACCACCAACTCTCAGACCATGTCCATCTCGCGCAGACGAAGAAGACAGGGGAAACCCCTCTCGGTCTTTAGGGAAGTCCACCTTGCGGCTACTAGCGTACTTATTTTGGGAGGATCAAGCTTGTGACCGACTCTCTACCTTTCTTCCTTGCATAGGTGCTTTTTCCCTTCTGCTGATGAGAGACCGTTGTCCACCCCTCCGCCAGAGAGAGATCGCCATCCCTCCGATCGACAATCGATCTCAGTGAGCCTGAAGCAACCTTAGGAAAAGATTGATTGCCCACACCTCCAGAAGAATTATATATATATATAGGATGAGGGAGGTGAGGTGCCACCCTATGGAGGGTGTCTACTTGTCACCCCCCCCCTCCACATGCTATCATCATGCATCTATGTGCATGATGATAGCATGGGAGGGTGACAAGTAGACACCCTTCCGTGAGGTGGCACCCTACCTCCCTTATTCTCTCTCTCTCTCTCTCTCTATATATATATATATATATATATATATATATATATATATATATATATATATATATATATATATATATATATATATATATATATATATGTATATATATATAAAATATATATATATATATATATATATATATATATATATATATATATATATATATATATATATATATATATATATTTATATTTATATTTATATATTTATATTTATATTTATATATATATAAAATATATATATATATATTTTATATATATATATATAATATATATATATATATATTTTATATATATATATATATATATATATATATATATATATATATATATATATATATATATATATGAAGAAAATAAATTTTATCGGGTCCCTCCAAGAGGCTACCATTTAGTCCGAAGGCTTACAATCAATCCTACCCGGCGGCCACATCCGGCCCGAAGGTCTCACGCAGTAGTAGCCGCACCGCATTACACACATGTACCCAACCGCCACCCCGCACTTAATTCCCCTAAAGGGGAATTAAATGTTGCCCTCGTTGCTCGAACCCGCAATCTCATGGGAGAATGCATCGGTAGACTTCATTTGCAAAAAATAAAAAAAAATAAAAAAAATAAATAAATATATATATATATATATATATATATATATATATATATATATAAGTGGTGTTATAATGTTAGTTACCAAATGACCCTTAACTCGGCCCCGAATGGCTTACAGCTCACTTAACTCTGCCTCGAAGGACGTACAACTCATTCAAATTTAGTCCGAAGGCTGCAACCTGGCCCGTAGGCCCTGCTGTCCTGCTGTACACACCGTAGCTTTTTGCTCCGTTCGACAAGCTCGCTCCGCCTGGCCCATTGGCATGCTCATCTCCGCTAGTGTCCGAAGGCTACACTGGCCTTACTCTTCTGCTGCATGCACTGCATCTTTTTGCTCCGTTCGGCTAGACCGCTCCGCCTGGCCCACTGGCATGCTTATCGTCGTTAGCATCCGAAGCCTACAACCCAGTCCATAGTTGTTACGCCCCAGAACCAGAATACTCGAGAGCGGAGGACAGACACAGCCAGCTACGTACATTAGAGTGCAATATACTTCGTAATACGGTCACGGCTGTCTAGATTCATGTGGGTTTATCTACAATCCATCTGTCTCTTATGGTCAAGACAATACAAAAATTTGTCATATTAGCGACGTTCCAAAACGTCGCTAAACTCGGTAAAAACGTCGCTAAGTGAAATTAGCGACATTTTGGGCGACGTTTTGGAAACGACAGAAAAAACGTGTCGCTAAACGAGAAAACGTCGCAAAATGTCGCTATGGTGACGTTATTTAGCGACGTTATTAACGTCGCTAATTAGCGACGTTATTTGCGACGTTTTAACGTTGATGCTAATTAGCGACGCAAATGGCGACGTTATCGTGTGGTCGTCATTTAGTGACACTTTTGTGACATTTTGGCGACGACGTGCTGACATCAGATTTGGTGCCACGTGTTGCCACGTCAGCATTTTAGCGACGCTTTTAGCAAAATTTATTAACGTCGCTAAGTTAAAAAAATATTAAAAAATAGGTTCCAGAATGCAAATGGAGCTGGAGCCTGAGCCAAAATACAGAATACAAAATATAAAATACAGAATCCAATCCCTGGGTTCGCCGACCCCCTCGGTGGAACACTCAACACCGGCACGCACAATACATTCTAGAATATACAAAAAAATATAAAGAAAAAATACTATCCGTAACGAACAATGTCAATATATAATATCCATAACGAACAAAGTCAATATCCGCAAATACGTACAAAGTCAATATCCTCAACGAACAAAGTAAATATCCCCAAATACGTACAAAGTAAAAAATATAGTACAGTCCAAAAATGCAAAAAAGAAACTACTGATCGCCTGGAGCTGGACCCGATGCTGGAGCTGGACCAGGTGCTGGAGCCAGAGCCGGAGGAGGAGCGCCACCAGATGACTGTCGTCGCAACGATAGGATCGTCTGATACTCCTCTGGTGACAACAGGTAGACGAACATGTCCTCCCGTGCACCGCCGGATGTAGACGATGCTCCCGACGTACCAGCTGACGGTCGCTCTGTAGCCATCTCCTGGAACTGCTGTATCTGCTCGACTAAACGATGCGTAGCCTCCTGCGTAGCGTGGGTCATCTGTCGTAGCGCCTCAGTAGTCTCATCAAGCCTCTCGAAGCATGAGGTGAGCGCAGAATCATCTGTATGCTCCCCCCGATCATCTGCAGCATCTCGTCACGCAGAGCTGCGATCTGCGTATCGACACTCTGCTAGTGGCGGAGTGACTCCTCAGTCTGTACGGGGCCGGGCACACTAGTGGCGATCGTAGAGGCCTGTGACGCAATGAAGGTACCATAAGAGCCAGTATCATAGTACGTACCCCTATGCATGCCACCAACGGCCCTCATCTACAGCTCGTCATCTGACTGAGCTGCGACGGCCGTGGGCTGCTGGGAAGTGCTAGCACCAGCTCCCTCTGACCGTGTCGGCCCGGCCTCCCTAAGCCACAAAAACTCGACCTAGAAATAACATCTATATGAATTCTCACGTGATCGCTAAAAATTAATATTAATGAACTAGCATTAAGTAAAACTTCTAAAACTCGGCCTAGAAATAACATCTATGTAAATTTTCTACGTAACTAAAAATTAATATTAATGAACTAGCATTAAGTAAAACTTACGTAGGTGTCCCGGGCCTTGTCGTCTACGAACCGCTCCCCCTTCGTGTGCGTGGCGAGGAACAAGGTCACCATATTCGGGTCTTTTTTTTATTCAACTTGTTACAAAATTATTATATGATTTGTCAGTTAAGTTAAAAGAAAAATTACTATAAAGTATTAATTATGGGTATACGGCGAAATATGTACCATATGGCTGAAGAAATCTATGATGGAGCGTGATCCACCACACCACTGCTACCCGGGACTCGGGATCAAGGAAAATAGATGACGGTCGTGACTCGGGACCATTATTATTGTCACGCCCCGATCCCGCAGAGTCCCTTTCGTCCTCGCTTCGGGCTCTTTGGGACCGTTCGTCCTCGCTAAGGCGTGATGCCGTGCAAGCCTAAGTTGTGCTTGCACAAGGCCGAGACCTGGAACAAGACAAGATAGACAAGGTTGACAATACGCAGCGGAACGTATCGCAGATAATTGAAGCAGCAGCGGACATATTTCAGAATATATGCATTGAACACAATGGTAACAAGAAACAATTCTCTTTATTGATTTCATTTGAACAGATTACAAGCTCTCGATTCTCTCTGATACAATGTTACATTCTCTCAGAACTTTACAGATTACAATGATCCCGTTCCCATACATTACATCCTTTTATATACAAAACCAAACTCTTGCACAGATGTCATCTCTTGGCATCTCTTTTGATTTCTGGCTCCTAAGGATGAGGCTCGGGCTATCGCTTCGGGCTATCCTTTTCGATGCATGGTGCACCTGCATGCAGACTGATGATGGGTCAGTATATCAGCATACTGGTGAATGTGTGAACAAAGAGCTACATTTAACTGAAACGATCACTGTTCATTTAGTGGGAAAACGTTTCTTGTGATGTGATCTTGCTAGTTTTACCTAGATTCATTCCATGCATACAGAGTCAGTTTACATATCTTTTGAAAACACATCTTTGAAAAGCCAACAGTTCATATCATTTCAAGCATACAAGGGACTATTCAATTCGAGCACGATGACTATTCATTTGTGCAGTGCGCAGCGTGTTTCATGAGCATATCATTTCATTAGGGACAACATCTTTAGCATTCTCTTATCTTGTTCAAGACAAACTCAGGGTCAGATCACAAGCATGATATTACATCTTTTCTTTTAGTGGAACATAGCATTTCTTGGCAACAGAATAATCTCTGCAAGCATTTATATCAGAACTTAAGCAACACATGTATATCACTTTTCAGTGACTCTTACCATAGCCGACCGTCGATCCCTGCACAAGACAAGGATTAGCATAAACATGATAAAATCATCATTTTCCATATGATCTAAACTCTTGAGGCATATTTGATCTATCAGGCACATTTAATCTATTTCAGTCCATCAGATAACAGAGCCGAAGCCCCCAAGCAATAGAGCCGAAACCCCCAGATAGTGGAGCCGAAGCCCCCAGATAGTGGAGCAGAAGCCCCCAGATAGTGGAGCCGAAGCCCCCAGATAGTGGAGCAGAAGCCCCCATACAAAAGAGAAGCCGTCGCCCCCATACAATAGAGCCGAAGCCCAGAGCCGAAGCCCCCAGGTAGTGGAGCCGTCGCCCCCAGATAACAGATAACGGATAACATACCGGCAACCATTTTCACATGGATGCTCTCAGCGTTTAGACATACATTCGCAAGCAAGCAGTTGAGCAGTCTACTTCTTATACATGCAGGTTATCTAGTTTCTTGTACTAGCAAGGCAACAAGTCTTCTTATTAGCATGCAGATTAATTCTTTCTTAGCATACAGGTTCTCTTTTTCCTTGTTCTTAGCATGGCAACATGTGAAATCTCTTACAAGCATACAAACTGGTTACCATCTTGTTATTAGCATGACAAGGTTCTCTTTATCAAGGCAACATTCATTTCTTAGCAAGGCAACGTCTGAAATCTCTTAAAGCATACTCAATGATTAACCATCTTGTTATTAACAAAAGCATTCAATCAAAAACTCAGATTCTTAAGGCGCAAGCGAATCAGCAAATGAGACTTCGTCCACTCACCCAGATTAATCGTCTTCTGTTGCAGAGCCAGCAATCCGATCTTTCTGTTTATCTAGTGCCTTCGCGGAGCGGGGCACTACATAATTACCCACCGAAAAGAAGTTTCGTCCTCGAAACTTAAGGAGAAACTTACGATATCCTTAGCAGCGATAGTCCTCATCCTTCGCCATCATCAATCCATGAAATCACAATTCAGTTCGTATCAAAACTCTTGTTCAATCAAGCATTTCAATCTCAATCAATCAAATCGATAAAACATTTGCCGGCATCATAAAAATATTTACGGACTTATTGTATGGAACGTTCATCTCATTATTGATATCGAGTAGGCAACGGAATTTCGATCAGAAGACATGTACAAATTCAATTGAATCAAAATTGGCCAGAGGATCGTGTTGCTCTGATACCATTCTGTCACGCCCCGATCCCGCAGAGTCCCTTTCGTCCTCGCTTCGGGCTCTTTGGGACCGTTCGTCCTCGCTAAGGCGTGATGCCGTGCAAGCCTAAGTTGTGCTTGCACAAGGCCGAGACCTGGAACAAGACAAGATAGACAAGGTTGACAATACGCAGCGGAACGTATCGCAGATAATTGAAGCAGCAGCGGACATATTTCAGAATATATGCATTGAACACAATGGTAACAAGAAACAATTCTCTTTATTGATTTCATTTGAACAGATTACAAGCTCTCGATTCTCTCTGATACAATGTTACATTCTCTCAGAACTTTACAGATTACAATGATCCCGTTCCCATACATTACATCCTTTTATATACAAAACCAAACTCTTGCACAGATGTCATCTCTTGGCATCTCTTTTGATTTCTGGCTCCTAAGGATGAGGCTCGGGCTATCGCTTCGGGCTATCCTTTTCGATGCATGGTGCACCTGCATGCAGACTGATGATGGGTCAGTATATCAGCATACTGGTGAATGTGTGAACAAAGAGCTACATTTAACTGAAACGATCACTGTTCATTTAGTGGGAAAACGTTTCTTGTGATGTGATCTTGCTAGTTTTACCTAGATTCATTCCATGCATACAGAGTCAGTTTACATATCTTTTGAAAACACATCTTTGAAAAGCCAACAGTTCATATCATTTCAAGCATACAAGGGACTATTCAATTCGAGCACGATGACTATTCATTTGTGCAGTGCGCAGCGTGTTTCATGAGCATATCATTTCATTAGGGACAACATCTTTAGCATTCTCTTATCTTGTTCAAGACAAACTCAGGGTCAGATCACAAGCATGATATTACATCTTTTCTTTTAGTGGAACATAGCATTTCTTGGCAACAGAATAATCTCTGCAAGCATTTATATCAGAACTTAAGCAACACATGTATATCACTTTTCAGTGACTCTTACCATAGCCGACCGTCGATCCCTGCACAAGACAAGGATTAGCATAAACATGATAAAATCATCATTTTCCATATGATCTAAACTCTTGAGGCATATTTGATCTATCAGGCACATTTAATCTATTTCAGTCCATCAGATAACAGAGCCGAAGCCCCCAAGCAATAGAGCCGAAACCCCCAGATAGTGGAGCCGAAGCCCCCAGATAGTGGAGCAGAAGCCCCCAGATAGTGGAGCCGAAGCCCCCAGATAGTGGAGCAGAAGCCCCCATACAAAAGAGAAGCCGTCGCCCCCATACAATAGAGCCGAAGCCCAGAGCCGAAGCCCCCAGGTAGTGGAGCCGTCGCCCCCAGATAACAGATAACGGATAACATACCGGCAACCATTTTCACATGGATGCTCTCAGCGTTTAGACATACATTCGCAAGCAAGCAGTTGAGCAGTCTACTTCTTATACATGCAGGTTATCTAGTTTCTTGTACTAGCAAGGCAACAAGTCTTCTTATTAGCATGCAGATTAATTCTTTCTTAGCATACAGGTTCTCTTTTTCCTTGTTCTTAGCATGGCAACATGTGAAATCTCTTACAAGCATACAAACTGGTTACCATCTTGTTATTAGCATGACAAGGTTCTCTTTATCAAGGCAACATTCATTTCTTAGCAAGGCAACGTCTGAAATCTCTTAAAGCATACTCAATGATTAACCATCTTGTTATTAACAAAAGCATTCAATCAAAAACTCAGATTCTTAAGGCGCAAGCGAATCAGCAAATGAGACTTCGTCCACTCACCCAGATTAATCGTCTTCTGTTGCAGAGCCAGCAATCCGATCTTTCTGTTTATCTAGTGCCTTCGCGGAGCGGGGCACTACAATTATGAGTATCGGGATCAAGAAAAATAGACGACGGCATTAACCAACCAACAAAATTACGTATTACAAATATCGGCACTATTGGTACGTGGTTTCGAATCGGAGTATGAGATTTTTCGGTGTCGAAAAACAAACAATTATTACTAAATTATCAGCTTTTTCGGCACTATCGGTGCCCCTGACCCAGCGCCCCCGTACCCCTTCCCTCCCCCCCCCACACCACCCCTAACACTAACCCGAACCCTATCCCTAACCCCTCCCCCACCAGCCTCCTCCCCTCCCAAGCTCCCCACCCCCCTGCTCCCCTCCCCCACCAACCACCTCTAACCCGAACCCTTACCATAACCCTCCCCTCCCCTTCCCCCAACCCCCCCTCCCCCCGCCCTCAGCCTCCAGCCGTCCTCACCCCTCCCGCCCCTCCCCCCCCCCACACACCCACCCCTAACCCGAACCCTAACCCTCCCCTCCCCCCAGTCCCCCTTCCTCACCCCCCCTGCCCCACCCCCCAGCCACCCCCCAACCATTCCTCACCCCAACCACCCGCACCTCCCTGCCCCTCCCCCGAGCCACCAGCACCCCCCCAACCACCAACACCAAAAATAAAGAGAGAGTCACGTACCGGAGGAGAGTCGCCGGAGAGAGTGAAAGTCGCCGGAGAGAGTGAAAGTCGCCGGAGAGAGTGAGAGCGCCGGAGGGAGAGAGTGAGATAGTAAAATGGATGGGGAGAAATGAATCGGGGGGGAAGGGAAATTTAATTTAATTAGAATTTAGCATTAGTCACTATTAGCGACGTCATAGCGACGTTTCGCAACGGCTAACTCATGTAACTAATATACGTTGTTGTTACATCGCTATTTGCGTCGCTAGTAGCGATGGTTAGCGACATTTCAGTTATACGTCGCTAATGTCAGCAATTTAGCGACGTTATATGAACGTCGCAAAATTTACGTCGCCAATTAAGCAGATTTTAGTATTGAGAACAAGCCTACTGTCTCAATCTCAAGCAAGAAAATAATTGTTACAAGATGTTAGATCATCAGACATACAAAATAAGACGTCCCAAATATTATATTTTCAGATGATCATGAAGCTAGTCATACAAAATGTGAAGACTAGCAAGTGTTAATTTATACATGATCAACCCTAGGATTTGCTAATTATGTTACAGCCTTTAGACAGACAGAAATAAAGTTTTAACACAAGCTAACACGTGCTCGGCGGCTAAATGCCTAAAAAAAAGTTATATTAGAGTGGGAGAGCAAAATAAGAAAATTTACTGATTGCCACGGTTACTCCTGGTGTTTGCCATCTGGCTGGAAAGCAGTTAGATCATCGGGTATCACTCCGAAATCTGGCCATACAAAACCAACTGAATCAGAGTCCAGAAAGAGCAAGTACCATAAGGGCGGCTCCACTTATGAACTAAAATCAGAATATAAGGTAAAGAAAAAACTGATACGAGAACATAATTATAATATCATAAAGACAAGAGTTAAAATAAACATACTAGCTTGCATCAGGAAGAATAATAGGTGGAATATAATTCCCACGTTAATCATGAGATAATCAATCAGGCACGGCCAATCATACTGTCACGCCCGTTTTTTTCGTTATTAGTATTTCCAATGTACGTATACGAATTTTGACCCGTATTTTATTTTACTGTATTTTCGTATTTCTTTATGGCTTGCCTTGATGTATCTTGACTAAGGTTGACCTTGGGTTGGTTTGGTCCAACTTGACTTGCTTTGGATGGCTTGGTTTGGTTTATTTTGATGGTTGGTTTAACATGTTGAACCATCCCCTCTTTTTATAAAACCCAACCACCCATTTCTCTCTCTTCATTACTGTTGGCCCATTCCATGGTCACACCCGATTTCGATAATCAACATGCACTTAAGTCAATACACAAAATATACAAACTGCTGCTAATCATTTTAGGAGATATGAAATCAATATCAACGGGCGTTGTACTGCATCAACAAAGCAAAGACATCATCAAATCTGAAGTTGACTCATTTTATATTTTATTCTGTATTTTTATATTTTATTGAGTCTAGGATTTATTTTGTAAAATCAACTTGGAAATACTGGCTTAAGGTTATCCCAGTCCACATTTTCAAAAAGCCTACCCATTTTCATTCATACATCTTTTACAAAATATTCCAAAATCCTTTCTTACAAACTGTTTTGATAAAATATTTCGAAAAATCCTTTGACAGAACTCAAAACCGAGTTCGGTCTGAACTCTGCCTGAGTTCGGTCAATTTGAATTCAAATGTTAGTTGCCTCCAAATCTGCGAGCAACGTCTCTATGCGAAATATTTGCATCAGAACTCTGCCCGAACTCTGTCCGAGTTCGGTCTCAGAAAACACCTATAAATAGAAGAGAAATTTTCATTTCAAATCACTCATTCATTCTTTATCTTCTCTTCTCTACTCTTTAAGTGTTTTCAAAACGTTCTAAAGCTTTCAAATTATACCTATACATCTCTTAGCCAAAAGCCAGTAATATCTGTGTTGATTTAGAGTTTTTGGTGTCCAAGAGTTGTAAAGAGGTCATTCCAAGTTCAGAAACTATTCTGTTGTGGAGCCGGTCGTGCGCTCGTCACCAAGCACGGTGTTGTGAAGCTGGTCGTACGCTTGTCACCAAGCACGGCGTTGTAAGAGACTGCAAGCTCTCATTTAGCTTGTGCCATAGTAGATTAACATCGAACAAGAGTACTCGAGACTGGATTGGTCCTCTCAGAGGGATACCAGTATACATCGCTGTATCACTGAGTTTGATCTTTCTATCTCTTGCTGAATTTATTTACTGTCTCTTATTTTCTGCCATAGTTAATATTTTAAATTGGTGATTATTTTTCCGCTGCACACACACACTCTATTCACCCTCCCTCTAGAGGTGCTCAACGGTCCTATAATTGGTATCAGAGCAGGTTATATTCTTATATAACAAACCTCATAGAGTATATATATGGCAGCCGTGAAATCAATATTTGTAATGCATGTGGTTCGTATTACGTATTTCTGGAATACGTGTACGTATTTATTCTTGTATTACATGATTCCTTGTTTAGTTTTCTTCATGGCTTGGCTTGGTTTATTCTTGGCATGGGTTGGCTTGGTTCGATTGGGATTATTTTGGTTCATCATGAACCATGGATAAACCCCCTACCTACCACCACCTTTGATATTTATTGCCCTTTTCTTCTTTCTCTCTCTTCATTACTCATCTTCTTCTTCCTCATTTACTCCCTTCACCTACCAGAAAGAGAAGAGAGAGGTCTAGGCAAGTGCAATCTTACTTCATGATGGATCTCATATTTTATTGTTCCATTCTCTTCTTTACTAGATTCTAAGCCTCTTTAGAACTGGAAGTTTTCAATTTTGATGGTTATATTTTTGTAGATCTAAGTTTTAAATTCCTTCTTGTTTAGTTTTCTTAGTTTTGATCTCTAAAAACTTGGTATTTCCAAAAACTAGTGGTTCCATGTTGTAGAGAATTTAATTTCATGCAGTTTTGGCTTTTGTTTCGTTTGATTTCGACTCCGGATGAGGAAGTTATGGCCATTACAAGTTTTCGGAACTTTCATGGCTGAACTTGCTGTTTGGGGACGATGAACCTCATGCGCCGGGAGGCCATGCGCCGATTCGTGCAGGAATCTCATGCGCCAATTCGTGCAGGAATCTCATGCGCCGATTGCGCAGGAATCTCATGCGCCGATTCGTGCAGGAATCCCATGCGCCGATTCGTGCAGGAATCTCATGCGCCGATTGTGCAGGAATCTCATGCGCCGATTCGTACAGGAATCCCATGCGCCGATTGCGCAGGAATCTCATGCGCCGATTCGTGCAGGAATCCCATGCGCCGATTACGCAGGAATCTCATGCGCCGGTTCGTGCCGGAATCTCATGCGCCGATTGCGCAGGAATCTCATGCGCCGATTGCGCAGGAATCTCATGCGCCGATTCGTGCAGGAATCCCATGCGCCGATGCATGCAGGAATCTCATACGCCGATTCGTGCAGGAATCCCATGCGCCGATTGCGCAGGAATCTCATGCGCCGATTCGTGCAGGAATATCATGCGCCGATTCGTACAGGAATCCTATGCGTCGATTCGTGCAGGAATCTCATGCGCCGATTGTGCAGGAATCTCATGCGCCGATTCGTGCAGGAATCCCATGCGCCGATTGCGCAGGAATCTCATGCGCCGATTCGTGCAGGAATCCCATGCGCCGATTGTGCAGGAATCTCATGCGCCGATTCGTGCAGGAATCTCATGCGCCGATTGCGCAGGAATCTCATGCGCCGATTGTGCAGGAATCTCATGCGCCGATTCGTACAGGAATTCTATGCGCCGATTCGTGCAGGAATATCATGCACCGATTCGTGCAGGAATCCCATACGCCGATTGCGCAGGAATCTCATGCGCCGATTCGTGCAGGAATCTCATGCGCCGATTCGTGCAGGAATCCCATGCACCGATTGTGCAGGAATCCCATGCGCCGGAATTGCTCTATTTTGCTGTTTTGCATGTTTAAGTCGTTTTGTAGCTAGAATCTTGAAAAACTCAAAACATGAAAGTTGTAGATCTTTTTCTTGGCTTCAAGAACATGTTACTAGTTATTCTATGCAAGTTTCTCTCATTCATGATAATGTAAGGGTAGAACACGATAGTGGCCTGTTAAGGCGCACTCTTGACAAGTACCAAGTGGACATGACATGACCTGATAGTAGCCCGCCGTGGCGCACTCCTGACAAGAAAACCTGATATGATATACCCTGATATGCTGTTGCGACGGCTACCTGACATGACATGACCTGTTTAATTAATCAGGACACCGTGGGCGATTGTGCTTGTACAAATAATCCAGTCCTGTCTTGCATCATGTCTAGGAGGGGACTCCTGAGTACCACGGTCAGGAGTACCTACTGAAATGGACTAAGGTTAATAATTAGTATAATTCACTAGTCATGAAGAGATGTTCCCCAGTTACAGGCGATCCCGTTATCCCGGCCGCTAATGCTTGGACTTGTAGCCTACCGACGAGTAGGGCACATTTCCAGCCCACTGTTATGTGGGGCACTCTTGATTGTCACTTTAAATGATTAAACTCTATTATCACTCTAATGTATTGTACTCTCTGAATTGTCACTATAATGATTGCCTGGATAACCTGGATAGCTGCAGGGCCTGTGACTACTTGAAGCATCTCATTGCATCTTGCTAGTAACTAGGATTATGATAACCCTAGTTAGTTAATATAGAAAGCCGTAGGCAATGATTGGCCGTGATTGATTGGATGGAGTCTAGTCCAGTATGGTATTATCTAGAATTGATTGATTGCAAGATTGTACCAGAATGATTGAATGATTGTCACTCCAGATTGTCACTATAATGATTGTCACTCCAGATTGTTACTTGACCTGATTTCTTATATTTATCTTGCCGATAAATGGTGAGAGAAACCAAGTTCCGTTCAGACGAAGGGTTACAACCCCGGTCCTTGTTTGGTTTACGGGTTGTAACCTAGCTATCTGAATAGTCCCATGGTTATCTCATCGTATATCATCCTGGCATGCTTTTCCATATGTCATGTCTTTTAGTGATTCTATGCAAGATTGTCTTTTATAATTACCTATCATGCTTTTCTTAAATTATGGTCTCTTATTATGTAATTACATTATTGTGCTAATTTGCTGGCTTTAGTTCTTAGTGAAGCCTCATTTGTGGCACTTGCTCTTTCTGGGGTCTGACCCAGCTGGTTTTGTATGGCCAGATACCGGAGCAGCACCAAAGGATCTCCCTGCTTTCCAGCCCGATGGTGGTCACCAGGCGTAACCAGGGCTTCGAGTGGGTTTCTTTTGTTCTCCCACTATAATATTATAAATTATTCTTTTGAGGCGTTTAGCCGACGAGCAAGTGTTAGCTCGATTGTACTTACTTACTGTCTGCCTACGGGCTGTAGCATGATTGACAAGCCCCGGGGGTTGATCATGTATGACTGAACTCTTGCTAGTCCTCGCATTTTGTAAACGACTAGCTTCATGATCATTCCGAATATATAATGTATGGGACGCCTTACTATTGTGTATTTGGTGGTCTGACATCTTGTAATTACTATTAGTTGGTTGAGATTGAGACAATAGGCTATTTTATGACCTTAAGAGACTGATGGATTGTAGTGAAACCCTCACATATCTAGACAGCCGTGACCGTATTGCGGGGTGGATCCCATTCCGTTATACGTAGCTGGCTATGTCTGCCCCCGCTCTCCAGTATTCTGGTTCTGGGGCGTGACAAGGTTTAAGTGGTGGCCCATGCAGGTCTTGTTAATCAAGATGTGTGAGGGTTTACCGAATAGATGTCTCAATCAGTACTCGTCCTTGATCTTTGCTCGTATCCTCTTGATTCCTGAAATTCATGTCCTGATCACATGCTTGTAATCGTTGATCTGTCCTGGTCCTTCCTTATTGTTCCTATGTCATCTTTTTCAGCGGCATTGAACCTGGACCTGCCGATCAGCAAGGCGGATCACCTCCCGTGGACCAGCAGCAACCAGAAGATCAGGCCCAGCACTCAGCAGCAGCCTTTCGATCCGTACCTCCTGGAGAACCAGTACCGCCAGTTCAGCCCGTCCAGCCAGCAGGGTCAGAGGATAGAGGATTGGTAGGACTCATCCGTGAGTTGCTCACGTCCCAAGATCGTCAGGGAGATGCCCTGCACCAAGCAGTACAAGATGCTCTGAATAGAAGTGGTCCTCGAGGGAACAGTGCGGTCAACAGTTTCAAGCGCCTGAACCCTCCATTCTTCGATGGCAGCGAGGATGCCATTGCTGCCGATGCTTGGCTACAAGATATAGAGGCGATTCTCGAAGCCGCAAAGACTCCAGAAGACGAGAAGGTGGCTGTGGTGCGCCTACAGTTATTGGATCTAGCCCACAGTTGGTGGGCCGCACAAGCAGTGGGATTGACAACACCTGTCTCCTGGGCAGTGTTCAGCGAGAAGTTCCAGACCAAGTATTATGATGCAGTGGCTCGATATGACTTGCAGACCAGGTTCAGTAATCTTAAGCAGATGGGGAGGACGGTCGACGAATATGCGGCCGAGTTTTCCAGACTCAGTCGGTTTGCTCCCACCTTGGTGGCAACCGAGTTTGACAGAGCACAGAGGTTCCAGCAGGGACTTCACCTAGAGATTATATTGGCAGTAGAACAGTTCGAGCATCAGACCTATGATGCGGTGTTGCGAGCAGCAAGGAGGCACGAGTATACCTCCCAGAGAATAGTGGACAGGACCGGAGGTCGAAAGCGGTCCCATAGTCAGATGAATCAGTCTTCAGCACCAGTCCCGGCAGATAGGGCTTTGACTATTGGAACTCCGAGGCAAGCAACCTCAGTTACGTCGGTTCAGCACTCAACCCCGACGTACCCTCAGCAGAAACAGAAGCAAGCACAGTCTTCCGCCGTAGGCTGTTTTTATTGTGGGAAGCCTGGACACGTGGTAGCAGAGTGTCGCAAGGCGTTGGGATTGTGTTTATTGTGTGGAGCACCGGACCATAGGGTGGGGTCCTGCCCATTCAGAGTTGATTCAACATCGACAGTATCTAGTCCCTCGGTTAGGGGACCAGCACCAGCACCAGCACCAGTACCAGCTCCAGTTCACCAGCAACAGCAGTTTCCGTTCCCGAGGCCATTGCCGACTCAGGCCCAGACTTTCCAGCAACAGAACCCGCGGCAGTTTGCCTTAGCCCAGGCTCAGGTTCAGAATCGGCCGAGAGGTATATGTCTCCTCTTATCTTGCTTTTCTACCGTCATTATGAGGGGTGCATGACGTATTTCATGTATCCTAATTATAAAGGTACATCTCGGACCTGAGCCATATCTAGGTCATTCGAAACTGGTTATTGGTACCAACATTTTCGTATGAGGATAGGCCCGTGTCCATGTTTGACCAAAGAGAGAGACCTCAAGCGCAAGACTATCTGTTTAGTTCGTGTTGCTTGAGTTCATCGCTCTTTGGGTGAGTCAACGTGGGAGCGTGAGGATGATATCCGATCACGATATTCTGACTTGTTTGACTCGTGAGGTATAATGTCCTTCTTATGCCTCATGCCTTCGATTCCTTGCTTGCATGATTGATTGCTTGATTGATTGTCTAGTATAGCTTGCCTGTGATTAATGTAGCTTGTCATTGCTCCTCTAGCCTCTTGATTAAATTCCAAGGACGGAATTCTTTTAAGGTGGGTAGAGTTGTAATGCCTGTGGTTCGTATTACGTATTTCTGGAATACGTGTACGTATTTATTCTTGTATTGCATGATTCCTTGTTTAGTTTTCTTCATGGCTTGGCTTTGTTTATTCTTGGCCCGGGTTGGCTTGGTTCGATTGGGATTATTTTGGTTCATCATGAACCATGGATAAACCCCCTACCTACCACCACCTTTGATATTTATTGCCCTTTTCTTCTTTCTCTCTCTTCATTACTCATCTTCTTCTTCCTCATTTACTCCCTTCACCTACCAGAGAGAGAAGAGAGAGGTCTAGGCAAGTGCAATCTTGCTTCATGATGGATCTCATGTTTTATTGTTCCATTCTCTTCCTTACTAGATTCTAAGCCTCTTTAGAACTGGAAGTTTTCGATTTTGATGGTTATATTTTTGTAGATCTAAGTTTTAAATTCCTTCTTGTTTAGTTTTCTTAGTTTTGATCTCTAAAAACTTGGTATTTCCAAAAACTAGTGGTTCCATGTTGTAGAGAATTTAATTTCATGCAGTTTTGGCTTTTGTTTCGCTTGATTTCGACTCCGGATGAGGAAGTTATGGCCATTACAAGTTTTCGAAACTTTCATGGCTGAACTTGCTGTTTGGGGACGATGAACCTCATGCGCCGGGAGGCCATGCGCCGATTCGTGTAGGAATCTCATGCGCCGATTCGTGCAGGAATCTCATGTGCCGATTGCGCAGGAATCTCATGCGCCGATTCGTGCAGGAATCCCATGCGCCGATTCGTGCAGGAATCTCATGCGCCGATTGTGCAGGAATCTCATGCGCCGATTCGTGCAGGAATCCCATGCGCCGATTGCGCAGGAATCTCATGCGCCGATTCGTGCAGGAATCCCATGCGCCGATTGTGCAGGAATCTCATGCGCCGATTCGTGCAGGAATCTCATGCGCCGATTGCGCAGGAATCTCATGCGCCGATTGCGCAGGAATCTCATACGCCGATTCGTGCAGGAATCCCATGCGCCGATGCGTGCAGGAATCTCATGTGCCGATTCGTGCAGGAATCCCATGCGCCGATTGCGCAGGAATCTCATGCGCCGATTCGTGCAGGAATCTCATGCGCCGATTCGTACAGGAATCCTATGCGCCGATTCGTGCAGGAATCTCATACGCCGATTGTGCAGGAATCTCATGCGCCGATTCGTGCAGGAATCCCATGCGCCGATTGTGCAGGAATCTCATGCGCCGATTCGTGCAGGAATCCCATGCGCCGATTGCGCAGGAATCTCATGCGCCGATTCGTGCAGGAATCTCATGCGCCGATTGCGCAAGAATCTCATGCGCCGATTGCGCAGGAATCTCATGCGCCGATTCGTGCAGGAATCCCATGCGCCGATTCGTGCAGGAATATCATGCGCCGATTCTTGCAGGAATCCCATACGCCGATTGCGCAGGAATCTCATGCGCCGATTCGTGCAGGAATCTCATGCGCCGATTCGTGCAGGAATCCCATGCGCCGATTGTGCAGGAATCCCATGCGCCGGAATTGCTCTATTTCGCTGTTTTGCATGTTTAAGTCGTTTTGTAGCTAGAATCTTGAAAAACTCAAAACATGAAAGTTGTAGATCTTTTTCTTGGCTTCAAGAACATGATACTAGTTATTCTATGCAAGTTTCTCTCATTCATGATAATGTAAGGGTAGAACACGATAGTGGCCTGTTAAGGCGCACTCTTGACAAGTACCAAGTGGACATGACATAACCTGATAGTAGCCCGCCGTGGCGCACTCCTGACAAGAAAACCTGATATGATATACCCTGATATGCTGTTGCGACGGCTACCTGACATGACATGACCTATTTAATTAATCAGGACACCGTGGGCGATTGTGCTTGTACAAATAATCCAGTCCTGTCTTGCATCATGTCTAGGAGGGGACTCCTGAGTACCACGGTCAGGAGTACCTACTGAAATGGACTAAGGTTAATAATTAGTATAATTCACTAGTCATGAAAAGATGTTCCCCAGTTACAGGCGATCCCGTTATCCCGGCCGCTAATGCTTGGACTTGTAGCCTGCCGACGAGTAGGGCACATTTCCAGCCCACTGTTATGTGGGGCACTCTTGATTGTCACTTTAAATGATTGAACTCTATTGTCACTCTAATGTATTGTACTCTCTGAATTGTCACTATAATGATTGCCTGGATAACCTGGATAGCTGCAGGGCGTGTGACTACTTGGAGCATCTCATTGCATCTTGCTAGTAACTAGGATTGTGATAACCCTAGTTAGTTAATGTAGAAAGCCGTAGGCAATGATTGGCCGTGATTGATTGGATGGAGTCTAGTCCAGTATGGTATTATCTAGAATTGATTGATTGCAAGATTGTACCAGAATGATTGAATGATTGTCACTCCAGATTGTCACTATAATGATTGTCACTCCAGATTGTTACTTGACCTGATTTCTTATATTTATCTTGCCGATAAATGGTGAGAGAAACCAAGTTCCGTTCAGACGAAGGGTTACAACCCCGGTCCTTGTTTGGTTTACGGGTTGTAACCTAGCTATCTGAATAGTCCCATGGTTATCTCATCGTATATCATCCTGGCATGCTTTTCCATATGTCCTGTCTTTTAGTGATTCTATGCAAGATTGTCTTTTATAATTACCTATCATGCTTTTCTTAAATTATGGTCTCTTATTATGTAATTACATTATTGTGCTAATTTGCTGGCTTTAGTTCTTAGTGAAGCCTCCTTTGTGGCACTTGCTCTTTCTGGGGTCTGACCCAGCTGGTTTTGTATGGCCAGATACCGGAGCAGCACCAAAGGATCTCCCTGCTTTCCAGCCCGATGGTGGTCACCAGGCGTAACCAGGGCTTCGAGTGAGTTTCTTTTGTTCTCCCACTGTAATATTATAAATTATTCTTTTGAGGTGTTTAGCCGACGAGCAAGTGTTAGCTCGATTGTACTTACTTACTGTCTGCCTACGGGCTGTAGCATGATTGACAAGCCCCGGGGGTTGATCATGTATGACTGAACTCTTGCTAGTCCTCGCATTTTGTAAACGACTAGCTTCATGATCATTCCAAATATATAATGTATGGGACGCCTTACTATTGTGTATTTGGTGGTCTGACATCTTGTAATTACTATTAGTTGGTTGAGATTGAGACAATAGGCTATTTTATGACCTTAAGAGACTGATGGATTGTAGTAAAACCCTCACATATCTAGACAGCCGTGACCGTATAGCGGGGTGGATCCCATTCCGTTATACGTAGCTGGCTATGTCTGCCCCCGCTCTCCAGTATTCTGGTTCTGGGCGTGACAATATTCAACGGTGAAGGGCAATCCATAAATAGACCCCCACTTTTTGATGGTACTAATTATACCTATTAGAAAACACGAATGACTTTTTTCTTAAAATCTCTTGACTTTGATCTTTGGTCTATAGTCATTGATGGTTATAAGAAACCAGCACCCACAGTGGTTGAAGGCCAGCTTATAGACAAGCCTCATGACAAATACACTGAAGCTGAAAAAGCTAAGGCTAGTCTAGATGCTTGTGCCATCAATGCACTATTCTGTGCAAATGACAAAACGGAGTTCAACAGAGTTTCAACCTGTAAGACGTCTCACGAAATTTGAAAACTTCTTGAGGTAACTCATGAAGGTACTTCCCAAGTGAAGGAATGCAAAATTAGTAGACTAACACTGGAATATGAATCTTTTAAGATGAAACCCGGCGAGTCAATTACACAGATGTTTACTCGTTTCCTTGATATAACTAATCCTCTGCAATCTCTTGGCAAGAATTACAGCAATCATGAGAAGATCAGAAAAGTGATGCGGGCTCTAACCAAGAACTGGAATCCAAAAGCCAGAGCAATTATTGAAGGAAACGATCTCACCACTATGTCCTTGGAAACACTGATGGGCAAGCTGATGACTCATAAACTTGATTTGCAAGAGTTTGAAGAAGCAACACCAAAAGAAAAATCTATTGCTTTCAAAGCTCAAGCAAGAAAATCAACATGCAATGACTCTGATGAAGAATCATCAATTGGTGATGAACAAGCCCTACTTGTGAAGAATTTCAAAAAATTCCTAAAGTTTGAGAAATCAAGCAGAAGGAAGAGAGATGTCCAAGAAAGCAATGAAGGTGAAACTATTTGCTTTGGATGCAAGAAGACGGGGCACATGAAGAAAGACTGTCCAACTTCAAAGAAAAGTAGTCCATATGACAGATCAAGATCAAGATCAAGCAGAAAAGCAACATCCGGTCGAAAGTATGCCAACACAAGTATCTGGCATGAAAGTGATGCCAGTGATACAGAAGAAGAGGACAGACCCTGCGGCAATGCAAATGTCTGTCTTATGGCATTTGATAAGGTATCTTCAAACCCTCTATATGATGATTTTACTTTCGATGAATTAGAAAATGCCTTTAGCGAATTACTTGAAGATCACAAAACTGTGCTTGACAAGTATAAGCAATCTCGAAAAGAGATTAAGGCATATACAACCGAGTTAGCTAGACTGTCCAATCTTATTGAAGATATTAAAGAGACATCTACTACCGGTAACATGAAAGAGATAGCCAAACTCAAGGTAGACTATCATGAGGCTATCCTCAAAATTGAAAAGAAAGAAAGAGACTATGTCAAGATGCAAGAACTATATGACATAGAGAAGAAGAAGCACCGAGTAACAGAACAAAGACTCTCAGATATGACCGCTAGATATGAAGAGTCTATTGCAATTTCTGAAAAGTTAGAAATCAAGTTAGGTAAACAGGCAATACCTGTGACACAGCCTAAGTTTAGTCCTAATGCTAAGCATACACCTAAGCGGACTAAAAATAAGAAAGCACGGAAGAAACACGACTATCACCATGCTTTCACTTATAGGTTCTCCAAGAAACCAAACAAGCATGTAAACACAGTTTTGACCACATCTGGTTCTAAACTTACTTGCACTAATTGTGGCACGCATGGACACATATCACAGTATTGTTTGGCAAGGAAGCTTGTTGACAATCACACTTTATTCTGGAGGCCTAAAACTAATCAGAATGGACCCTTCAGTAAATGGGTACCAAAGGATTCATCTACTTGTCTTGTAGGTGGACCCTCAACCCTCTCATGCTAAAAGCAAATGGATCTTCGATAGCGGATGTTCGCGACACATGACCGATGATGCATCTTTGTTCGCTACGCTATCGATAAAGAAAGAAGGATATGTCTCCTTCGGAAATAATTTGAGAGGTAGATGCCTAGTAGCTAATCTAGATGAAAGCTGGCTATGGCACATGAGACTAGGACATGCAAATATGGATACTATCTCACGACTCAGTACTAAAAAGTTGGTAAAAGGACTCCCTGAAATTCCATTCAAGAGAGATATGGTATGTGTTGACTGTGAAAAGAACAAAGCACATAGATCCACTTTTAAATCCATCAACACTGTAAGTACTTTCAGACCTTTGCAGTTAATTCATATGGATTTATTTGGACCTAGTAGAGTCGCTAGTCTTGGCGGTAAGCTCTACGCTTTTGTTATCGTTGATGATTTCTCTCGATTTACTTGGGTTTACTTTTTATCAAACAAAAGTGATGCTATTTTTGAATTTCAAATATTTTGCAAAAAAGGTACAAAACGAAAAAGACTTCATGATTACTCGTATCCGAAGTGATCATGGTGGCAAATTCGTAAATTCTGATTTCAAAAAGTTTTATGATGATTGTGGATATTACCATGAATTTTCTTGTCCTAGAACTCCCCAACAGAATGGTGTTGTGGAGCGGAAGAATCGTACTCTAAGCGAAATGGCTAGAGTCATGCTGAATCAGCATAATCTTCCTAAGTATTTTTGGGCAGAAGCTGTTAGTACAGCCTGTCATGTTTTGAATAGGGTGTTAATTCGACCAATCTCGAAGAAAACACCATATGAGCTTTGGTTTAGAAGAATTCCAAACATTTTTTATTTCAAAGTTTTTGGATGTCGCTGTTTTATCCTGAACACCAAGGATAACTTGGAAAAGTTCGACTCTAAAGTAGATGAAGGAATATTTCTCGGATATGCTGCTAAGAGTAAAGGATATAGAATTTTTAATAAAAGATCTATGATTGTTGAAGAGTCTATTAATGTTACTTTTGATGAGCTGAATAGTCACAGATCTAGCGACAGTGATGATGAAGAGACACATGCAAAGACTGAGAAGAATTCTGTAGAAGATCTGACCCAAAAGTCTGTCCATTAAAATTCTTGCCAGATCATCCAGAAATACTCATTATAGGTGATGTATCTAAAGGTGTAACTACACGTTCCTCTCTTAAAGATTCTGATATAGCAGCAAATGTAGCATTCATTTCTCAAATAGAACCTAAGAATATAGATGATGCTGTCACGCCCCAGAACCAGAATACTGGAGAGCGGGGGCAGACATAGCCAGCTACGTATAATAAAATGGAATCCATCCCATTATACGGTCACGGCTGTCTAGATATATGAGGGTTTATCTACAATC
This sequence comes from Iris pallida, assembly GCA_029216955.1. NCBI lineage: Eukaryota > Viridiplantae > Streptophyta > Magnoliopsida > Asparagales > Iridaceae > Iris > Iris pallida. The sequence goes on along the minus strand of JANAVB010033011.1, from coordinate 5,976,574 downwards.
CATCAGTCTCTTAGGGTCAATAACAAGCCTAGTATCTCAATCACAAGCAAGTAAATAGAGTTACAAGATGTAAGATCACCAAATATACAATAGTAAGGCATCCCAAACATTACATATCCAGCTGATCATGAAGCTAGTCGTTACAAAATGTGAGGACTAGCAAGAGTTTAGTCATACATGATCAACCCTAGGTTGCCAATCATGTTACAGCCCGTAGGCAGACAGTAAGTAAAAATGTACACGAGCTAACACTTACTCGGCGGCTAAACGCCTCAAAAGAAATAATTTACAATAGAGTGGGAGAGCCAAAAATAACCCACTCGTTGCCAGGATTCCGTCTAGTGGTCACCATGTAGCTGGAGATTCGGTAGATCCTCTGGAGCTGCTCTGGTATCTGGCCATACAAAACCAGGTGGGTCAGACCCCAGAAAGAGCAAGTGCCACAAAGGAGGCTTCACTTAGGAACTAAAACCAGCAATTAGCACAAGAGTAAAATATATAAAAGACAGTAATTAAAGAAAAGCAGGACAGGTGATATACGATGAGATAACCATGGGACTATTCAGATAACCAGGTTACAACCCGTAAATCAAACAAGGACCGGGGTTGTAACCCTTCGTCTGAACCGAACTTGGTTTCTCCCACCATTTATCGGCAAGATAAAATAAGAAAACAGGTCATGTGACAATCTTGTACAGAATCAAGACTAGAATAGACTGGAAAACTTCATCCAATATTTCATGGCCAAGCAATAAGTACGACTTGATACTTTAACTAACTAGGGTTATCACAAGCCTAATTACTAACATGATGCAGTGAGATTATTCCACAGCCACAAGCCCTGCAGACCATCCAGACTAACCGGACGCAATTAGGATTGAATTCAAGTGGGTACATCGTCCAGGAAATGCATGTACCCTTAGGTGACTTAGAGGGTGCAACACATGACAGTGTGCTGGAAATGTGCCCTACTCGACGGCAGGCTACAGATCCCAAGTGGGGCGCCCAGATAACGGGATTGCCTGTAGCTGGAAAATCTCTTCATGACTACTAGATTTATTCTAGTTGTTAGCCTTAGTTGATTTCAGTGGGTACCCCTGACCGTGGTACTCAGAGGTCCCCGTCCTAGACATGATGCAAGACAAGACGGGTTCATTTGTACAAGCACAACCGTCCACGGTGTCCAAGTTATTCAATCTTGTCATGTCGTGTTAGCCGTCGCAACAGCATTTCAAGGAATATCATGTCAGGTTTATTATGTCAAGAGTGCGCCACATCGGACCACTATCAAGAATTATCATGTCAAGTTATCATGTCAAATTTGTCAGATCAAGTTATCATGTCAGGAGTGCATCACGGCGGGTCACCATCAAGTCATGTCATTTATCAAGGAGGGGAGAAATTTGTGCAATTAAAATAATAATATAATAATATATATATTCTTGAAGCCAAGGAGAAACTCTACAACTTTCATGTTGGGAGTGGGAAGAAATTCTGACCACAATTCAGACAAATAAAACATTAAACAATCAAAGTGGAACCCATGCGGTCCAAAAGTGGAAGAATATATATGCGGTCAAAGAGAGTGGGAGGCCACCCATGCGGATCCAAAATTATTTGCCAGCAAGAAATATTTCTACAATCAGAAAAGACAAGGAAAGTGGGACCCGCAAAAATGCAAGCTTTCACTTCAGCAAGCAAGTCAACTAAAAAAAGCTATGTAGGACCCCCCATAATTAATACAATAAGAAAAGGTTCACGTGAGCTACCTAATTAATGGTTCACGTGGCCAAAATATTAGATAATGGGGGGAGGGAGCCTATGCGGCTCACCTTAGATTGCTTGCATGAAAATACAAATAAATAAATAAATAAATAATGGCCATGCGGCTCGTTTGCATGAAAATGCAAACAAGCAACTAATATTAATAATTCCTTATGCGGCTCCACTTAATATTCCCCATGCGGCCAATCATGTGCTAAGGCCAGCAATGAAATAATACATGCGGCCAACCTAAAATATCGATGCGGCCAATCATGCCATTCCAAGGAAAGGTTTACATTCTGATGCTAAATGGCCTAAGGCATTTAATATATAAGCAAGCCAAATGCAAATTAATTATTTATGCAAGCAATTGCTTAAGGTGCAGCATGAATTTATTTAAGCATGCAATGCTTAAAGGCCATGCAATAAGAAATTCCTTATGCGGCCAAGGATTTCTACCCATGCGGCCAAGACTTCTTAATGCATTAAATGTATAACTTTCCATGCAAGCTTGCATTAGCAAGCTTAATACATTAATAAGTGTTCCATACAAGCTTAAGGTTCCATGCATATATAAATATGCATGTAAAAATGCATGCAAGCCAGCAAGTGGTCATGGCCATTCGGCCATTAGTCTATGCGGCTAGAAACTAGTTGGCCTCATGCGGCTACAAGTGCCAAGGCCAACAAGCTAAGGGCCTATGCGGCCAGGTTAGCACTTGCTTTAGCAAATGCAAATGCATTAATACTAATGTATATTTGATATATTAAATTACAAGCCTAATGCATTAAATGTTATTAAAGGGCCATGCATGCAAGCATGCGGCCAAGCTACTGTTCTCATATGCGGCCAAGCCATTGTATGCCAGCAAGCCGCATTAAAATATGCATGCTTGCTAATGTATTAAAATATGCAAGGGCCATGTGGCCAAGATTTGTTCAATGACCTATGCGGCCCAGGCAAGTTGCATGCAAATGCATGCAAGCTTGCAAGCAACTGGCCATGCAATAAATAATGCTCATGCGGCCAGAAGTGAAATTAGTGGCTCCCACAGAGAACATGTTCACGAAAAAATACCATGGCCTCCATGCTCCTCCAAACAACATCAGGAACCCAAATTCAAACTCCCGTAGGTCAAATTTGGACAAAAATAGATTTCTCTACAACATGAAACCATCAAAACTTGGAAATAACAAGGTTGAACAGATCAAACCCAAGAAAATTCGAAAATACCACAAAACTAGATCTACAAGAATTTAACCATGGAATTGAAAAATGCTAAGTACTAAAGTGGGTTAAAAATACATGAGGAAGAAAATAGAACAATAAAATGGTATTCCTCCATGAAGCAAGATGCACTTGCCTAAGCTCTCCACTCTCTCCTGGTGGTTGAAGAAGTAATGGTGGAGAAGAAGAAATGAGTAATGGGTAATAATGGAAGAGAGAGAGTGGGATAGATATTTATGGTGGGAGTGGTGGTAGGTATGAGTGGTTCTCCACATAAAACCAAACCAAGCCAAACCCACCAAACCGAACCAAACCAAACCAATGCAATCCCATGATGAACTATGCTAATGCAACATGCAAAAATAAATAATAAAAAAATCCAAGGGTAACTAATTATGACAAACCAAAAATACGAGTCCGAAATACGTACTCGTATTCCCAATACGTAATACGAGATATGGGCATTACAACTCTACCCACCTTAAAAGAATTTCGTCCTCGGAATTTAATCAAGGGGCTAAAGTGGCAAAGACAAGCTATACTAATCTCAGGCAAGCTATACTAAGCAATCAATCATGCAATCATGTATGTAAGCAAGGAAATCGAAGGCACAAAAAAGAGGAAAGATATCCTGCTAGGAACCTCGTTGCCGGTTCTGAATCTGAGCTTGGACCTGGGCATACTGCTGAAGAACAGTTTGGCAACTCTAGAGGGGGGTGAATAGCGTTTATATAGAAAAATAGTCAATTAAAAATAACTCTTTCACTAACAATAAATAATCAGAGTAAAGTGCGAAAAATAAATGAAGAGCAAAAGAGCATACGCAAACACAACGATTTTAACCTGGTTTCCCTCGTGGAGGACTAGTCCAGGCCTGAGAACTCTAGCTCAGGATTAAATCCACTATTTGTGAAATAGTAGTTTACAACCCGTGCCTTTTCTTCAGAAGAGCACGTCAACTTCTAACAGATGATCGCAGTGGCGATTTGCTTGGAATTGTCCAAGCGACTTCTTCGACTCTTGCACAAGAATCCTAACTGAGAGATGCTGAGCACTCGACACTTAGGAGGCTTGTGGCTAGTAGATGGGAAGGGTATGGCTTACTTGAGCTTATAAGAGAGAAGAGAAAAGAAGATTGGATGAATTGGAATGAGAGAATTCATGCCCTATTTATAGTGTTTTTATAGGCAGAATTTGGCCAGAATTTGGGTAGAAAAATTCAAAAATTTGGCCGTTGGACAACTAGCAACCAGCTAACCCTAAAATTAGGGTTCCTGATTTCTAGGGGACAGAGTTCGGCCCGAACTCTGTGTGGAGGCAGAGTTCGGCCCGAACTCTGTCTCCAGAGCACAGAGTGGTTCTAAGGGGATTTTTGGGCAGTGTTTGGTTCAGTGGAGCTTGGGATTTTGGGTAGGCTGTAGACTAAGTGTCAAGAGCTCAGCAAGACTCAGAGTACACAAGTCTAGACTCAATGAAAATATAAAATACAGACTCGAAAACACACTGAGAGCCGGAGACTGAGCTGTCGTCTGTCTTGAACTGTTATGCAGACGTCGTATGTCGTATTGAATTAATACAGATATTATTTAGTCAATGTAGTCAATATTTGGTTGACTGTGACTTTGTGTCAACAATCTCCCCCATATTGATAATTGACAAAATAATATATGTATATTCAATATTCATACCTGGACACAGTTGATTATAGCAACATAGCTCCCCCATACTTGATGCCGAGCTAGAATGTAATAGCTCCCCCGTAATCAGTGAACGGTGCTGAGCTAGAAGCAATAGCTCCTCCGTAAATAGTGTATGGAACCTGTATAATATCTCCCAAAAAGCACAAACAAGCACAGAAATACGAAAAGATAGGATCTGATACCAAACAAGTATATCCAGCCATATATATCCAGGCAGAATATACATAGTTCTCCCCCTTTTGGCAGTTAGCAATATAGACTGCAGAGAAATGAATAATAAAAGAAAACTGCAGTAGACAATTAATAGTAATACAACCACACTAAGCAGAGAATAAACAGTATAGAAATAATCAAAAGAAGTACTAGCATAAAGTGTCATAACCAAATGTCAAACAGACAACCAGAGTTTAAAAGCATCCAAGTACATAAAACTGAAACTAACTAACTAGAAAAGAAAATGCATCAACTAATGTCATCATCAGCAGCAGCAGCAGCAGATAGTAGCCAATCTCCATCATGGAGCACGAGATGGTCCAGGAGTGTCAGAACGTCTGGGATCCACAAAAGCAGCACCCGGATCCAGGTAACGTATGACCCACGGATCATCAATGCGATAGCCCTCACGATCGGGATCCCGCTGCATAGGAATGGGCATAGTAGGATGATGGGACATGGAGTACCGAATATCATGCAACGAGTTGCTGAGTGCACTCATCTACAGGGTAGTGCGGTAGTCCATCTGAGCCCACCGATCGTCCTCTAAGTCGAAACGATCCCGGAGCATGGTCTGGATGGAGTCAAGAGTGGCAGGTGGAGGAGGTGCATCCTGACCGAGTGGAGGGGCGTCTGGCTCCTCATCATCAGAATGCTCAGAAGCCTCAGGAGAGGCGACGACTGCTTGAGTACGTCGTGCCTTGGACAGGAAAGCAGGAGCAGGCAAGAACGGACAATCATGAATAGGAATGATGAATGCACGAAAAATCATAGGAAGGTATAAAGGATAAACCAAAGCTCTTGGTTTCTTCCTACAATTTATCATCCAGTCCATCATTGTCCTTGGAAGATTGAAGGGGATACGAAAATGAAGGTGATATAAAGCAGAGATCTCAAAGTAGGTAACTTCATCAGTTGAACCAGCTTTTGGTAAGATAGTATTGAACACGATGCGATGAAGTTCATAAAAGTAGGGGGTGAGATGCTTGGCCTTTAGCTTGCGAGGACTTACGTTAGGAGTACATAAATCCTCCTTGAATCCTTCAAGGGAAGTATCGCCAACAAATTGAAGTTGACGTGCTTCCACAAGCTTGTCCTACACAACAAGATCCGGGAGAGCAAGAAAGTCTCCCAACTCAGAATCATTGAAGGCAATGTTAATGCCAGCAACCCGGGAATAGATGTGGGTTGCATCATGAGTCAGATTACAGTAGAACATTTGGATTGCGCTACGGTAAATGACAAAGTTGGAAGCAACTAGTTCATCCAAACAAAGATCACGAAATAAAGATTCATATTGAGAAAATATTGTGAAATTGATGGGATGGCCCCCAAACACCGGACGAGTCCTAAAATTGCTAAACCATTCATTTGAGGCGTCTAGCGACACAAATAGACGGTCATCGTATGTATTAGGGTCATCGGGACGCGGCAGATTGAACAACGGATGAATGGGGTGTTGTTCAACAACTTGTTCAATCGGAGGAGGAGGAACCGAAGAGGAAGCTCCCTCATGTCGAGTCCTTCTCCCTCGTTTGGACAAGCGAGATGCCATTTGCAAAGAAATAGAAGAACTTGAAAATGATAGAAAGAGAGAGTTATACCTGAAAATAATACCAAACAGTGGAAGAGAATGTTGAAAAACCCCTTTCCCTTGATTTTGAGAAGAAATGGAGCTCTCTAGATCAAGAACTAGGGTTAGGGTTTGGAAGGAAGAAGGTTGAAGAGGTGGAGAAGAAGGAAATATGGGAGGAAAGAGAAGGAATCCCGAAATAAAATAGGGGTTTGTCTTTGGTCGGATAGAATATTGACCATTGGATCTAAAATGATCCAACGGCAGAGGCTGATCCCGACTCTGGAACAATTGGACCGAACTCGGCCCGAACTCTGTTAGGGGCAGAGTTCGGCCCGAGTTCTGGATTAGTGGTCCAGAACAGAAAACAGGCTGAAAAGATAGAAAAATTGGTTAAGTGTGGAAGAAAAGTGATGGTTGAGGATAAAAGTTTGATGAAATCAATGAAGTACATAGAGAGGTACTCAAAAGTCAGAATGAACTTTAGAATGTAATAATTAGACAGTATTAAGTCGAAACAAACCATATAATAAACAAGAAAATATATTGTAATTCAATATTTCAAATTTGCCATGGGTTAGCTGCAGGGGCCGGATCCCGGCTAGCGGTAGTCCTGAGGACTAGTGCACCGTGTCGCTTAGGCTTTTACGCCTTGTTGTCAGAAGGACCCTTTCGGCTTGTACCCATACCAAATTTATCGTAAAAGAATCAAAATATACTCGATATTTATGCAGGCGAGTCTCAACTTATAACTGCTTCATCCAAAATTCCGAGTTCACGACATAGGAAATTGAAGCGCTCTTCGGATAATGGCTTAGTAAAGAAATCTGCTAGCTGATGATCAGTGTCGATAAATTCTAAGTTAATCGTGCCATTTTGCTGATGATCACGCAAAAAGTGGTGTCTGATCTCAATGTGTTTAGTGCGTGAGTGGCAGACAGGGTTCTTAGTCAAATTAATGGCACTAGTATTATCACAGAATATAGGAATATGCATAAAAGATAACTTATAGTCTTCAAGGGTTTGCTTCATCCACAGAATTTGTGCACAACAACGCCCAGCTGCTATGTATTCAGCTTCTGTTGTGGATAGTGCGACAGAGTTCTGCTTCTTGCTAAACCAGGAGACTAAAGCTTTTCCTAATAAATGACACGTGCCGCTCGTACTTTTACGGTCGACCTTGCATCCAGCGAAGTCAGCATCGAAATAACCAATAAGATCAAATGATGTTGACTTGGGATACCATAGGCCCACTGTAACCGTACCCTTAAGGTATCGAAAGATACGCTTAACCGCGGTCATGTGTGATTCCTTAGGATTAGCTTGATATCTAGCACATAGGCAAACACTGAACATGATATCGGGACGACTAGCAGTTAAATAGAGTAAGTTGCCTATCATACCTCGATACTTACGTTGATCAACGGGTTTGTCGCTCTCATCTGGTTCGAGTTTGGTTGAAGTAGCCATTGGCGTGCTGATTGGTTTGACGTTGTCAAGATCGAACTTCTTCAGCATGTCCTTGGTATACTTCGATTGGCAGATGAAAGTTCCATTAGCCATTTGTTTCACTTGCAGACCAAGAAAGTAGTTGAGCTCTCCCATCATGCTCATCTCAAATTCTGTCTGCATACACTTGGCAAATTCTTGACAGAGGGTTTCATCAGTAGAACCAAAAATGATATCATCAACATAAATTTGAATCAACAGAATAGTGTCTTTAAAAGATTTTATAAACAGTGTAGTGTCAATTTTCCCTTTTGAAAAACCTTTCTCAAGTAAGAAGCTACTTAGCCTTTCATACCAAGCTCTGGGGGCTTGTTTGAGGCCATAAAGCGCTTTCTTTAGCTTGAACACGTGGTTGGGAAATTTGTGATTTTCAAAGCCAGGAGGTTGTTTCACATAAACTTCCTCCTTAATAAAACCATTCAAGAAAGCACTTTTCACATCCATTTGAAATAATTTAAAGTTTTGAAAATTAGCAAAAGCACAAAGCATCCGAATGGATTCTAGTCTAGCAACAGGAGCATACGTCTCATCGTAGTCGATACCTTCCTCTTGGTTGTATCCTTGAGCTACTAGACGAGCTTTGTTACGTGTGACTGAACCATCTTCATTTACTTTGTTTCTAAAAACCCATTTAGTACCAATTATCGAGTGATTAACCGGTCTAGGAACGAGTTCCCATACTTGGCTTCTCTCGAATTGGTTGAGTTCTTCTTGCATAGCAGAAATCCAAAATTCATCATTAAAAGCTTCAGAAATGTTTTTAGGCTCTACTTGTGAAATGAAGGCAGTGCTAGCAACGGAGTCTCTTAGTGATGATCTAGTAGTTACTCCACGTGAAACTTCTCCTATAACTAAATTTTTTGGATGAGAAGGTTTGAAAGAGAATTTCTTAGGCAAACCCTCCAGAGAATTAGTTTCGGTTGAAGTATTCATTGGAGTAGAAGTTGATGGCTCAACGTCATCATCAAGAGTACTTATTGTACTGTTGTCTTCATCAAAAGTCACATTTGTTGACTCTTCCACAATAAGTGAGCGTTTATTAAAAACTCTATATCCCTTACTCTTGGCGGCATAACCAAGAAAGATACCATCGTCAGCTTTGGCATCAAATTTGCCTAAGTTGTCTTTGGTGTTAAGGATAAAACATCTACAACCAAAAACTTTAAAATAAGAAACATTGGGGGTTCTCCCAAACCAAAGCTCATAGGGTGTTTTTTTCGTAATGGGACGAATTGGTACCCTATTCAAAATGTAGCATGCTGTACTGACAGCTTCTGCCCAAAAGTATTTCGAAAGTAAAAATTTATTCAACATGACTCTGGCCATATCGCCGAGAGTTCTATTCTTCCGCTCCACAACACCATTTTGTTGAGGAGTTCTAGGACAAAAAAATTCATGATCAAAACCATTTGCATTACAAAAATTTTCAAAATCATAATTTACGAATTCGCCTCCATGATCACTTCGGATTCGAGTAATCATGTAGCCTTTTTTGTTTTAAACTTTCTTTACAAAAACTTTGAAAACAGAGATAGCGTCGCTCTTATTAGCGAGAAAGAAAACCCAAGTAAATCTCGAAAAATCATCAACAATAACAAATACATAAAGTTTGCCACCAAGGCTAGCTATTCTACTAGGACCAAATAAATCTATATGAAGTAGTTTCAAGGGTCTAGTAGTACTTACAGAGTTGATGGAATGAAATGAGGATTTAGTTACCTTGTTTAGTTCACATTCGGCACATACCGTGTCCTTTTTGAATGTAATGTCAGGCAATCCTCTCACTAGCTTCTTGGTAGAAAGCCTGGATATAGCATCCATGTTGGCGTGACCAAGACGCTGGTGCCAAAGTAGTCGTTCATCTTTGTGGGTATATAGACATCTACCTGCATTGTTAGTATTTACAGAAAGATAGAAAATATAGATGTTGTCCTCTCTTTTCCCTTCAAAAGCAATGTCTCCTGTTGACCTATCATAGATGTAGCAACTGTTTTGTCCAAAGTTAATATCATATCCATGATCAGCAAGATGACTAATGCTGAGCAGGTTATGCTTTAACTCGGTCACTAGGCAGACATCCTTTATTACAGGAAAAGGAGGATGACCAATGATACCATTACCTATTATGTGTCCTTTGAGATTGTTACCGAAGGATACATATCCTTCCCTCTTCATCGATAGTGATGCAAAAAGATTTGTGTCTCCCATCATATGTCGCGAGCATCCACTATCGAGAATCCACTTACTTTCAGTTGAAGAGGGAAGGTCCACCTACATCAAGAGTAGATGTGACCTTTGGTACCCGAGTTCTTGAGGGTCCTGAAAAGTTAGTCTTTGGAAACCAAGTATATATCTTTTTATCTACAAGTCTTCTAAATTTGCACTGTGGTGAGATGTGTCCATGTAATCCACAGTAAGTACAGATAGCATTCTTATTTATACTAGGAGCATGAGAATAATATCTATAAGCAACAGGATGAGGATGGTCATGATGTGAAGAGTTAGCATGGTGATGATGATTATGCACAGAATGAGTGGCATGGTGATGGTGTCTATGAGGCATATCATGATGGTATTGTCTATGATGTGTGACATGCTGATATTGTCTATATGGCATGGCATGATGATTTTGTCTATATGGCATATGATGATCTTGTCTATATGGCATTGCATGATGATCTTGTCTATATGGCATGGCATGATGATTCCTATGTGTGGAGTGATGTTGATTGTGTCTTTGTGCATGATGATTGTGTACTGAGTGAGAATTATTCTTACGTGCACGTGGTTTGTGAAAGTTTGTGTATATAAATGCATGGTTATGTGCTGCATGAGAATGACGTGGTTGACTAGCATGAGTGGTGTTGTGCCCATGTGATTGGGTTTGAGGTTGAACAACCTGTTTACCCAATTTGGTTTCTAATCTTTTAGAAACAGCTTGTAGTTCATCAACCTTAATATTTAAGCCATATATCTTAGTCATGGAAATCTTGTGTCTACTCTTTTCTTCAGCAAGCAACGTGTTGAGTCTAGTGATTTCTTGAGTTTGTTGCTCAATACGTGCTTCAGCATCATGTAAGCTTAATTTAAGCTTGGATACTTCATCAGGGCCATTAGTGGGTGTCGTGTTTCTAACATTATCAAGAAGTAAGGAAATTCTTTATATCTCATCTTCAAGACTTTTGATTTTGTCCTTGGCATGTTTGTATTTACCGATGACCTTTTTGTGATCATCGAGTAAATCAGTGAAAGCATCGCCAAGTTCATCAAAAGAGAAGTCATCTAGAGTTTCGTTAGATACCTTGTTGGAAGTTGCCATTAGGCACACATTTGCTGTATCTTGAGGAGAGCCTTTTTCTTCCTCGGAGTCACTCGCTTCACTTTCATGCCAAATTCCTGTGTTGGCATATTTCTTTGATGAGTTCTTTTTGTATGGCTTCTCGTAGCGGTTGCTCTTCTTCAAGAATGGACAGTCTTTTCGGACATGTCCAGTCTTCTTGCAACCGTAACAGGTTGGCTCTTCTTCATCATCTTCTTGTGAATCCTTCTTCCTTCGATTGAAGCGAAGGAATTTTCTGAAGTTGCGAACCATGAGAGCTTGGTCTTCATCATCCGAGTTATCGTCTTCGGTCTCATCGTGATCAGCCCTTCGTCGATGAGCTTTGAGTGCGATCTCCCTGGTCTTCGGAGCAGGCTCTTCGAAGTCCTTGAGGTCAAGCTCGTGAGTCATGAGCTTACCCATCAAGGTCTCCATTGACATTGATGTGAGATCGTTTCCTTCTATGATGGCCGTCACCTTAGGGTTCCAAATCTTTGGCAACCCTCTGAGTAACTTACGAATCTTCTCGTGGTTTGAGTACTGCTTACCAAGCGAGGATAGAGGATTGATGATGTCGAAGAATCTTGTAAACATTTGAGTGATCGTCTCATTTGGCTTCATCTTGAAGGCTTCGTATTCTTGAGTGAGACGGCTTATTTTAGATTCCTTGACTTGTGTGGTTCCCTCATGCGTCACTTCTAGAAGTCTCCATACTTCATGAGCAGTGGTGCATGTGGAGACCCTGTTGAATTCATTCCTGTCTATAGCACAGAATAAAGCATTAATAGCCCTAGCATCTAGACTTGCCCGTTTCTTCTCCTCGACAGAATATTTGTCGTGTGGTTTCTCAATGAGGTCACCATCGACAACTATCCTGACGGGCTTTTTGTAACCGTCAGTGACAACAGTCCACAGGTCAAAGTCTAGAGACTTAAGATAGAAGCTCATCCTTGTTTTCCAATATGTATAGTTAGTTCCATCAAATAGGGGAGGCCTATGAGTGGACTGACCTTCACCATGATTGGAAATCAAGGATTGTGTGGTTGCCATGGATCAGCTCTTAGGATGTTAGTCCTTAAAAAGAGAACAGAGCTCTGATACCAATTGAAGAACAGTTTGGCAACTCTAGAGGGGGGTGAATAGAGTTTATATAGAAAAATAGCCAATTAAAAATAACTCTTTCACCAACAATAAATAATCAGAGTAAAGTGCAGAAAATAAATGAAGAGCAAAAGAGCATACGTAAACACAGCGATTTTAACCTGGTTTCCCTCGTGGAGGACTAGTCCAGGCCTGAGAACTCTAGCTCAGGATTAAATCCACTATTTGTGAAATAGTAGTTTACAACCCGTGCCTTTTCTTCAGAAGAGCACGTCAACTTCTAACAGATGATCGCAGTGGCAATTTGCTTGGAATTGTCCAAGCGACTTCTTCGACTCTTGCACAAGAATCCTAACTGAGAGATGCTGAGCACTCGACACTTAGGAGGCTTGTGGCTAGTAGATGGGAAGGGTATGGCTTACTTGAGCTTATAAGAGAGAAGAGAAAAGAAGATTGGATGAATTGGAATGAGAGAATTCATGCCCTATTTATAGTATTTTTATAGGCAGAATTCGGCCAGAATTCGGGTAGAAAAATTCAAAAATTTGGCTGTTGGACAACTAGCAACCAGCTAACCCTAAAATTAGGGTTCCTGATTTCTAGGGGACAGGGTTCGGCCCGAACTCTGTGTGGAGGCAGAGTTCGGCCCGAACTCTGTCTCCAGAGCACAGAGTGGTTCTAAGGGGACTTTTGGGCAGTGTTTGGTTCAGTGGAGCTTGGGATTTTGGGTAGGCTGTAGACTAAGTGTCAAGAGCTCAGCAAGACTCAGAGTACACAAGTCTAGACTCAATGAAAATATAAAATACAGACTCGAAAATACACTGAGAGCCGGAGACTGAGCTATCGTCTGTCTTGAACTGTTATGCAGACGTCGTGTGTCGTATTGAATTAATACAGATATTATTTAGTCAAAGTAGTCAATATTTGGTTGACTGTGACTTTGTGTCAACAACTGCTGGGGTCTTTGTAGCTGGAAGGCTAGAGCCTGAGGCGGCAATGGCCTTGGAGGCTGGTACTGTTGCTGAAATACTTGGGCCTGAGGCAGCAATGGCCTCGGCAATGGATACTGCTGCTGCTACTGGACTGGGGCTGGTCCCCTTACCGAAGGACTAGTCTGGGCCGATGACGAACTGGCCCTATTCGGACAGGACCCTATCTTGTGGTCCGGTGCCCCACAAGCCAAACACAATCCTTGAGCTCTGCGACACTCCAAAATAACGTGTCCTGGCTTCCCACAATGAGTGCAGCCCATTGCGGAAGACTGCTTATGCTTCTGTTGCTGAGGGGACGTGACCGACGTCCCTGAGGCCGCCTGCCTCGGAGTTCCAATTGTCAAAGTCCTGACTGTCGGGGCTGGTGCTGTCGACTGGGTCATCTGGCCGTGAGATCGGTTCCGACCTCCGGTCCTGTCCACGATCCTGTGGGAGGTATACTCGTGCCTCCTAGCTGCCCTCAATACTGCATCAAAAGTCTGATGCTCAAACTGCTCCACTGCCAACAAAATCTTGAGGTGGAGACCTTGCTGGAACTGCTGGGCTCTGTCAAACTCGGTCGCCACCAAAGTGGGAGCAAACCGACTAAGCCTGGAAAACTCGGCCGCATATCCATCGACCGTTCTGCCTTCTTGCTTCAGATTGGTGAACTTGGTCTGAAGATCATACTGAGCCACTGCATCGAAGTACTTAGTCTGGAATCTCTCTCTGAATAGTGCCCATAGAATAGGGGCCACTAATCCTACGGCCTGTGCTGCCTACCAGCTGCAGGCAAGATCCAATAACTGTAGACGCACCACGGCCACCTTCTCATCTTTCGGGGTCTTGGCTGCCTCTAGAATGACTTCAGTGTCCTGAAGCCAAGCATCTGTAGCGATCGCATCTTCACTGCCGTCGAAGAAGGGAGGGTTCAGGCACTTGAAACTGTTCGCTGCACGGTTCCCATGATCTCCACCTCTGTTCAGAGCATCTGCCACTGCCTGTTGCAGGGCATCTCCTCGGCGATCTTGGGAAGCCAACAATGATCTGATGAGACCCACCATAGTGCCATCATCAAGCTCTGCAGGCTGGACTGGCTGAACTGGCGGCTCTCCTCCAGTAGGTACGACTCGGGAGGCTGCTCCTGAGTGCTGGGCCTGATCTTCTGGTTGCTGCTGGTCTACGGGAGGTGATACGCCTTGCTGATCGGCAGGTCCAGGTTCAATGCCGCTGAAGAAGACGACATGGGAACAATAAGGAAGGACCAGGATAGATCAACGATTACAAGCATGTGATCATGACAAGAATTTCAGGAATCAAGAGGATACGAGCAGAGATCAAGGGCGAGTACTGATTGAGACATCTATTCGGTAAACCCTCACATATCTTGATTTACAAGACCTGCATGGGCCACCACTTAAACCATGTCACGCCCCAGAACCAGAAAGCTGGAGAGCGGGGGCAGACATAGCTAGCTACGTATAATGAAATGGAATCCATCCCATTATACGGTCACGGCTGTCTAGATATATGAGGATTTATCTATAATCCATCAGTCTCTTAGGGTCAATAACAAGCCTAGTGTCTTAATCACAAGCAAGTAAATAGAGTTACAAGATGTAAGATCACCAAATATACAATAGTAAGGCGTCCTAAATATTACATATCCAGCTGATCATGAAGCTAGTCGTTACAAAATGTGAGGACTAGCAAGAGTTTAGTCATACATGATCAACCCTAGGTTGCCAATCATGTTACAGCCCGTAGGCAAACAGTAAGTAAAAATGTACACGAGCTAACACTTACTCGGTGGCTAAACGCCTCAAAAGAAATAATTTACAATAGAGTGGGAGAGCCAAAAATAACCCACTCGTTGCCAGGATTCCGTCTAGTGGTCACCATGTGGCTGGAGATTCGGTAGATCCTCTGGAGCTGCTCTGGTATCTGGCCATACAAAACCAGGTGGGTCAGACCCCAGAAAGAGCAAGTGCCACAAAGGAGGCTTCACTTAGGAACTAAAACCAGCAATTAGCACAAGAGTAAAATATATAAAAGACAGTAATTAAAGAAAAGCAGGACAGGTGATATACGATGAGATAACCATGGGACTATTCAGATAACCAGGTTACAACCCGTAAATCAAACAAGGACCGGGGTTGTAACCCTTCGTCTGAACCGAACTTGGTTTCTCCCACCATTTATCGGCAAGATAAAATAAGAAAACAGGTCATGTGATAATCTTGTACAGAATCAAGACTAGAATAGACTGGAAAACTTCATCCAACATTTCACGGCCAAGCAATAAGTACGACTTGATACTTTAACTAACTAGGGTTATCACAAGCCTAATTACTAACAAGATGCAGTAAGATTATTCCACAGCCACAAGCCCTGCAGACCATCCAGGCTATCCGAACGCAATTAGGATTGAATTCAAGTGGGTACATCATCCAGAAAACGCATGTACCCTTAGGTGACTTAGAGGGTGCAACACATGACAGTGTGCTGGAAATGTGCCCTACTCGACGGCAGGCTACAGATCCCAAGTGGGGTGCCCAGATAACGGGATTGCCTGTAGCTGGGAAATCTCTTCATGACTACTAGATTTATTCTAGTTGTTAGCCTTAGTTGATTTCAGTGGATACCCCTGACCGTGGTACTCAGAGGTCCCCGTCCTAGACATGATGCAAGACAAGACGGGTTCATTTGTACAAGCACAACCGTCCACGGTGTCCAAGTTATTCAATCTTGTCATGTCGTGTTAGCTGTCGCAACAGCATTTCAAGGAATATCATGTCAGGTTTATCATGTCAAGAGTGCGCCACATCGGGCCACTATCAAGAATTATCATGTCAAGTTATCATGTCAAATTTGTCTGATCAAGTTATCATGTCAGGAGTACACCACGGTGGG
Organism: Iris pallida; assembly: GCA_029216955.1. Classification (NCBI taxonomy): domain Eukaryota; kingdom Viridiplantae; phylum Streptophyta; class Magnoliopsida; order Asparagales; family Iridaceae; genus Iris; species Iris pallida. The sequence continues at coordinate 5,960,283 of JANAVB010033011.1, read as the reverse complement.
TCACCATCAAGTCATGTCATTTATCAAGGAAGGAAAAAAATTGTGCAATTAAAATAATAATATAATAATATATATATATTCTTGAAGCCAAGGAGAAACTCTACAACTTTCATGTTGGGAGTGGGAAGAAATTCTGACCACAATTCAGACAAATAAAACATTAAACAATCAAAGTGGAACCCATGCGGTCTAAAAGTGGGAGAACATATATGCGGTCAAAGAGAGTGGGAGGCCACCCATGCGGCTCCAAAATTATTTGCCAGCAAGAAATATTTCTACAATCAGAAAAGACAAGGAAAGTGGGACCCACAAAAATGCAAGCTTTTACTTCAGCAAGCAAGTCAACTAAAAGAAGCTATGTAGGACCCCCCCCCCCCCCCATAATTAATGTAATAAGAAAAGGTTCACGTGAGCTACCTAATTAATGGTTGACGTGGCCAAAATATTAGATAGTGGGGGGAGGGAGCCTATGCGGCTCACCTTAGATTGCTTGCATGAAAATACAAATAAATAAATAAATAAATAATGGCCATGCGGCTCGTTTGCATGAAAATGCAAACAAGCAACTAATATTAATAATTCCTTATGCGGCTCCACTTAATATTCCCCATGCGACCAATCATGTGCTAAGGCCAGCAATGAAATAATACATGCGGCCAACCTAAAATACCCATGCGGCCAACCATGCCATTCCAAGCAAAGGTTTACATTCTGATGCTAAATGGCCTAAGGCATTTAATATATAAGCAAGCCAAATGCAAATTAATTATTTAAGCAAGCAATTGCTTAAGGTGCAGCATGAATTTATTTAAGCATGCAATGCTTAAAGGCCATGCAATAAGAAATTCCTTATGCGGCCAAGGATTTCTACCCATGCGGCCAAGACTTCTTAATGCATTAAATGTATAACTTTCCATGCAAGCTTGCATTAGCAAGCTTAATACATTAATAAGTGTTCCATACAAGCTTAAGGTTCCATGCATATATAAATATACATGCAAAAATGCATGCAAGCCAGCAAATGGTCATGGCCATTCGGCCATTGGTCTATGCGGCCAGAAACTAGTTGGCCTTATGCGGCTACAAGTGCCAAGGCCAGCAAGCTAAGGGCCTATGCGGCCAGGTTAGCACTTGCTTTAGCAAATGCAAATGCATTAGTACTAATGTATATTTGATATATTAAATTACAAGCCTAATGCATTAAATGTTATTAAAGGGCCATGCATGCAAGCATGCGGCCAAGCTACTGTTCTTATATGCGGCCAAGCCATTGTATGCCAGCAAGCTGCATTAAAATATGCATGCTTGCTAATGTATTAAAATATGCAAGGGCCATGCGGCCAAGATTTGTTCAATGACCTATGCGGCCCAGGCAAGTTGCATGCAAATGCATGCAAGCTTGCAAGCAACTGGCCATGCAATAAATAATGCTCATGCGGCCAGAAGTGAAATTAGTGGCTCCCACAGAGAACATGTTCACGAAAAAATACCATGGCCTCCATGCTCCTCCAAACAACATCAGGAACCCAAATTCAAACTCCCGTAGGTCAAATTTGGACAAAAATATCTCTACAACATGGAACCATCAAAACTTGGAAATAACAAGGTTGAACAGATCAAACCCAAGAAAATCCAAAAATACCACAAAACTAGATCTACAAGAATTTAACCATGGAATTGAAAAATGCTAAGTACTAAAGTGGGTTAAAAATACATGAGGAAGAAAATAGAACAATAAAATGGGGTTCCTCCATGAAGCAAGATGCACTTGCCTAAGCTCTCCACTCTCTCCTGATGGTTGAAGAAGTAATGGTGGAGAAGAAGAAATGAGTAATGAGTAATAATGGAAGAGAGAGAGTGGAATAGATATTTATGGTGGGAGTGGTGGTAGGTGGGAGTGGTTCTCCACATAAAACCAAACCAAGCCAAACCCACCAAACCGAACCAAACCAAGCCAATGCAATCCCATGATGAACTATGCTAATGCAACATGCAAAAATAAATAATAAAAAAATCCAAGGGTAACTAATTATGACAAACCAAAAATACGAGTCCGAAATATGTACACGTATTCCCAATACGTAATACGAGATATGGGCATTACAGATGCTTTTTCTGATGAGTTTTGGATTCATGCCATGCAAGAGGAACTAAATCAATTTGAGAGAAACCAAGTTTGGGAACTCGTTCCTAAACCTGTTGGTCAATCGATAATTGGTACCAAATGGGTATTCCGAAATAAACTCAGTGAAGATGGACAAGTTCTATGCAACAAAGCACGTCTAGTGGCACAAGGTTATAATCAAGAAGAAGAAATTGATTATGATGAGACCTATGCTCCTGTTGCTAGATTAGAAGCCATCCGTAAGTTTTGTGCATTTGCATGCTTTAATGATTTTAAATTATTTCAAATGGACGCAAAAAGTGCATTTTTAAATAATTTTTTACAAGAGGAAGTTTTTGTGAAACAACCCCCTGGTTTTGAAGATTTTCAAAAACTTGATCACGTCTTCAAGCTTAAGAAAGCACTATATGGACTCAAACAAGCACCTCGTGCTTGGTATGAACGCCTAAGTGCATTCTTACTTGATAATGGTTTTTCAAAAGGTAAAGTTGATACTACCTTGTTTATCAAATCTTTGAATGATGATATTCTCCTTGTGCAAATTTATGTAGATGACATAATATTCGGTTATGCTAACGAAAAACTTTGTCAAGATTTTGCTAAGTGTATGCAGAGTGAATTTGAGATGAGTATGATGGGAGAGCTAAACTTCTTCCTAGGACTACAGATCAAACAACACTCAAAAGGAACGTTCATCAACCAAGCTAAGTACATGAAGGACATACTGAAAAGTACGACTTCGAAAACGTAAAGCCAATCGGGACTCCTATGGCTACATCTACAAAGCTTGATTCTGATGAAAGTGGCAAACCTGTCGATCAGTATAAGTATCGAGGTATGATTGGTAGTTTATTATATTTAACTGCTAGTCGTCCTGATATAATGTTCAGTATTTGTATTTGTGCACATTATCAGGCAAATCCTAAGGAATCACATCTAAGTGCCGTTAAGCGTATCTTCCGATACCTTAAAGGAACTTCTACAGTTGGCTTATGGTATCCTAAAACCAAATCCTTTGACCTGATAGGTTATTCGGATGCGGATTTTGCGGGATGCAAAGTGGACCGTAAAAGTACCAGTGGCACATATCATTTCCTAGGAAAGGCCTTAGTCTCCTGGTTTAGTAAAAAACAAAATTCCGTAGCATTATCAACTACTGAGGCTGAGTATATCGCCGCAGGTCGTTGCTGTGCTCAAATTTTGTGGATGAAACAAACCCTGGAAGACTGTAATCTGCACTACACTAAGATTCCTATATATTGTGACAACACTAGCACTATAAATCTGACTAAGAACCCTATTTGTCACTCATGCACAAAGCACATAGAGATACGACGTCATTTTCTACGTGATCATCAACAACACGGGAATATCTGTTTAGAGTTTGTTGACACAGATCATCAACTAGCAAACATATTCACAAAACCATTAGCTGAAGATCAGTTTAACACATTGAGGCGTGAGATCGGTATACTTGAATTTTCAGATTCATAATGTAATAAGGTAGTAAATTTTAATTTTATAACTTGAAACTTTGACATTTACTTAACGGAAATTATTTTTTGGTACAAGCCTAAAAAGGGTCTGTCTGTCACCACGACTACGGTCGAAGCGAAGTGGTACTTAAGAGTTCCCCGGTGAACCTCCGTTAGCTGGGACAGAACCCCTACAGTTAACCCATAAATAATGTACGTTACTAAATACAAAGTCAAAAGTCATAAAACTAAATTTTAACCACCAGAATTGCATTTACTGTCTCGGGAATGCAAGTAGCCGAACTCGGGCCAAACTCTGGCCGAATTCGGGCCGAGTTCGGTCGGCGCTGTTATGTTTCCAGAAACGAACAGCCGGCCCTAACCCCTTTATATACCCCTCTTTCTCTCCTCTTTTTCACTCATCAACTCGAGATAACTTCTCCTTCCACCTAAAAACTAATTCCTACTCCTCCTTAGCAAGCATCCTAAGTGATCTGGTGGGCTACCTAACCTCTTGTTCTTCCTCCTCTTTAAAGGTAATCTACTTCCACTACAACAAAAAACCCTTTTAATGACGCTCGACACGGAGTTTTAATGACGGCTGATACATAAGCGTTATTAAGTTGAAAAATACCTTTTTTCTATGACGGTTTGGGCTAATTCTGGGCTTTTTATAACGTTTATAAAACAAAGCGTTATTAATAGTTTAGAGCGGTGGCAAACTTGTAATATTTTTAACTTCAATTTTTGGCAAAATCCTTGCTGTAGCCCGCCTCTCCCCCAAAACATTCTGATCTTCTCCTTCTCCTCCTTTCTTCTCCCTCCTCTCCTCCAACTCCAAAACCCTAACCCTAAATCCAAAATTTTTGAGGAGGGCCTCATGCTCCTCGTCGCCCTCCAGGACAAGCTCGAGGCCGTCGCGTACGCGATCGACAAGAACGCGAAGGAGGAGCGTTAGGGTTCTGCTCGTCCTCTTCTCCGCGCTCTCCTTCTCCTTCCTCTGGCGTCGTCGATGTCGTGGGTCCGCAACCACCGCCGCTTCATCGGTTTCGACGCCGGCCTCGGATCCGAAGCCCTCATGGGTCAGTTTCTCTTCCTTACACCCTCCTCTTCTCTTCTTCTCAGTTGTTGTTTACTAATCTAGAGGCCAATTAATTAGTTACTTCCTTCCTTTGCCATCACCTCCCATCTGACTCCGGACTCCGTGGGTAATGCCACCGGCCAGGGAAACACTGATTTGGAAATGGGATCGACTATTCACAACATCAGTATAGTTTGGTCCCAATCTACTTTTGTGATTAGTTTTGAGCCAAACCGATCAAGATCTGCTTTCCTTCACGTTGCCACTTTGAGATTCTAATGCTGGAGTACAATTATAATTATTAGACTCTCATGCATGGGTCCTTGGTTTGCTTTTCCATATGACATGTGCAACTTGCATTGAAAAGGATGTTATTATCTTTTTTATTAGTCTCCATCTATCTTTTTTTTCGTTTCTTTGTTTGGTTCTTGTTGGTCAGATCTACAAAACATTATGGTTCTAGTAGGTGTTGTGCTTGATTTCTTTGGATGTCTTTTAGTTGTTATGCTTGAGAAGAAAAACTGGTTGCTAATATTTCTGGTGCATTGATTCCCAAATGGGACTTCTTGAGAAGCATATAAGATTTGAAATATAGTCCACTTTACGACAAGTTTCAGAAGAATTAGCTAAGGGTTCAACCGAAGCAAAATGTTCTTAATCATTCAAGTCAATGAAGATAATGTCTATAATCAGAAAATCCTGTTCTTAATTTTTTTGTATCAATGCTAAAAGGGGACTAAACTATTCAGAAATTTTTTGTATCAATGCTGATATCGACGAGTCGATATTAATCTCAATACTCTTCGCACAATGTTGAGAAAAATTAGGAAGCACTTTCATATAATGATGACAATGTCCGTCCTTTGAGATTAGGTCCACTATGGATGCCGCAGTAGATGCCTCAAGGATAAATTTACTTTTATCCATTTCTGAAAGAAACCCCATAGCTCTGTTTACTTCACCATTCTCCAACAAGCCATTAACAATAGCATTAAGCATAACAGAATCTGAAGAGTAACCATCATTCTTCACTGACAAAAACAACTCATCAAACTCATCCAACAACCCTTCTTTAATAAGGCCGTTCATCATTATAGTGTATGTTGCAACATCTGGTGACACTGTCATTTGCAAGAATAGAGTTAAAGAGATCCTTTGCTGCATTAACCTTACCAACTTGAAACATTCCTTCAATTAAAATATTGAAGGTCGTAGCTTCCAGTTTTTCCTTCTGACATGATAGAGTGTCCAACAGATTCATGGCCTCATCAATGTGGTGTTTTTCCTTCCAGTTTTTTTTGCTGCTAGTCCCGCTGCTACATTTGAATTATGATACAAAAATGTGACTAACTTGAATTCTTTGCTTTTATTATGAAGTGATAATATTGTTGCTGCTACATGGAGACAGGGAGTGGATAGGACAGTAGAGTTTTTTCCAAACCCATACTTTCCAGATATTTACCTTAGCTGAAATATAAGGAACAGGGCATGTTTCAATTGGAAAACCAAATTCACAACCCATATTTCACTGCAAACAATTTTTTTCTATTCTATTGTCTACATACCTACAACTTTATTGTGTTCCAACCAAAAAATTTATATATTGGCAATGATGAGATACAATTTGGAGATGGTTTTGTGACTTCCATTTCAATGAATTATGGTTTTGAAAAAATCTGTCCTTGCAGTTCTACTATGCACTATCAGCCAACCTTATGTATTTTGATACTGCTATTTTTTTTACCTTTCTGTGGTCATTTTTTTGACTGTTTTTACAATTTGCAGTTGTGGTTAACTTGTTTTTACATGGCAGTTTTGTTCCTGCAGTTCTACTATGCACTCTGAGCCAACCTTATGTATTTTGATCCTGCTATTTTTTACCATACTTTGGTCATTTTCTCGACGGTTTTTCCAATTTGTAGGTACAGGTAACTTGTTTTTACATGGCATTTTCTGTAGTTCTACTATGCACTATGAGCCAACCTTATGTATTTTGATCCTACTATTTTTTTACCTTACTTTGGTCATTTTTTGGACTGTGTCTACAATTTGCAGGTGCGGTTAACTTGGTTTTACATGGCAGCTTTGCTCCTACAGTTTTACTATGCACTCTGAGCCAACCGTGTTGTATTTTGATCAAACGTGTTGTATTTTGATCAAACTAGCTTAGTTATCATCTAATTCAAACTAAGTTTTTTTAATCTTTTTCAGGGTTTTGCTACGTGATGCCGACAGTTTTGATGTGCTCAAAGTTGAAGCCAATGTACTAATAGTTTTGAGGGTCTACTTACTAGTAGTAGTTGTAAATATATGTATTTGGATGTCCTATTTTGAAAAAAAAATGTAATGAAGATGGTGATATATATTATGTATATATTTGTAATTGGATTAAATGGTACTCTATAACATTTAGATGTTTTCTTGTGAATATGGTCCAAAATGAATGTTTTGAAATTGAATTGAGCAACATTGAGCATTGTTCTATAATTTTTTGGAAAGTAATATATAAATATGCAGAATTGAGCGTTATAAATGTGCTGAATTGAGTCTATACAGATTATCTATTCATAACGCTTTTAAACTACGCTGAAAATAAGTGTAGCAGAAACTCATCATATTCATGACGGTTATTTTATGACGCTTTTAAAAAACATTTATAACACCCGTTTTCATGACGGTTGCTGTGAAAAAAAAAGCGTCATGGTACGTCATTAATGACGCTTTTTAGCCGTCATTAAAAGGGTTTTTTGTTGTAGTGTTCCTTTCCTTCTATCTTTTTCAAATGACTCCTAAGCGTTAGAGGGGATCTACTTTCCAAGCCGGATCCTCCTCTTCTGATTATACTCCGGCTAGTCTGTTCAGTCCAGCACGACCATTAGGCTCAGAGGATTATGACTCAACCCTATTCCCCGATAAGGAATTCTCTGACCTATGGTTCGACTCTTTTTCCGGACGTAGAATTTGTTATGGAGCTTTTGTTAATTTCACAATCTTTTCTGAATATGCTCCTACTTTTGACCATCTCGGCTACCGAGACTTTTTCGAAGTGGCCGAAAATATTTTTGATAATGCTGTCAGGATGTTTTACTGCAACTTGCAAGTAAAACCTAATGGCAACTTTTATTCTTGCGTTGTTGGGTAAAAATTAGAGTTCAGCGCTACTGACATTAGTGAATTCTTTCATGTTCCTGATGTTGGTGCTGCTTTGGTGGACATTAACCATGTCCAATTTCTAGAGGATGTCACCCTTGCTTCTTTCAAGGAACTTATTTGTCATCCCAACCCCGTTCCTCGGAGAGTATTTTCTAAGAATCTAAACCAGAACTTTTATGAACTCCATCGATTTATTTTCTCTGTTCTCCTTCCTAAGAAAGGATCTACCGACGAGATCACTTTCTTAGAACTCTCCGCCATATATCACATTCACTTTGGAATTCCTTTCTCTATTCCAAAGACAATGATGGACTGGATGCTGAACTGCAGAAATGCAGGATGCAACCTAGTGTATCATATGCACTTGGCAGCCATCTTCCGCAGGTTTGATATTGACCTTCAAACTTGTGCCTACTCCTCCACTCCCATTGAGCTCACCAGATCTCGCAGATACCCTGCTCCACCTTTGCCACCTGGTGCTCAGCCTGCTCCAGACATCGGTGCCGAGGCTCCTGCTCCTGATGCTGCTCCTGCTCCGGGATTTGATCCAGGCTTCTATCAGAGATTTGATGACTTTGTCGCTCTTTCAGCACAGCGTCATCAATCTTATGTTGACTCGGAGTTCCGTCACATTTATCAGGCCCAGGTGTTTCGGAACGGACTTGCGGATCTCCACTACAGTCTATCTCATGATCCAGTCCATCCCGTCACCATTCTGCCTCATCCAGACTTCCCTGGTCCTCGATTTGGAGACGAGGCATCTTTTCAGTACTTCGATCCCACTGCAGCCTACTTTCCTCCAGAGGCCCCTGGCGGTGATGACGCTACTTTGTGACGAGGATTCAGCTGATGGTTATGGATAAGAGTTAGTTGATAATTTTATGGCATGATGTAGTTTTTTTTGTCTAAACTTCATAGTTAGACATTTTAGCATTTCTGATTGTACTTTGGATTTGTAGTGAGACATTTTTATATTTTAGCACTTTCATTTTCAGTACTAGTTCTGTCTCTGTTATGTTTATGGTACTTTATCATTTCACTTTGTCTGTTGGTCTTTTGTTGGCTTCACACATTACGGGGGAGCCAAGTTCATTTTTATATTGACAAAGGGGGAGAATGAGTACCAATACCAATTCAAGGCATTCATTCAAACAAATTCTTTGCTCAGGTATTTGTTTGTTATTCTTTAAGATATATTTTGGTATAGACTCAAGTTTGTCAATTATCAAAATGGGGGAGATTGTTGGCCCATTCCATGGTCACACCCGATTTCGATAATCAACATGCACTTAAGTCAATACACAAAATATACAAACTGCTGCTAATCATTTCAGGAGATATGAAATCAATATCAGCAGGCGTTGTACTGCATCAACAAAGCATAGACATCATCAAATCTGAAGTTGACTCATTTTATATTTTATTCTGTATTTTTACATTTTATTGAGTCTAGGATTTATTTTGAAAAATCAACTTGGTAATACTGGCTTAGGGTTATCCCAGTCCACATTTCCTAAAAGCCTACCCATTTTCATTCATACATCTTTTACAAAATATTCCAAAATCCTTTCTTACAAACTATTTTGATAAAATATTTCGAAAAATCCTTTGACAGAACTCAAAACCGAGTTCGGTCAATTTGAATTCAAATGTTAGTTGCCTCAAAATCTGCGAGCAACGTCTCTATGCGAAATATTTGCATCAGAACTCTGTCCGAACTCTGTCCGAGTTCGGTCCCAGAAAACACCTATAAATAGAAGAGAAATTTTTATTTCAAATCACTCATTCATTCTTCATCTTCTCTTCTCTACTCTTCAAGTGTTTTCAAAATGTTCTAAAGCTTTCAAATTATACCTATACATCTCTTAGCCAAAAGCCAGTAATATCTGTATTGATTTAGAGTTTTTGGTGTCCAAGAGTTGTAAAGAGGTCGTTCCAAGTTCAGAAACTATTCTGTTGTGGAGCCGGTCGTGCGCTCGTCACCAAGCACGGTGTTGTGAAGCTGGTCGTGCGCTTGTCACCAAGCACGGTGTTGTAAGAGACTGTAAGCTCTCATTTAGCTTGTGCCATAGTGGATTAACATTGAGCAAGAGTACTCGAGACTGGATTAGTCCTCTCAGAGGGATACCAGTATACATCGTTGTGTCACTGAGTTTGATCTTTCTATCTCTTGCTGAATTTATTTACTGTCTCTTATTTTCTGCCATAGTTAATATTTTAAGTTGGTGATTATTTTTCTGCTGCGCACACACACTCTATTCACCCCCCCTCTAGATGTGCTCAACGGTCCTACAATTACTTCCATTCATTTCTTCATCTTCTTCTCCATTACTCTCCCACCAACCTAGAGAGCTTAGGCAAGTGTAATCTTGCTTCATGATGGATCTTAGATTTTATTGTTCCGTTATCTTCTCCTCTTGATTCTAAGCCTCTTTAGAACGGGAGTTCTTGGGTTAGATGAAGGGATCTTTGTAGATCTAAGTTTGTGTCATTTTTGGTTTTATTGGGTTTTGATCTATCAAACTTTATTATTTTCTGTTTCGATTGTTCTATGTTGTAAAATTCGATTTTACTAAAAATGGACCTTTGAAATGTTATATTTCGATTTATTTTAAGGAATTTATGGCCAAAATAAGATTTGGACATCTTCTATGTTCATCTGTCCTGGTTCTGGCAGGGACGATAAATAGTTCCAGTCCACACAGATGTATAGTGCCTGACTGCATAGTGCCAGTCCGCATGGATGCATAGTGCCACATAGTGACAGTCTGTATGGATATATAGTGCCTGGCCGCATAGTGTCAGTCCGCATAGATGCATAATGCCAGTCCGTATGGATGTATAGTGCCTGGCCGTATAGTGCCTGTCCACAGAGCTGCATAGTACATGGATGAATGGTACCAGTCCGCATAGCTGTATAGTGCCTGGTCGCATAGTGCCAGTCCGCATGGATGCATAGTGTCTGACCGCGTAGTGCCAGTCCGTATAGCTGCATAGTGCCTGGCCGAATAGTGCCAATCCACATGGATGCATAGTGCCTGGCCGTATAGTGCCAGTCCGCATGTATTCATAGTGCCTGGCCATATAGTATCAGTCCGCATAGCTGCATAGTGCCTAGCTGCATAGCTGTATAGTACCTGGCCGTATAGTGCCAGTCCGCGTGGATGCATAGTGCCTGGCCGCATAGTGCCAGTCCGTATAGCTGTATAGTGCCTGGCCGCAAAGTGCCAATTTTGGGTGTTTTATGCCCTATTTGGCTGATTTGTGGCTAGAGTTTCCTCCAACTCCCAACAAGAAAGTTGTACATCTTTTTCTTGGCTTCAAGAATATGTTACTAGCTATTTTATGCAAGTTTCTCTCATTCATGATAACGTAAGGATATGACACGATAGCGGCCTGTTAAGGTGCACTCTTACCAAGTAACAAGTAACATGACATGTGCAACGCCCCGCAAGCCAGAATACTGGAGAGCGGAGGCGAACATAGCCAGCTACGTATAATAAAATGGAATCCATCTTACCATACGGTCACGGCTGTCTAGATATATGAGGGTTTAACTACAATCCATCAGTCTCCTATGGTCAAGAACAAGCCAAGTGTCTCAATCACAAGCAAGCAAATAAATATTACAAGATGTAAGATCACCAAATATACAATAGTAAGGCGTCCCAAACATTACATATTTAGCTGATCATGAAGCTAGTCGTACAAAATGTCAGGATTAGCAAGAGTTTAGTCATACATGATCAACCCTAGGATTTGTCAATCATGTTACAACCCGTTAGAAGACAAAAATAAGGTATGCAATACGAGCTAACAGGTGCACGTCGGCTAAACGCCCCAAAAGAATATTTTTACAATAGAGTAGAAGAGCCAAAATAACCCACTCGTTGCCAGGATTCCATCTAGTGGTCACCATCTGGCTGGAAAGTCGATAGATCCTCTGGAGCTGCTCCGAAATCTGGCCATACAAAACCAGCTGGGTCAGACCACCGAAAGAGCAAGTGCCACAAATAAGGCTTCACTTAGGAACTAAAATCGGCAATTAGCACAAGAATATAATTACATAATAAACAACAGTAATTAAGGAAAAACATGACAGGTGATATACGATGAGATAACCATGGGACTATTCAGTTAACCAGGTTACAACCTGTAAACCAAACAAGGACCGGGATTGTAACCCTTCATCTGAACGGAACTTGATTTTTCACCATTTATCGGCAAGATAATATAAGAAATCAGAACATGTAACAATCTTGTACAGGATCAAGACAGGACTAGACAGGATTAGAGTCCATCCAATCATTCACGGCTAAGCAATAAGTACGGCTTGATACTTTAACTAACTAGGGTTATCACAGGCCTAGTTACTAGCAATATGCAATGAGATGTTCCTCCAGCCACAAGCCCTGCAGACCATCCAGGCTATCCGGACGCAATTAGGGGTTAAATTCAAGTGGGTACATCGTCCAGGAAACGCATGTACCCTTAAGTGACTTAGAGGGTGCAACACATGACAGTGCTGGAAATGTGCCCTACTCGACAGCAGGATACAGATCCCAAGTGGGGCGCCCAGATAACGGGATTGCCTGTAGCTGAAAAAATCTCTTCATGACTACTGGATTATTCTAGTTATTAGCCTTAGTAATTTACAGTAGGTACCCCAGACCGTGGTACTCAGGGATCCCTGTCCTAGACATGATATAAGACAAGACGGGTTCATTTGTACAAGCACAATCGTCCACGGTGTCCAGGTCATTCATTCTTGCCATGTCAAGCTAGCCGTTGCAACAGCATTCGAGATATATCATGTCAGTTTCACTGTCAAGAGTACGTCACGTCGGGCCACTATCAAGAATTATTATGTCAAGTTTATCATGTCAAATTTACTGTCAGGAGTATGCCACGTCGAGCCACTATCATGTCATGTCATTTGTCAAAAGTGCACCACAACGGGTCACCATCGTGTCAGAGAACAATTAATATTAATGGCACAAGCATACAAGTGGTAATTAAATATTAGCAGGAGCAAGGGCCGTGGAGGACTCATGCGGCTCAGGAAAAATTGGGCCATATGCGGCCAACAAATAATAGGCCATATGCGGCCAAAAATAATCGGCCATATACGGCCAGCAAGTTGCATGCAAATAAATACCAGCAATTAATTTAATGCTAATAAGCTTGCAAGCAAATGCATGCAAGGCCATGCAAGCAAGCAATTAAGGCTAATGCACGTGCATGCAAGCGGCCATACAATTAATAGAAAGGCCATGCGGCCAATAAATGCAGTGAGCCATATGCGGCCAACAACTGTTGTGAGCCATATGCGGCTACAATAATTCATGCGACCATAAATTAATGGCTATGCAAATATATAAGAATGCATGCGGCCAAGATGGCTAAGGCCATATACGGCCAAAATATTACAAGGCCATGCGGCCACAGTATATAAGCATGCATGCAAGCAACCATGCGGCCATTAAATGCAAAGCTAATACTAGCACAGGTCATGCAAAGTTATTAAACTTATTAAATATTAGCATGCAAGGCTAATACTAGCGCAGGTCATGCGGCCAGGAATTGGATAGTGGCCATGCGGCCAGGAATATGATTAAAGGCCATATGCGGCCAAATATTTATTGCCATGCAAATATTTGTAGGCTGCTTATACGGCCAAAGCTTGATATATTCATGCGGCTACCAGCTACTTGTAAATGCATGCGGCCAAGGCTTAAATATATACATGCGGCTACCAGCTTGCAAGCTAATGCATAATGCATTAAATGAACATGCCTTAAATATATATGCAGATGCATTTGATTGAAATATATGCTAATGCATGCATTAATGGCTAATGCATGCAGTAAAATACTAAGGCATGCAAATGCATGCATTATTGGCTAATGCATGTAATTAAATACTAATGCATGCAATTCCATGCGGCCAATAATAATTTGTTAAGGCCATGCGGCTCAGGCAATTGGCCATGCGGCCATAACAGTTGCTAATGCTATGCGGCTCACTTGACAATATTTAATGCTAATGGCAAAGATAAATAATTAATTCTAACGGCCAAAGGCCATACGGCTCACTTGTATTGGCCATATGCGGCTAACATTGGATTGGCCTATGCTGCCAGGCATTAATTAATGGGCCATGCGGCTCAAGCAATTAACTAGTGCATATGCGGCTAACACTAAAAATATGCATGCGGCCAAACAATTATTTAATGGCCATGCAAACAGCAAATGCCATGCGGCCAAGCAAGTGATCGGCCATGCGGCCAATTCAATTAAATGGCTATGCGGCTCAACACAAAATGTTGCATGCGGCCAAGAGTGCAATTAATGGCTTCTACAGAGAACATGTCCATAAAAAATACCATAGCCTCCATGCTCCTCCAAACAACAATAGGAACCCAAATCCAGACTCCCGTAGGTCAAATTTGGGTAAAATAGAATTTTCTACAACATGGAACCATCAACTAGCAAAAATATGCAAGTTTGTTAGATCAAAACTCATAAAAATCGAAAATACTACAAGGCTAGATTTACAAGAAATTTATCATGGAAATGAAAAATGCTAAGTGCTAAAGTGGGTTAGAAACACATAAGGAAGACAATGAAACAATAAAAATGGACTTCCTCCATGAAGCAAGATGCACTTGCCTACACCTTCCTGGTAGGTGGAGAGAATTAATTTAGAAAGAAGAAGAGTGAATGAGGAGAGAGAAATATTTGGTGGAATATTTAATGAAGAGGGTGGTGGTAGGTGGGAGTGGTTTGGTTCACATAAAATCAATCAAAACCGAACCATGCAAAACCAAGCCGAACCAAGTCAAGTCGGGCCGAACCAAACAAGGAGACATATAATACGGGTCTAAATACGTACACGTATACTAAAATACGTAGTAGAAACAACGAGCATTACAACTCTACCCACCTTAAAAGAATTTTGTCCTCAAAATTTAATCAAGAGGCTAGAGATGAAAGGACAAGCTATACTAAGCAATCAATCAATCAAACAATCAATCATGCAAGCAAGAAATTTGAAGGCATAGGAAAGAGGAAAGAAATCCTGCTAGAAACCTCTCTGTCGGTTCTGAATCTGAGCTTGGACCAGGGAATACTGTTGGGGTCACTGCTGCTGGAAGACTTGGGTCTGAGGCGGCAATGGCCTCGGAGGCTGGTACTGATGTTGCTGCTGCACTGGTGCTGGTCCCCTTACCGAGGGACTAGTCTAGGCCGATGATGAACTGGCCCGATTCGGACAGGACCCTATCTTGTGGTCCGGTGCCCCATAAGACAAACACAATCTCTGTACTCTGCGACACTCTGAAACAACGTATTATGGCTTCCCACAATAAGTGCAGCCCATTACGGAAGACTGCTTCTGCTTCTGCTGCTGAAGGGACGTGACCGACGTCACTGAGGCTGCCTGCCTTGGAGTTCCAATTGTCAAAGCCCTGACTGTCGGGGCTGGTGCTGAAGACTGGGTCATCTGGCCGTGAGATCGCTTCCGACCTTCGGTCCTGTCCACGATCCTGTGGGAGGTATACTTGTGCCTCCTGGTTGTCCTCAATACCGCATCGAAAGTCTGATGCTCAAACTGCTCCACTGCCAGCAGAATTTCTAAGTGGAGCCCCTGCTGGAACCGCTGGGCTCTATCGAACTCGGTCGCCACCAAGGTGGGAGCAAATCGACTAAGCCTGGAAAACTCGGCCGCATATCCATCGACCGTCCTGTCCATCTGCTTCAAATTGGTGAACTTGGTCTGTAGATCGTACCAAGCCACCGCATCGAAGTACTTGGTCTGGAACCTCTCACGGAATACGGCCCAGGCAATAGGCGCCGCTAGTCTAACGGCCTGAGCCGTCCACCAGCTGCGGGCAAGATCCAATAACTGCAGGCGCACTACGGCCATCTTCTCATCTTCTAGAGTCTTCGCTGCCTCCAATATCACCTCTGTGTCCTGAAGCCATGCATCTGCAGCGATCGTATCTTCACTGTCGTCGAAGAAGGGAGGGTTCAAGCGCTTGAAGCTGTTGGCCACACTTTTCCCTAGATGACCTCCTCTGTTCAGAGCATCTTGTACTGCCTGGTGCAATGCATCACCTCGGCGATCTTGAGAAGCTAACAATGATCTGATGAGACCTACCAAAGTGCCATCATCAGGCTCTGTAGGCTGAACTGACTGAACTGGTGGCTCTGGACCCTCAGTAGGCATAACTCTAGAAGCCACTCCTGAATACTGGACTAGATCCCCAGGTTGCTGCTGGTCCACGTGAGGTGCTCCGCCTTACTGATCGACAGGTCCAGGAACAATATCGCTGAAGAAGAAGACATAAGAAACAATAAGGAAGGACCAGGACAGATCAAGGATACAAGCACATGATCAGGTCGAAAATCTTAGGGATTTAGAGGATACGAACAGAGATCAAGGGCGAGTAATGATTGAGACATCTATTCGATAAACCCTCACACATCTTGATTTACAAGACCTGCATGGGCTACCACTTAAACCATGTAACGCCCCGCAAGCCAGAATACTGGAGAGCGGGGGCGAACATAGCCAGCTACGTATAATGAAATGGAATCCATCTCACCATACGGTCACGGTTGTCTAGATATATGAGGGTTTAACTACAATCCATTAGTCTCCTATGGTCAAGAACAAGCCTAGTGTCTCAATCACAAGCAAGTAAATAAATGTTACAAGATGTAAGATCACCAAATATACAATAGTAAGGCGTCCCAAACATTACATATTTAGCTGATCATGAAGCTAGTCGTACAAAATGTCAGGACTAACAAGAGTTTAGTCATACATGATCAACCCTAGGATTTGTTAATCATGTTACAACCCGTAGGCAGACAAAAATAAGGTATGCAATACGAGCTAACAGGTGCTCGCCGGCTAAACGTCCTAAAAGAATATTTTTACAATAGAGTGGAAGAGCCAAAATAACCCACTCGTTGCCAGGATTCCGTCTAGTGGTCACCATCTGGCTAGAAAGTCGATAGATCCTCTGGAGCTGCTCCAAAATCTGGCCATACAAAACCAGCTGGGTCAGACCACAGAAAGAGCAAGTACCACAAAGGAGGCTTCACTTAGGAACTAAAACCAGCAATTAGTACAAGAATATAATTACATAATAAACGACAGTAATTAAGGAAAAGCATGGCAGGTGATATACGATGAGATAACCATGGGACTATTCAGATAACCAAGTTACAACCTGTAAACCAAACAAGGACCGGGATTGTAATCCTTCATCTGAACGGAACTTGGTTTCCCACCATTTATCGGCAAAATAATATAAGAAATAAGGACATGTAACAATCTTGTACAGGATCAAGACAGGACTAGACAGGATTAGACTCCATCCAATCATTCACGGCCAAGTAATAAGTACGGCTTGATACTTTAACTAACTAGGGTTATCACAGGCCTAGTTACTAGCAATATGCAATAAGATGTTCCTCCAGCCACAAGCCCTGCAGACCATCCAGGCTATTCGGACGCAATTAGGGGTTGAATTCAAGTGGGTACATCGTCCAGAAAACGCATGTACCCTTAAGTGACTTAGAGGGTACAACACATGACAGTGTGCTGGAAATGTGCCCTACTCGACAGCAGGATACAGATCCCAAGTAGGGCGCCCAGATAACGGGATTGTATATAGCTGAGAAAATCTCTTCATGACTACTGGATTATTCTAGTTATTAGCCTTAGTCAATTTACAGTAGGTACCCCTGACCGTGGTACTCAGGGATCCCTGTCCTAGACATGATGTAAGACAAGACGGGTTCATTTGTACAAGCACAATCGTCCACGGTGTCCAGGTCATTCATTCTTGCCATGTCAAGCTAGCCGTCGCAACAGTATATCGAGATATATCATGTCAGTTTTACTGTCATGAGTACGCCACGTCGGGCCACTATCAAGAATTATCATGTCAAGTTTATCATGTCAAGTTATCATGTCAAGTTTACTGTCAGGAGTACGCCACGTCGGGCCACTATCATGTCATGTCATTTGTCAAAAGTGTACCACAACAGGTCACCATCGTGTCAGGGAACAATTAATATTAATGGCACAAGCATACAAGTGGTAATTAAATATTAGCAGAAGCAAGGGCCGTGGAGGACTCATGCGACTCAGGAAAAATTGGGCCATATACGGCCAACAAATAATAGGCCATATGCGGCCAAAAATAATCGGCCATATACGGCCAGCAAGTTGCATGCAAACAAATGCCAGCAATTAATTTAATGCTAATAAGCTTGCAAGCAAATGCATGCAAGGCCACGCAAGCAAGCAATTAAGGCTAATGTACGTGCATGCAAGCGGCCATGCAATTAATAGAAAGGCCATACGGCCAATAAATGCAGTGAGCCATATGCGGCCAACAACTGTTGTGAGCCATATACGGCTACAATAATTCATGCGGCCATAAATTAATGGCCATTCAAATATATAAGCATACATGCGGCCAAGATGGCTAAGGCCATATACGGCCAAAATATTACAAGGCCATGCGGCCACAGTATATAAGCATGCATGCAAGCAACCATGCGGCCATTAAATACAAAACTAATACTAGCACAGGTCATGCAAAGCTATTAAACTTATTAAATATTAGCATGCAAGGCTAATACTAGCACAGGTCATGCGGCCAGGAATTGGATAGTAGCCATGCGGCCAGGAATATGATTAAAGGTCATATGCGGCCAAATATTTATTGCCATGCAAATATTTGTAGGCTACTTATGCGGCCAAAGATTGATATATTCATGTGGCTACCAGCTACTTGTAAATGCATGCAGCCAAGGCTTAAATATATACATGCGGCTACCAGCATGCAAGCTAATGCATAATGCATTATATAAACATGCATTAAATATATATGCAGATGCATTTGATTGAGCCATATGCAAATGCATGCATTAATGGCTAATGCATGTAGTAAAATACTAAGACATACAAATGCTTGCATTAATGGCTAATGCATGTAATTAAATACTAATGCATGCAATTCCATGCGGCCAACAATAATTTGTTAAGGCCATGCGGCTCAGGCAATTGGCCATGCGGCCACAACTGTTGCTAATTCTATGCGACTCACTTGGCAATATTTAATACTAATGGCCAAAGATAAATAATTAATGCTAATGACCAAAGGCCATACGGCTCACTTGTATTAGCCATATGCGGCTAACATTGGATTGGCCTATGCGGCCAGGCAATAATTAATGGGCCATGCGGCTTAAGCAATTAACTAGTGCATATGTGGCTAACACTAAAAATGTGCATGCGGCTAAAATTATTTAATGGCCATGCAAACAGCAAATGCCATACGGCCAAGCAAGTGATCGGCCATGCGGCCAATTCAATTAAATGGCCATGCGGCTCTGCACAAAATATTACATGCGGCCAAGAGTGCAATTAATGGCTTCCACAGAGAACATGTCCATGGAAAATACCATGGCCTCCATGCTCCATCAAACAACAATAGGAACCCAAATCCAGACTCCCGTAGGTCAAATTTGGGTAAAATGGAATTCTCTACAATATGGAACCATCAACTAGCAAAAATATGCAAGTTTGTTAGATCAAAACTCATGAAAATCGAAAATACTATAAGGCTAGATTTACAAGAAATTAACCACGGAAATGAAAAATTCTAAGTGCTAAAGTGGGTTAGAAACACATAAGGAAGACAATAGAACAATAAAAATAGACTTCCTCCATGAAGCAAGATGCACTTGCCTACACCTTCCTGGTAGGTGGAGAGAATTAATGGAGGAAGAAGAAGAATGAATGAGGAGAGAGAAATGTTTTGTGGGATATTTAATGAAGAGGGTGGTGGTAGGTGGGAGTGGTTTGGTTCACATAAAATCAAGCAAAAGCGAATCATGCAAAACCAAGCCGAACCAAGTCAAGTTGGGCCGAACCAAACAATAAGACATGCAATACGGGTCTAAATACGTACACGTATACCAAAATTCGTAATACGAACAACGGGCATTACAACATTATAGTAGCCCGTTGTGGCGCACTCTTAACAAGTAAACTTGACATGATAATACATGATAGTGGCCCATCGTAGCGCACTCTTGACAAGTAAACATGATATATAATCTTGAATGCTGTTGGGACGGCTATCTCGACATGCTAGGTACTTTTATCTTGACATCGTGGGTGTTTGTGCATGTATAAGCTACATATCTCATCTTGTATTATGTCTAAGACATGAATTCCTGGTTACCACGGTCAGGGATTCATACTGAATCTGACTAGGATAATGACTAGATTGATTTGGTAGTTCATGAAGAGATTTTTCAGCTACTTGCAGTCCCGTTATCTGGGCGCTTTAATTGGACTTGTAGCCTGGCGTCGAGTAGGGCATATTTCCAGCACACTGTCATGTGTTCCACCCCCAAGTCACCTAATCCAACTCTCTCAACTTGCAACTGGATAACCTGGATTAGGTCTACAGGGCTTGTGGCTGTTGGAACATCTCAAAGCATCTTGTTAGTAACTAGGCTTGTGGTAACCCTAGTTAGTTAAAGTATTAAACCGTACTCATTGTTTGGCCGTGATTGATGGATGGAGTCCAGCCTAGTCTTATTTAGATCCAGTACATGGCTATCTCAATACATGCTTGTTTACGCTTTACTCTTAGCATTAAAAGGCCAGAGACCCGGTTATGTTCAGGCGAAGGGTTACAACCCTGGTCCTTGTTTTGGTTTAAGGATTGTAACTTGGCTTCCGGAATAGTTCCTCGTCCTCTCGTCATTTGTTGCCTTATTTACATTTCATGCCTTCTTGTTATTATTCTTGTTTATGTTCTGACATGCTGGTTTTAGTTTTTAAATGAAGCCTCCTTTGTGGTAGTTGCTCTTTCTGGGGTCTGACCCAGCTGGTTTTGTATGGCCAGATTTTGGAGTAGCTCCCGAGGATCTTCTCGTCTTCCAGCAAGATGGTGAATACTAGAAGAAACCCTGGCAACGAGTGAGTTTATTTTGCTCTCCCACTCTAATTGTAAAATTATTCTTTTGAGGCGTTTAGCCGCCGAGCAAGTGTTAGCTCGTGTTGAATACCTTACTTACTGTCTGCCTACGGGCTGTAACATGATTAACAAATCCTAGGGTTGATCATGTATGACTAAAACTCTTGCTAGTCCTCGTATTTTGTACAACTAGCTTCATGGTTATTTGTATATAAAATATATAGGACGCCTTAATATTGAATATATGATGGTCTAACATCTTGTAACTATTATTACTTGCTTGAGATTAAGACACTAGGCTTGTTCTTGACCATAAGAGACTGATGGCTTGTAGATAAACCCTCATACACCTAGACAGCCGTAGCCGTATATCGAGGTGGATTACACTTCTATATACGTAGATGGCTGTGTTTGTCCCCCGCTCTCCAGTATTCTGGTTCTCGGGCGTTACACATACCCTACAGCTTGCTATCATTAGCTAACTTGGGTTATCATAGGCCTAATTACTAACAAGATGCAGTTGAGATATTCCCACGTTCATAAGCCCTGCAGACTATCCAGGCTATCTAGGTAAAAATTAGGAGAGTTATCAGGGATAGTAGTGTACTTAAGTACTTATGATTTCAACAATACAACATGACAATGTGCTGGAAATGCGCCCTACTCGACGGCAGGCTACAAGTCCACATGTGTGGCCGAGATAATGAGATTGCCTGTAACGGAAAAAATCTTCTTATATGAACTACTTGATCAATCTAGTTACATAACTTAGTCAGAAGTATTATGAATCCCTGCCCGTGGTAACCACGGACCCGTCTTAGACATGTTGTAAGATAAGACAGGTAGTTGTATAATCACAGTCAAAAAAATTAACCATGATGTCAAGACAAGACCTATATTAGCAAGAAAGGTATAGCTGTCGCAACAGCGAATCAAGATTGTACATGACGGGTCAGAATTACTTGTCATATCAATAATACTTGTCATGAGTGCTCTTCACCGGGCCACTATCAAGATTTGCCAGACGGGATCATATTATCATATTCAAGTCAAGTTAATAGCTCCAGATTATCAAGTTTTCAAGTCGGGTCACCGCAATTTAGGCCAAGAGCATAAAATAGGCAAAGAAGACATAATAACATCTACAAGGAAGCACGTGCCACAACGAATCGTGTACGAGAGGACGACAAGGCGTACGCGGCTAAGCGCGTTGCACGCGCGAGGAGGTGCGTATGGCGCAGGCACGCATTTCACGGCCGAGCACGCATAGTACGGCTGAGTGTGTATGGCACAGGAACGCGTGGCACGTCGAGCGCGCATGGTACGAATGAGAGTGCATGGCATGAGTGGCACGGCTGAGTGTGCATGGCGCAGGCACGCATAGCATAAAGAAATGTGCATGGCGCGGCTGTTCATCTTCCCCAAATCAGTATCGAATGCTTAAGGGACCCATAAAGGACAAAAATGCCATAACTTCCCCAAATCAAGTCGAAATCAAAGCGTTTCAAAAGTCAAAATTGGGTAGAACGGAATTTCCCACAACATGGAACCACTAGATTTTAAAAATGCCAAGTTTTTAGATATCAAAACCAAAAAAAAATCTTAAAGATTAGATCTACAAAAATATATCCTTCAAAACCAAAAATTCCAAGCTCTAACGGTGCTTAAAATCATGCAAGAAAGAGAATAGAACAATCGAAAATGGAGATCCACCATGTTCTCCATGGAGCAAGGTATACTTGCCTAAGGGTTTGGTTGGCGGGAGGAGTAATGGAGAAGGAGGAGAAGAGTTAATGGAATTAAATGAGAAAAGAGAGAAAGGGGTTGGTATATATATCAAGCCATCCCTTCTTGAACCAACCCAAACCAAACCAAGCCAAGAACAAACCAAAACTAAACCAAGCCACGACTAAGCAAGACATGTCTAACTACGGGTCACCTGACAACTTGTCAGAAATTCGTACACGTATATCGAAAATACGTAAAACAAAAAATGGGAGTGATATAAACCATGCTTCCCTGCTGCACCTACCATAGCTTTTTGCTCCACCTGGCCTGCGGCTTGCTCCACG
The DNA here is from genome assembly GCA_029216955.1 of Iris pallida. Taxonomy (NCBI): domain Eukaryota; kingdom Viridiplantae; phylum Streptophyta; class Magnoliopsida; order Asparagales; family Iridaceae; genus Iris; species Iris pallida. Next base: position 5,937,359 of record JANAVB010033011.1, on the reverse strand, counting down.
CCGCTAGCCCTGCTGACCCTACTCCGTCGGCCCGGCTGGTCCGTACTGCCAGTTATTATCAGTTTATAAATTCCCACCATTGTCATTAAATTGCTTACCCTAAATCTTGAACCCACAGTCTCTTGGAGGATGACTCCCACCTTCGCCACTTGAGTTAGAGTTGCTTGTCCATATATAGTGTTATAATTATTGGAACATATTATGACCCTCAACTTAGCCCATAGACTATAAGCCGACATGTAGGCCCAAATCCGATCCAGATTAATTGATCCGTATCACAACCACCAATTTAATTCCCTCTATGAACTAAAGTATTAAACTGCTTTCCCCTGGTTATAACCCACAACCTTTGGGAAGAATTAATGCTGCCCATGCACCCCTACGGCCCTGCCAAGTTCTGAATTGTACGCATTCATAGTTTCGTTGCATGTGGGAACTCAGTTTGTAAGCTACAAAATCAGTACGTAGGACCAAATCCGCCCCACATTGATCTGCAACACAATCAGCAATTTAATTCCCTTAGGGGGGCGTTTGGTACGCGGTATTTTTTTTATTCCCGGGGAAATTTAGGATGGGAATATATTACCATGTTTGTTTGGGCTATAAAAAATTTATTCCTGGGAATTAGAAATACCGGATAAATAGTTTACCCATAAGACATGGAAATCATATCCCTTAAGAATAGAAGGGTATTTTTTTTGTCCGGGCAAAAAAAAATGTTTAAAATTTTTGTACTTTTTTGATCATTTTAAACCGTTTTTTTGTCGTTTTTGTTGTTTTTTCGCTTTTTGGTCATTTTTGTCATTTTTATCGATTTTTTGTTATTTTTTGTCGCTTTTTGTCTTTTTTAGTCTTTTCTGTCGTTTTTATCATTTTTTGTTATTTTTGTCCCTTTTTGTCCTTTTTTCTCTTTTTGTCACTTTTTGTCGTTTTTAGTAGTTTTTTGTCCTTTTTGTCGTTTTGTCATTTTTTTGTCGTTTTTCGTCTCTTTGTGGTCTTTTTTACCAGTTTTTGTCCTTTTTTGTTGTCTTTTATCTTTTTTGTCATTTTTAGTAGTTTTGTCACGTCCCAGAACCAGAATAATAAAAAACGGAAGACAGACACAGCCAGCTACCTATATAGAAGTGTAATCTACCTCGATATACGGTCACGATTGTCTAGATGTATGAGAGTTTATCTACAAGCCATCAGAATCTTATGGTCAAGAACAAGCCTAGTGTCTCAATCTCAAGCAAGTAATAATAGTTACAAGATATTAGACCATCAGATATTCAATAGTAAAGCATCCCATATATTTTATATACAGATGATCATGAAGCTAGTCGTACAAAATACGAGGACTAGCAAGAGTTTCAGTCATACATGATCAACCCTTGAATTTGTTAATCATGTTACAGCCCTTAGGCAGACAAGAAATATAAGTATTCAACACAAGCTAACACTTGCTCGGCGGCTAAACGCCTCAAAGAATAATTTAGAATAGAGTGGGAGAGCAAAGTAAAAATCACTCGTTGCCAGGGTTGCGTCTAGTGTTCACCATCTGGCTGGAAGGCTGGGAGATCCTCGGGAGCTACTCTGAAATCTGGCCATACAAAACCAGCTGGATCAGACCCCAGAAAGAGCAAGTGCCACAAGGGAGGCTTCACTTAAGAACTAAAACCAGCATGTCAGAACATAAACAAGAATAATAATAGGAGAACATGAAATGTAAATAAGGCAACAATTGACGAGAGGACGAGGAACTATTCCGGAAGCCAGGTTACAATCCTTAAACCAAACAAGGACCGAGGTTGTAACCCTTCGTCTGAATAGAACCGGATCTCTAGCCATTTATTGCTAAGAGTAAAGCATAAGCAAGCATGTCATGAGATAGCCATGTACTGGAACAAGACAAGACTAGACAGGATTGGACTCCATCCAACATTCACGGCCAAGCAAAGAGTGCGGCTTGATACTTTAACTAACTAGGATTATCACAAGCCTAATTACTAGCAAGATACAATGAGATGTTCCGACAGTCACAAGCCCTGCAGCTATCCAGGTTATAATCCAGGCGAGGTTCATGTAAGAGTTATCAAGAATTATTAGGTGACTTAAAGTGCAACACATGACAGTGTGTATATTACTTGTTTCAAGAAGTGCCCCACATGATAGTGGACTGAAAATGTGTAATGCCTATTGTTCGTATTACGTATTTTAGAATACGTGTACGTATTTTATCTTGTATTACATGATTCCTTGCTTGGCTTATCTTGGCATTTCATGACTTTGCTTGTTTTGGTTTGGTTCGGCTAGGCTTGGTTTGCCTTGGTTCATCATGAACCAAGGGGAGAACCCCTACCTACCACCTCCTCACCATTTATTAACCCACTCCGTTCTCTCTCCTCTCATTAATTCCCTCCATTACTTCTTCTTCTCTACCATTACTTCTTCAACCACCAGGAGAAAGAGAGAGAGCTTAGGCAAGTGCAGCTTGCTTCATGGAGGAACTTTGTTTTTATTGTTCCATTCTCTTCCTCTCAAGATTCTAACACACTTTAGTACTCAGCATTTCTAATTTCCATGACTCAATTTGTGTAGATCTAAGTTTATAGTATTTTTGAATTTTTTGGGTTTTGATCTACTTAACATTGTTATTTCCAAGTTTTGATGGTTCCATGTCGTAGAGAATTTCGTTCTGACCAATTTTGACCTATGAAAGTCTGAATTCCGACTTCGGATGGAAGGTTTATGAGCCTTGAAGCCATGGACTTCATGGCTAATCTTCTCGGACAAATGGAGAAGATGAGCAGTTTTCGAGTCGCATGGCAGCCTTAGCCGCATGACTTTCGTGCGACAAGTCTCCCAGCCGCAGTGCCTTGTTGGTTTTTCTACCACATAAAGTTTATCATCCCCGCAGCCGCATGAAGTCAACTCCTTAAACCGCATAAGCCTCGGCATAAATCCAGCCGCATGAACTCCATAACCGCAGCCGCATATGCCCGATAGCTTCCTCAGCCGCATAGGCTGCCCTTGACTTCCAGCCGCTTGGATCAGATCATTTCTGACCGCATATGACTGTCCTTCGCAGCCGCATGAGGCCCTGGGCTTGTTTTAGCCGCATATGCTGATTGTTCCGCTGCCGCATAAGCTGTATTGGTTCTTGAGCCGCATGAGCACTAGCTTTCGCTGTCGCATAAGCTTGACTACTTTGGCCGCATATACCGCAAGCCCCATTGAGCCGCATGGGACTCCCTGCTTCTCAGCCGCATGAGTTGACTCTTCCGCAGCCGCACGCGCCTTTCTTCCTTCCTGAGCCGCATGCGCCTTCCTTCCTTCCTGAGCCGCATGCGCCTTCCTTCCTTCCTGAGCCGCATGCACCTTCCTTCCTTCCTAAGCCGCATGCGCCTTTCTTCCTTCCAGCCGCATACGCCTGCCCACGTCCAGCCGCATAAGTGCGCAGTCCTCAGCCGCATATGCTCCCCTGTTCCCCTAGCCGCATGGCTCTCTCCACTGTCTTTTCTTATTATTGTTATGTATTATTATTATTATTATTAAATTTTTGTATCATATTTATGTTTATAACATGTAAATTTTGGCATATTTTCTGAACACGTTAGTGGCCCGTCGTGGCGCACTATTGATAAGCAAACTGACATGATATCTCATGACATGCTGTTAAGACAACTAGCCCGACATGACAAGTATGAATGATTCGAACACCGTGGGTGATTACGTTTGTACAAATAAATCAGTACTGTCTTACATCATGTCTAGGATAGGGATTCCTGAGTACCACGGTCAGGGATACCTACAGTAATGGACTAAGGCTAACAAACTAGAATAATTCAGTAGATATGAAGAGATTTCCAGCTACAGGCAATCCCGTTATCTGGGAGCATTAAGTGGACTTGTAGCCTACCGACGAGTAGGGCACATTTCCAGTACACAGTCATGTGGTGCACCCTTCATAAACGGAAATTCGATCCGGATAACCGGATGGTCTGCAAGGCTTGTGGCTGTTGGGATAATCTCATTGCATCTTGCTAGTAACTAGGACTGTGATAACCCTAGTTAGTTAAAGTATCAAGCCATACTTATTGCTTGGCCGTGATTGATTGGATGGAGTCCATCCCAGTTTAGTTTGTCATGATCTTGTACAAGATTGTATCATGACATGATTCTTGTATCGATAAAGATGGGATACCAGGTTCTGTTCAGATGAAGGGTTACAACCCCGATCCTTGTTTGGTTTAAGGGTTGTAACTTGGCTATCTGAATAGTTCCATGGTTATCTTATCATATATCATCCTGCTTACTGTGCATGGCCTTCACAATAAAGATCAGGGGTCCAGTTCTGTTCAGGCGAAGGGTTACAACCCCGGTCCTTGTTTGGTTTAAGGGTTGTAACCTGGCTCCCGGAGCAGTTCTGTGTCCTCTTTTCGTTTATTGTCTTATTGTACCCCATGCCATGCTCGTCATGTTTTACTTTACTTTAACAGTATGATTAATTATTTATGCTTGCCTTAGCAATAAAGATCAGGGGTCCAGTTCTGTTCAGGCGAAGGGTTACAACCTCGGTCCTTGTTTGGTTTAAGGGTTGTAACCTGGTTTCCCGAGCAGTTCTGTGTCCTTTCTTCGTTTATTGTTTTTACTGTACCAATAGTATTTGAGACGGGTTTCTATTCAGGTGAAGGGTTACAACCTCGGTCCTTATTTGGTTTAAGGGTTGTGACCTGGCTACTTGAATGGTTTCCTCGTACTCAGTTTACTGTTGTCATCTCTATTATTATCAGTTCTTTATTTATTATCTTTAATATTCTATTGTGATTTGCTGGTTTTAGTTCCTAAGTGAAGTTTCCTTTGTGGCACTTGCTCTTTCTGAGGTCTGACCCAGCTGGTTTTATATGGCCAGATATCGGAGCAGCACCAGAGGATCTACCGACCTTTCAGCCAGATGGTGACCACCAGGCGTAACCCTGACAACGAGTGGGTTTCTTTTGTTCTTCCACTTTATTGTAAAATTATTCTTTTGAGGCGTTTAGCCAACGAGCACTTGTTAGCTCGATACTTACTGTCTTTCTACGGGCTGTAACATGATTGACAGATCCTAGGGTTGATCATGTATGACTAAACTCTTGCTAGTCCTGACATTTTGTAACGACTAGCTTCATGATCAGCTAAATATGTAATATTTGGGACGCCTTACTATTGTATATTTGGTGGTCTTACATCTTGTAACATTTACTTACTTGCTTGTGATTGAGACAATAGGCTTGTTCTTGACTATAGGAGACTGATGGCTTGTAGTTAAACCCTCATGTATCTAGACAGCCGTGACCGTATAACGAGGTGGGCTGCACTTCAATATACGTAGCTGGCTACGTCTGCCCCCGCTCTCCAGTATTCTGGTTCTGGGGCATGACAAAATGTGCCCTACTCGTCGGCAGGCTACATGTCCATCAGGTGTGGCCGAGATAACGGGATCGCCTGTAACTGGAAACATCTCTCTATATGAGCTACTTTGATCAATCTAGTAATTAATCTAGTCAGATTCAGCATGAATTCCTGACCGTGGTAACCAGGGATGGAAGTCCTAGACATGATGCGAGATGAGACTGGTAGCTTATACAAGCACATTCAAAAACAATCACCCACGATGTCAAGACGAGTTATTACTCAGCATGTCAAGATAGCCGTCGCAACAGCATTCAAGATTATCATGTTAGGTTTTACTCATCAAGATTACTTGTCAAGAGTGCGCCACGGCGGGCCACTATCAAGATTACTTATCTCGTCAAGAGTGCGTCACGATGGACCACCATCAAGAATTATCATGTCAAGTTACTTGTCAAGAGTGCACCACGACGGGTCACTATCAAGAGTTATTCATGTAAAGCCATATTGTCATGCCGTGTTCAGGGTTAAATTAAGACAAGTTGTGCCCAAGATTTACAATCATCAAATCTAGTAGCCACAAGTTAGGCTGAGCACAAGGTGTAAGCAATTTAAAACATGAAACAATATAATAAATAAAGAACATGCAAGGGACAAGGGCATGGGGGCCAAGGAAGCATGCGGCCAAGGCATGCGGTCCGCAGGACCAAGGCAATCCACAAGACAAAATGGGACAGGAACTCATGCGGCCAAAGACTCATGCGGTCCGCAGGGCCAAGGCGGTCCGCAGGGCGCAGGCAGCCAAGGACTCATGCGGCCAGACTCATACGATCCGTAGGAACAAAGCGGTCCGCAGGGCGCATGCGCTGAGAACTCATGCGGCCAGACTCATGCGGTCCGCAGGACCAAGGCGGTTCCCAGGACGCATGCGGTCGAGGACTCATGCGGCCAGACTCATGCGGTCCGCAGGACCATGGCAGTCCATATGATGCATGCGGCTGATGACTCATGTGGTCCGTAGGACCAAGGCGGTCGGCAGGACACGATGGGACAGGAACACATACGGCCAAAGACTCATGCGATCTGCAGGGCCAAGACGGTCCGCAGGGGGCATGCGGCCTGGAACTCATGCGGTCTGCATGACTAAGAATGTCCACATGACTGCATGCGGCCAAGACTCATGCGGCCAGGACCAAGGCGGTCCGTAGGACTACATGCGACAAAGACTCATGCGACCAAACTCATGCAGTTCGCAGGACCAAGGCGGTTCGCAGGACTACATGCGGCCAAGACTCATGCGGTCTGCAGGACTAAGGCAGTCCGCAGGACTGCATGCGGCTAAACTGCTCATCTTCTCCAAAAATTCGAGAACGATGGCCATGGTGTTCATGATTTCCAAGCTTCGTAAATCCTTCAATTTTAGTCGAAATATGGACTCCAATAGGTCAAAATGGGTTAGAATAAAATTCTCTACAACATGGAACAACTAGATTTTGAAAACAAGTAAGTTTGATAGATCAAAACCAAGGAAAACCAAAAATAACATAAACTTAGATCTACAAGAAAATATCCACCAAATTAAAAAATACCAAGTTCTAAAGTGTTATAGAATCATGTAAGAAGGACAATAAAACAAATAAAATTAGCTTCCTCCTTGAAGCAAGCTGTACTTGCCTAGACTCTCTAGGTTGGTGGGAGAGTAATGGAGAAGAAGGAGAAAAAATAAATAGAAGTAATAAAGTGAGAGAAAAGGGTGGTTGGGTTTATAAAGAGGGGGGATGGTTCAACATGTTGAACCAACCATCAAAATAAACCAAACGAAGCCATCCAAACGAAGTCAAGTTGGACCAACACAACCCAAGGTCAACCTTAGTCAAGATACATCAAGGCAAGCCATAAAAAATACGAAAATATAGTAAATAAAATACGGGTCGAAATCCGTATACGTACACTGGAAATACGTATAACGAAAAACGGGAGTGACAACTCTACCCACCTTAAAAGAATTTCGTCCTCGGAATTTAATCAAGAGACTAAAGATGTCGGGGCAAGCTATACTAAAGCACAAGCAATCTAAGACTAGCAACCAATCAAGCAATCATTCATGCAAGCAAAAAATTTAAAAGCGTAAGGCATAAGGAAGACAATATACCTTATGAGTCAAACAGGTGTGGATATCGCGAGCGAATATCATCCTCACGCTCCCACGTTGACTCACCTAAAGGGTGGTGACCCCAAGCAACACGGACTAAACTAATAGTCTTGTTCTTGAGTACTTTCTCTCTTCGGTCCAATATGGATACGGGCCTTTCCTCATACGAAAAGTTGGTACCAACAACCAATTCTGAATGATCAAGGATATGGCTCGGATTCGAGATATACCGTCGCAAGGGGGATACATGGAACACGTCATGTACCTCACGTAACGACGGCAGAAAAGCGAGACGATATGACACATCACCTACTCGCTCGAGGATATCGAACGGCCCTATATACCTAGGACTAAGCTTTTCCCGCACGCCGAAATGAATGACACCACGGGTAGGTGAGATCCTAAAGAATACGTGGTCATCGACAGAAAAGTCAAGAGGATGCCGATGAGAATCGGCCCAATGGCGTTGACGATCCTATGCAGCTCGAAGATGATCTCTGACTTGTCTGACCACCTTGATTGTCTGCGTAACCATCTCTGGACCAAGCATCTGCCTCTTACATATATCATTCCAGGCTAACGGGGATCGATACTTCCTACCATACAGTGCTTCAAAGGATGCCATTTGGATACTGGCCTGGAAACTGTTGTTATAGGAGAACTCCACTAGGTGCAGGTGATCTTCCCACGAACCACCGAAGTCGAGTGTACATGATCGTAACATATCTTCGAGAGTTTGATTTGTACATTCTGACTGACCATCAGTCTGTGGATGATAAGCTGAACTGAACTTGAGATGAGTCCCCAAACTCTTCTGAAGACTCCGCCAAAAGTGTGATGTAAATCTTGAATCTCTATCGGATATGATACTGACTGGCACTCCACGCAATCTGACTATCTGCCTGAGATACATCTCTGCAAGCTGCTTCATCGACTGACCAACTCTGAAGGAAAGAAAATGAGCTACCTTCTTGAGTCTGTGAACTATAGCCCATATAGCATCTCTCCTAGCTGGGGATTTAGGTAACCCAGTTACAAAATCTATTGTGATATGCTCCCACTTCCATTCTGGGATCGGTAAAGATTGAAGAAGTCCAGCTGGTCTCTGATGTTCAGCCTTAACTTGTTGGCAAACTAAACATCGGAAGATAAACTGGGCTATCTTCCTCTTCATGCCATTCCACCAGAAATACTGACGGATGTCTCGGTACATCTTCGTACCACCGGGATGAATTGAATACTGAGAACTGTGAGCCTCTGTCATGATCTCCTGTCTGATATCACCACTGGGTACACAAAGATGCCTCCCATGTCGAAGAGTACCATCTTCGTGAATACACAACTCTGGTCTTCGTCCTGCTTCACACTCTGCTCTAAGCCGCTGAAGCTTAGAATCTGCTGATTGTGCCATCTTGATCCTCTCAACTATGCTGGACTGAACTAGCATGTTGGCCATCAATGCCACATTGGTAGGGAGAACTATCTTTATCCCCATCTTCTGAAGATCGGCTAACAATTCTGGTTGCGCTGTTAGGAAGTAAGCTCCTGCTCTTCTTCTCAATGCATCTGCAACTACGTTGGCCTTCCCAGGATGATACTGCAGGTTGATGTCATAATCCACCAAAAGCTCTAGCCATCTTCGCTGACGCATATTAAGATCCTTCTGAGTAAACACATACTTAAGACTCTTGTGTTCGGTAAAAATCTCCACCCGATCTCCATATAAATAATGCCTCCAAAGCTTCAATGCAAAAACTACTGCTGCTAACTCCAAGTCATGGGTAGGATAATTCCTCTCATGGTCACGAAGATGACGTGACGTATAAGCTACTACCATACCACATTGTATTAATATGTACCCCAATCCTTTGCCGGAGGCGTCACAATAAACTGAAAATCCTCCAGTCCTATCTGGAAGAGTGCGAATGGGGGCCGTCATTAATCCTTGCTTCAACTTCTCAAATGAACTCTGACACTCTGTAGTCCAAGCAAACTGCACATCCTTACGAGTCAACCGCGTCATGGGCGCTGAAATCCGAGCGAAATCTGATACGAACCGTCGGTAATAGCCGGCCAATCCTAGGAAACTTCGAACTTCTGTAACGGTACTGGGAACTGGTCATGTCTCTATAGACACTATCTTCTGGGGGTCAACTTCCACTCCACCTCTGGTGATGATGTGACCCAAGTACGAAATACGGTCAAGCCAAAACTCGCACATACTGAACTTCGCGTACAACTGGTGCTCCTTGAGAATCTAAAGAACTACAAGGAGATGTTGCTCATGCTCCGCCTCACTCTTGCTATAGACCAAGATGTCGTCTATAAACACTACCACAAAATGGTCCAAATAGGGCATAAAGATACGATTCATGAGGTCCATGAATACGGCTGGCGCATTGGTCGCTCCAAATGGCATAACAAGGAACTCCCAATGTCCATATCTTGATCTGAACGCTGTCTTCTGGATGTCTTGCTCTCTAACTCTGATCTGATGGTACCTCGACCGTAAGTCAATCTTCAAGAATACTGCCGCTACACTGAGTTGATCGAATAAATCATCTATTCTTGGTAGAGGATATATGTTCTTGATTGTTACAGAGTTCATGATACGATAATCAATACATAATCTTGACGTACCATCCTTCTTTTTCATAAGAAGCATCGGGGCTTCCCAAGACGATCCGCTAGCACGAATGAATCCCTTGGTTCTGAGTTCTTCAATCATCTTGTACAAAATCTCAAACTCTGAAGATGTCATTATGTAGACTCTCTCTGACACCGGTGCCGTCCCTGGAATCAAATCAATAATAAACTCTATCTCTCTCTGGCGGCATGCCTGGAAGCTCTCCGGGGAACACATCTGAAAACTCTTCAACGACTCTAGAAAACTGAACTGCCTCTGCTACTGCCATCCGAAAGACTGGAGGAGAAGGTTCTACCTCGCCTCTAGAGAATGAAAACTCCACTTCGCCTGGAATACCAAAAATAATCCTGCTAATATGGCAGTCTATTCTAGCATAATGATCCTTTAACCAATCTATTCCTAGGACCACATCATAGTCGGCCATCGGAAATTCTATCAATCTAGCAGAAAACTCTCTACTGCTAACGACGATTCGACACAAGGAAAAGACTATATCTACTCCTATAAGACCGCTACCAGTAAGTATATTGAGCATGACTGATAATGACTCGGGCTCCAGTCCTATCCGTGTAACGAATCTTGCAGACATAAATGAATGCGATGCACCCGAATCAAATAATACTGATGCTGGAAAAGAGTTGACGAGAATGGTACCTGCCGCCACCTCACCTGAAGCTAACTCTTCTTCCATGGTCAGAACCATAGCCTGACCTTGCCCTCTGGGTGTTGGTCCCCTCTGCTGGAAACCTCTCTGTCAGTTCTGCATCTGAGCTTGGGTCTGGACATACTGCTAGGGTCTCTGCTGCTGGAAGGCTTGTGCCTGAGGTGGCAATAGCCTCGGAGGCTGGTACGGCTACTGCTGCTGCACTGGTGCTGGGGCTGGTCCCCTAACCGATGGACTAGTTAGGTTCGACGAAGATGAACTGGCTCTATTCGGACAGGACCCTATCATGTGCTCCGGTACCCCACAAGCCAAACATAATCCCTAAGCTCTACGACACTCCGAAACAATATGTCCTGGCTTCCCACAATGAGTACAGCCCATTGCGGAAGACTGCCTCCGCTTCTGCTGCTGAGGGTACGTCGGTGTTGAATGCTGAACTGACGTAACTGAATTCGCCCTTCAGGGAACTCCATTCGACAAAGCCCTAGCTGCCGGGGCTGGTGGTGAGGACAGACTCATCTGCCCATGGGACCTCTTCCTGCTTCCGGTTCGGTCCATGATCCTCTGCGAGGTATACTCGTGCCTCCTAGCTGTCCTCAAGACAGCATCAAAAGTCTGATGCTCGAACTGCTCCACCGCTAGAATAATCTCTAGGTGGAGTCCTTGCTGGAACCGCTAGGCTCGGTCCTATTCGATCGCTACCAAGGTGGAAGCAAACCAACTAATCCTAGAAAACTCGGCCGTATATCCATCGACCGTCCTGCTCATCTGCTTCAAATTGGTGAATCTCGTCTGCAGATCATATCGAGCCGTTGCATCAAAGTACTTGATCTGAAGCTTGTCACTGAATGTCGCCCATGGGACAGGCGCCACCAATCCAACTGCTAACATCGCCCACCAGGTGTGGGCTAAGTCCAATAACTGTAGGCGCACTACAGCCACCTTCTCTTCCTCTGAGTCTTGGCTGCTTCCAAGACAATCTCGATGTCCTGGAGCCAGGCATCAGCTGCAATCGCGTCCTCGCTGCCGTCAAAGAAGGGAGGTTTCAGGCACTTGAAATTGTTGGCAGCACTGTTACCTTGATAACCAACTCTGCCTATGGCTGTCTGTATTGTCTGGTGGAGGGCATCACCGCGACGATCCTGTGATGCAAGCAATTCCCTGATAAGTCCAATCAAGTATCGATTGTTGGACTCCGTAGGCTGGACTGGCTGAACTGGGGGCTCTGGGTCATCAGAGTGCATGGCTCAGGATGCTGCTCCCGAGTACTGGGCTTGGTCTCCAGGTTGCTGCTAGATCACTGGAGGTGCTCCACCTTGCTGATCGGCTAGACCAGGAGCAATGCCACTGAAGAAATGATATGGGAAACAATAAAGAAGGACCAAGATAGATCGAGGATGTAAGCATGTGATCAGGTCAAGATTTTAGAAAGATTAGAAGACACGAGTAGAGATCAAGGACGAGTGTTGATTGAGACATTTATTCAGTGAAACCCTCACACATCTTGATTTACAAGACCTGCATGGGCCACCACTTAATTCGTGTCACGCCCATAACCAGAATACTGGAGAGCGGGGGACAGACACAGCCAGCTACATATATAGAAGTGTAATCTACCTTGATATACGATTACGGCTGTCTAGATGTATGAGGATTTATCTACAAGCCATCAGTCTCTTATGGTCAAGAACAAGCCTAGTGTCTCAATCTCAAGCAAGTAATAATAGCTACAAGATGTTAAACCATCAGATATTCAATAGTAAGGCGTCCCATATATTTTATATACAGATGATCATGAAGCTAGTCCTACAAAATATGAGGACTAGCAAGAGTTTCAGTCATACATGATCAACCCTAGGATTTGTCAATCATGTTACAGCTCTTAGCCATACAAGAAATACAAGTATTCAACACGAGCTAACACTTTCTCGGTGGCAAAACGCCTCAAAGAATAATTTACAATAGAGTGGAAGAACAAAATAAAATGTAACATCTATTTTTTCATAGAAGGGTATTTTAGTCTTTCCAGCCATTTTTGACCTTTGTGTGATTTTCTGATTATGTTGACTCTTGTTTGTGCTAGCAACTAGTTTAACCCTAGTGGACTTGTATAGGGGCCTAACCATGCATTAGAATTTTTATTTTTCATTTTTAGAATTTAATTTGTGCATTAGATTATTTTTTAAGGCTTTTAATTATTTAATTAGCCTTTTTGCATGTAGGCCTTTGAGCTTTTTGACTTTGGCCCATTTCTACTTGAGAAAGAGTTGGCCCAAGTGAAATCCTAACCCTAGAGAACTCCCCTCGGCCGCCTAACAGCAGTACCCCCTCCCTTTGTTGCATTCATTTGTAGTTTGTAGCCTCCACAAAGAAACCCTAAGATCCATCTCTCCAAAACACACTTTTCCTTCATCCGGAGTTCATTTCTTCCCAAACGAACTCCGTTGCACTCGTCGAGGAGAGGAGGATCTGCTGGACCATTTTTGGAGTGGAGAAGGAAGGTTTTGCTGGAGGGAAATCGACCGACACGACAACCGAGGAGCCCCGATCATTGAGTTTTGACACTCAATAGGTAAAACCCTAATCTACCATTGCAATTTTGGTTTTTTCTTCATTTTTGCATCCATATAGGTGCCCTAAACTTGCCCACAAAATTTGGTGGGATTTTGACTCCGTTTGATGGAGGTATCGAGCCCGTGTCGGTCCCTTACGGTACGTGTTCAACGAAATGCCGCTTAGGATAGAAAATTGTTGTTTTTCGTTTCTGTCTTCATGGATGTTTAGATAACATAATTTTGATAAACTTTCGTGAAGATGGTTTTGGGTTTGACATCGTTTCAGCGGCGTTTCGGGCAACGGACGCACGTGCACGGATCCCGTGCACGAGGCCGTGCGTGCCCTGCTGTCCGCGTGTGATTGTACGATGCACAGAGCGTATTTTTGTGTGAAAATTTGTGAGCACGTGGGGGCAACCTCTGCCCTCATGCTCGTAAAATTTCACGACTGATCATTGAGCGATCGCGGAGATATCGTGCGTGCACCGCTCAGCCACTGTGCATTCAGACCTTCGTTTTTGTCGCGGAAACGGACTTCATGCGCGAACACGACGCAGCGAAGACCTGTTCCAGGACTCGGAACATGTTGACCTAGACCTAGACGACCCATAGGATGAATCCCAAGTCACGGTGTGGCCCGACGAGGGAGCAGCGAGGCCGGCACCACGCGCACGAGGGCGCGCGGACGCGCGCGCGGGCAGCAGGCCGCGCGGGTGCGTGGGTCTACGTGCGCTATTTCGGGCAGCGTATCATCATGTCTTCATGTCCTAGACCTACCCCAGGACCCCCCCCAGCTATGTGCACAAGCACGTGGCGTTTCGTTGCGTGTGCGGCGCTCAAACGAGCGAGAACGCACGCGTACCACACGGTATCGGAAAATTCTGATACGCGTTCTGTGGACACGACACGGACACATTTTCGAACCCGAGAGTATACGAACGCATCATATGGGTAGAGGCCAACATGTATGCCAAGTTTTGCGGGTTCGTTTGGTGTATTTTGGATTTTGGGTCGTTGGGTGAAATTGGATCGTTTTCTTTAATTTCGATTTTTAGTTGATATGTGATATTTTGATTTCCAACGTTTTAGCTTCTAAATTCTGAGTTTACAGGACGTATATGATATTTCAAGTATGTGAGAACCAAATTTTGGCTTTGTTTCACAATTTTCCATCATTTATGGGTATATGTGTTTTCTATATATAGCTTTATGCATATATTTAACTATATATATATGTATAACCCGGTTGAAACCCATTCCTAACACATATACGTGGAGAATGGGTCGAGGGGGAGTTATTCCAGATTTTAGACTTTTAAGTATCTCGCATCATTGCGTATTTTTCCATTTGAGGTTTTGTATATATAGATATATATATATATATATATATATATATATATATATATATATATATATATATATATATATATATATATATATATAAGTAATTTCTTACTTTATATAGATGTATATAATAGTATAGTAATTTGGTTAATACCATGATTAGGTTTGAATGTTATTAATCTCATATTTTACCCTATTTTCAGTATGCACCAATACATACACACGCACACACCACTTTTGCTAGATTTGAGTTGTGTTTGTTTGTATATATACATGTGTGTATATACCTATATGTATATATATATATATATATATATATATATATATATATATATATATATATATATATATATATATATATATATTTGCTTGTTAATTCTTTTAGATTAGATTGTAGTTGTGTATATGACTATAGGAGCCCTAAGACAGATTTGGTTTATCATTTCGAGCTTAGTTTAGTCGAATTGGCCGACAAGTTGACCAAATTGACAAAAGTCAACTTTGGGTCAAACTTGATCCAATTCAACTCAAACGAACTCCAAATGACCTAAAATTTTGTGTATAACCTAAAAATTAGTAGACGGACCAGTTGACCCAGGTTTGACCAACGTTGACCAGGTTTGAGCAGAGTTGACCAAGGGTTGACTTTGACCAAAATGGACCTAGAAGCATGTAGTCTTGTATTGTAGCTATCTCTCTTGACATTGTGGACTTGGTTGTGACATGTGTGTATTTTAAATAGGTTTGAATTGCCCCAGTTTAGTTACACCTCATCATCAGCAGTTCGATTTGCCAGGCGAGTACATTCTCTGATCTTTTTATACTTCCTTGGATATGTTCTCTTGTTATAGACTAGTATACTTGATGCTAACACGATATTCACACGGATTAGTACCCTCTGGATCTTTCCATGCGATGTTATCCTCTCGGATACATCGAGTATGTCATGTTCATGTACTTTATCATGGCCATCATGTACTCCATGTATTCATATTTATCCATGTATACTCATATATTATTCATGTACACTCATGACCATATGAGCTCCATGTATACAGTAGTTGATATCCATGTGCAATAACATAACATGAATTGATCCTTGTGTATTGATTGGGGGCAGGAAGAGTGTAGTTGGTTATGTGATCATTATCCCCAGTAGGTATCCATGTGCACTTCATAGCTGTATCCATGTGCAACCCAGATCGTTTACATAACCAATTCATGCTCTGATTCACGTAGAAGGTTATATTTCTCTATTATCATATTATATCTCATTTTATAGTCTCTCTCTCTTGTTGATTTCCTTTACAGCGATTCATGTATAGTTTTCTATAGCTTGCTTTATATGTCCATTCCTGTTATGAACTGTTGTGAGAGATATGTGCTCGTTCCGTCCTGACTGGGCATGTTAAAAATTTTACAGGTATTGATGAGGAGTACTGCCCTACTTATTATGGCATTGGCTTAGATCACACTGGCGACGTGGACCCTCAGGAGGATCCCACAGTCGCTGAGGACTTGCCTATAGTCTAGCTGAGACTTAGTACTTTATTTGTATTTTCTGTTTGAGACTTTATGAGTTATACTTTTGTACTTGAGATTTATTCTAGTGGTTTACACCTAGATATTTTATCTGTGACTCTCTTGAGTTTCTTTCTTCTATTCCATCTTAGTATTGTGATTGAGTTACTTATTATTCTACTCTCCATTCGGAGCTTATTTTAGACTATGTTAGATACTGTGACTCAGGACAGCGTTCTACCGCCAACACTGTAGCATAGGCTGGGCGTTCGTCACTTCTCGTGCCCTTACACTGGGTGCGGGTCGTGACATAAAATCTACTCGTTATCAGGGTTGCGTCTAGTGTTCACCATCTGGCTGGAAGGCTGGGAGATCCTCAGAAGCTACTCTGAAATCTGGCCATACAAAACCAGCTGGGTCTAGGGGTGAGCATTATTCGGTTTTGAACCAAAAACTGAACCAAACCGAACCGAATAAGAGATTCGGTTCGGTTTTAAAAAAAATCGGTTCGGTTTCGATTTTGAAAATACTAAATTTTCTTATTCGGTTTCGGTTTTGGGTTTCGGTTTCGGTCCAAAACCGAAAATCGAATTAGAAATTTTAGTTTATATATATATATATATATATATATATAATATATATATATATATATATATATATATATATAAAATTATAGGTATATACTAAATACATATAGGTATATATATATATAGGTATATAACAAATATATCTTGGTATATTTAGTTATTATATATATTAACAAAAAAACACAAATAAACACAAATAAACCCAAAAACCGAATAAACTGAAAACCGAACCGATTTAATTCGGTTCGGTTCGATTATTGACCAATTCGGTTCGGTTTCGGTTTTGCTTATTCGGTTTCGGTCCAATTCGATTTTCAGTTATTCGGTTCGATTGGAACCGAATAAACCGAATACTCACCCCTAGCTGGGTCAGACCCAGAAAGAGCAAGTGCCACAAGGGAGGCTTCACTTAAGAACTAAAATCAGCATGTCAGAACATAAACAAGAATAATAATAGGAGAACATGAAATGTAAATAAGGCAACAATTGACGAAAGGACGAGGAACTATTTCGAAAGCCATGTTACAATCCTTAAACCAAATAAGGATCGGGGTTGTAACCCTTCTCCTGAACAGAATCGGGTCTCTAGCCATTTATTGCTAAGAGTAAAGCGTAAACAAGCATGTCCTGAGATAGCTATGTAATGGAACTAGACAAGACTAGACATGATTGGACTCCATCTAATATTCACGGCCAAGCAAAGAGTGCGGCTTGATACTTTAACTAACTAGGGTTATCACAAGCCTAGTTACTAGCAAGATACAATGAGATGTTCCGGCAGTCACAAGTCCTGTAGCTATCCAGGTTATCCAAACGAGGTTCATGTAAGGGTTATCAAGAATTATTAGGTGACTTAGAGTGCAACATGTAGTGCCCCGTCCCGCTCAGTCAATCGGAGGAATTGAAACGCTGACGGCGTTCGGACTTGGTCTTGCAACGGCTACTCGAAGACATCGCTCAGGTGGGGTAGTTTTGGTGAACTTGCCTCATCTTAGCCTTCACATAATAAATCGCGTATTTTCAACTTGCACAATAGGCTTGATAATAAAAGAGACGAATCCACATAGCTAAGGGAATAATCCCGACGAGTCGAAATGGATTAGAACATAGAAAAAGGTCCCACGGTCTGCTTAGAAGTCGGCTCAGCGTGATTTTAAATGACACTCGGTCCTTCGTCCCATGGCTTGGGAGAAGGAAAGTTGGTCTTCAGAGCAAAAGCTAAGAGTTAACCTACGTCATAGGCATCGCCCGTATAAACGCTTGATAAAGCGTGCACGGTTCCACGATGCAAGGCTTGGCATAGCCTTTGCTCGTCCCTCGGGTTAAGTTGTAGGCTTAAGTAATGTTAGGCAAAGTTATGCCGGTCGACCTAAGTCATTCTAAGTACTGTCCTGCTCTTTCTACGGCTGTCAAGTTATTCAGTCTCACGATCTCAAGGCCCGTCGTATAAAGTATGACTTGGGCGATAGTGTGCACAAAGCGTAAGTTGGTTTAAGGCACGAGCCATGGTTGGCACGATGTAAAGTTAGCCACGGTCTATGGCACTTAAGGAACACATTTTGTTCAAGTTAAGTTAGAAGGCTATGAAGTAGTCATTCCCTCGGTTTCAAAGAAGTAAGTTCACGCGACCGTTTGTCGCTGAGGCGGTCCCTCGGTTGGGAGTCTTGCGGTTCCTATGCATGTTTTCAAGTGTGAGGCGGTCCCTCGGTTGGGAGTCTCACGATTCCGATGCACGTTATGCAAAGTGTGGTTTAAAGCACGAGATGCTAAGTATAGTTCCAGTTATACGACAATCTAGGCCATGCATTTACGTGAGTCTAGATGTCTCGTAGGTGCGTGGTCATTGGACAACTTGTCGACAAGAATTTCTTCATCGACTGGTATTACGCTGGGGCACTGGGCACAGTCGACCTAGGGGTAAGACGTTATAGCAGCGCACGATTTTACTGCATGGGTAGTCGAGGGCTTTCCATGGGGCTCGCTACCTGGCATCGAAGGACCCGCCGCCTACCCGAGCTATGTCCACGATGGCTTGTCATGCCAGTGGCCTTTCATATAGATAATTGGCATGCTAAGCGGCGAATCCGTATGCACGGTATTGGTCGAATCTAAGGAAATGTAAGCACGACACGAGTTGTGTTAAGAAGGTATATGTGCACGGTCTGCACCATGATTCAGGAGCCTAAGATTTGGCTATACGTAAAGACACGTGCTTCGGCACGAGATATGGCATCGTGCTTGAGTTCTCAACACCGGTTCCACAAGTTGGGTTAGACATTGCGAGTTAAGTCGAGAAGGGCCGTAGGACAAGTTTGGTAAAGTTATGTTGAGTTGCAGGGCACGACCTCGAAATGTGAGGCACGGCCGCGTTATCACAACACAAGTATAGGCAAGACTAAGCGAGGAGGCACTGCCTCAGAGATATTGAAGCACGAATCGAGTTTATGGCACGACCGAGTCGTTACGTCACAGAGTATGGCACGAAAGACAAGTATGAGTCGGTGTATTGACATTGCAAGCACGAGAAAGGTCTAGAGGCAAGGGTAAGGAAGTTATCGGCGTGATAGCACGGTGATGGTCTAGAGACACAAAATAGGCCAAGGCGTCGGTCCTAAAACTGATCCTAAGGCAAGAATAGAAAGACAATCGTAAAGAGATTATATTGCACAAAGTAAATAAACGTGTCGGTTTTGTATGGGTGGGCGAGGAGTCCACCAGTACAGTTGAGTACTGACACCCACATAGTTTTCATGTGCAGGCACAGGTAGAAGCTCGTGGTGTGGAGCTCGCTTGGATGCGTCGAGGCACGGAGTTCCTTGGTGATTCGAAGCGTGCGACCGCGTGAAGTCAAGACTTATACGGGACATAATATATGGACATTGCCTTCCGAAGCTTCCGCTGGCTCAAGCATTGTATCGAGAGAAGAGAGAGAGCAGAGTGACTTGTATAATGAGAGAAAAATGAGCATGAGAGACTTGTAATCATGGCCTTGCGCCTATTGTAATCTGATTTTTCAATATCAATAAAGAGTTCCTTTGAATAACTTATGTTTTGATTCTAAATTTCTGCTGCATGTTCAATGTTTCTGCTTGGGACTTCTGTGCGACGACCCCGTCGCCGCCGCTGTAATCGGTCGTTATGAAACTGCCTTGTACGAGCGCAATCTAGGCTCGTGCGGCATCACACCTTAGCGAGGACGATCGCTCCTACGGGAGCGGGGTGTGACACAACACATGACAGTGTGCATATTACTTGTTTCAAGAAGTGTCCTACATGACAGTGGACTGGAAATGTTTTCTACTCGTCGGCAGGCTACAAGTCCATCAGGTGTGGCCGGGATAACGGGATTGCCTGTAACTGAAAACATCTCTCTATATGAGCTACTTTGATCAATCTAGTAATTAACCTAGTCAGATTCAGCATGAATCCCTGACCGTGGTAACCAGGAATGCAAGTCTTAGACATGATACGAGACGAGACTGGTAGCTTATACAAGCACATTCAACAACAATCACCCACGGTGTCAAGACGAGTTATTACTCAGCATGTCAAGATAGCCATCGCAACAGCATTCAAGATTATTATGTCAGGTTTACTCATCAAGATTACTTGTCAAGAGTGCGCCATGGTGGGCCACTATCAAGATTACTTATCTCGTCAAGAGTGCGTCACGACGGACAACCATCAAGAATTATCATGTCAAGTTACTTGTCAAGAGTGCACCACGACAGGTCACTATCAAGAGTTATTCATGAAAAGCCATATTGCCATGCCGTGTTCAGGGTTAAATTAAGACAAGTTATGCCCAAGGTTCACAATCATCAAATCGGGTAGTCACAAGTTAGGCTGAGCACAAGGTGTAAGTAATTTAAAACATGAAACAATATAATAAACAAAGAACATGCAAGGGGCAAGGGCATGGGGGCCAAGGAAGCATGCGGCCAAGGCATGCGGTCCGCGGGACAAAATGGGACAGGAACTTATGCGGTCCGCAAGGCCAAGGCGGTCCGCAGGGCGCAGGCATCCAAGGAATCATGCGGCCAGACTCATGCGATCTGCAGGACCAAGGCGGTCCGCAGGGCGCATGCGGCCGAGAACTCATACGGCCAGACTCATGCGGTCCGTAGGACCAAGGCGGTCCGCAGAGCGCATGCGGCTGGGACCAAGGCGGTCCGCAGGACACGATGCGGCAGGAACTCATGTGGCCAAAGACTCATGCGGTCCGCAGGACGTATGCGGCCGGGAACTCATGCGTCTGCCAGACCAAGACGGTCCGCATGACTGCATGCGACCAAGAATCATGCGGCCAGACTCGTGCGGTCCGCATGGCCAAGGCGGTCCGCAGGACTGCATACGGCCAAGACTCATGCGGCCAGACTCATGCGGTCTGCAGGACTACATGCGGCCAAGACTCATGCGGTCCGCAGGACTACATGCGGCCAAACTGTTCATCTTCTCCAAAAATCCGAGAACGATGGCCATGGAGTTCATGATTTCCAAGCTTCGTAAATCCTTCGATTTTAGTCAAAATCTTGACTCCAATAGGTCAAAATAGGGTAGAACGAAATTCTCTACAACATGGAACAACTAGATTTTGAAAACAAGCAAGTTTGATAGATCAAAACCAAGAAAAACCAAAAATGATATAAATTTAGATCTACAAGAAAATATCCACTAAATTAAAAAATGCCAAGTTCTAAAGTGTCATACAATCATGTAAGAAGGACAATGGAACAAATAGAATTAGGTTCCTCCATGAAGCAAGTTGTACTTGCCAAGGCTCTCTAGGTTGGTGGGAGAGTAATGGAGAAGAAGGAGAAGAAATAAATGGAAGTAATGAAGAGAGAGAAAAGGGTGGTTGGGTTTATAAAGAGAGGGGATGGTTCAACATATTGAACCAACCATCAAAATAAACCAAACCAAGCCATCCAAAGCTAGTCAAGTTGAACCAACCCAACCCAAGGTCAACCCTAGTCAGGATACATCAAGGCAAGCCATATAGAAATACGAAAATACAGTAAATAAAATACGGGTCAAAATCCGTATACGTACACTGGAAATACGTATAACGGAAAACGGAAGTGACAAGTTTTTTGTCGGTTTGGTCTTTTTTTTCGTTTTTAGTAGTTTTGTCATTTTTGTTGCTTTTTGTTATTCTTTGTCCTTGTTATCGTTTTTGTCATTTTTCGTCTCTTTTTGTCACTTTTTTGTCTTTTTATCTATTTTTGTCTTTTTTGTTGTCTTTTGTCATTTTTTTGTCGTTTTTAGTCGTTTTTTGTCGGTTTTGTCTCTTTTTGTTGTTTTTAGTAGTTTATTATTTTTTGTCGTTTTTGTTGCTTTTTGTCATTTTTTGTCATTTTTGTCGTTTTTTTTGTCATTTTTTGTCACTTTTTTGTCACTTTTTGTCGTTTTTATCGATTTTTGTCGTTTTTATGTCTTTTGTCGTTTTTAGTAGTTTTTGTCATTTTTTTGTCGTTTTTACCAGTTTTTGTCATTTTTTGTTGACTTTTGTTTTTTTTTGTCATTTTTTGTTGTTTTTTGTCTTTTTGTAGTAGTTTTTTTTATCGTTTTTTAGTTATTCTTTATTTTTTGTCCTTTTTTGTTTTTTTGTCGTCTTTTTTTGTCGTTTTTCTTTCTTTTTTGTCATTTTTGGTCCTTTTTTATCGTTTTTGTTGTTTTCTGTCATTTTTGTTGCTTTTGATTTTTTTGGTCTTTTTTGTCGCTTTTTTTATCGTTTTTTTTGTTGTCTTTATTTTTTCATTTTTGTCGTTTTGGTCTTTTTTTTTGGACTTTTTCTCTCTCTTTTTTTTGTCAGATTTTTTTTCGTTTTTTTCTTTTTCTTTTTATCGTTTTTTGTTTTTTTATTTTTTTTCATTTTTTTATCATTTTTATTTTTTCCCAGAAATATTTATATAGTCACCAAACATGGGAATGTAATTTTTCAGGAAATTTAATTACTTGAAATTTAATTTTCGAAAATATAGAATTTTTGACTATATAGTATTCTGCATATCAAACGCCCCCTTAAGAATTAGATTATTTTCCTCCCGGTTAGGACCCACAATCTCTGGGAGAATGTCGCCCACCCTGCCAAGATCTGAATTATATGCTTTCATAGCTTCCTAATTACATGTGGGTATTAAGTTTAATTTTGAATATTATTAAAGTTTATCAAAAGTTGTTTTCCTAAGTTGTTATCATAAATGTTTGTGCTCTCTAGCCTAGTGGTAGTGGAGTGGACATCCGGAGGGGACAGCAAGGTTCGAGCCCCCCAATTGTGTGTGCGCATGAGATTTCAAAAAAAAAATTGTTATCACAACTGATTTTTTTGGTTAACTGCATATTGAAAAGTGTTGCTAAAAGCAATACTTTGTTTTGTAAAAAACTTACTTTTAATATTGAAAATGTTAAAAACTACAAAGTTAGGGTTAGTTTGTGATTACTGAAAGGTGCAATACAAACCACTGTCATAAGTTATTTATCAAACATGTTTGGTTACTACATATTAAAAGATGCAGCCAAAGCAATAAAATGTTTGGTAAAATCTATTGTTCAAATTTTAAATATTTAGAAATAACCAAGTAGACATGAACGAGAAATGACAACTATCACTTTATTATATAATTTTTAGGCTTATTTAATTTTACAGTCACGTATAATATTCAAAATTTGCTAGGTTTCCATATTAAATTTGTTAGGTTTCCATATTCAAAATTTGTTGACTGAATGTGCATGAATTTCAGTGAATGGAAATCGACAGAATCTTGAGTCGGTATTTGTGGTTAGCATAACCACTACAGGATGGATAGTCCATATTGGACGTGGGTTTGATACGAAGGTTATATTGTGTCGGGAATGGCTTGAGCTCTGAGTGGTATATGGCTATACCCTCTTAGCGATAAGATGACCCTTGACGTGTTCATAATTTAGTGATTGCTTTACCTATAAGGTATTGGATAGTATCGAATCGTAGCTGAGATTACGGTTGATACATGACGGCTAGACGTGTTCCTTGATTGTTAAGTTCGGATGACCCGTTGTGAGATTTTGATGTGTTCGGATGAACCATCGGTAGACTTTAACAGTTAGCATTATGTTGGGTAAAAGGATTGTAGGCTTGGTAACGATGGTATGGTGTTGCTATTGAAAGATTTTGCTAGAACAACTATGGGCCGAATATGGAACGATGTTGGAATTGAGTAAAAGAAATTGCATGTTAGACGTAGACAAAATTGATGGTGATGTTAGGTGCTTATCGGGATGTTGCGAATGACTTAGAAGATGCAGAGAGTTGTATCAACAACCGAAAAGTAGAAAATGGGCTTGAGGAATATATGATCTTAGCACGTTGTGCAGTTGTGCTTGAGAGAATTTGATGTGTCCTGAAGTAACAAGTTATGACCCTTGACTATTTTGAGGCATAGAGAATAAGTACTTGTCCCTTGATACATGAAAGAGTGGATGTTTCTTATGAGAGTCAAATGGCTGGGATACAAATAAGTATCGAGGTGCAGCGATATGTAATAGACCATGTCGGTAAATGATGTTGTCGCATGAATAACGAGTTGGTTAGAATATAGAATTGTTGGATGATGACTTAACGAATGAGTTATGTCATATGCAAATGGATAACCGATATACGGATGCTGGATGATTGATGCCATAGTGATCGGATCGATGCATGAATAGTAAATATTCTTATAAAATCATAAGGAGATGATACAAAATGAATGTTGATGGTTAACAGAAATTGCTAAGAGATGTTCGTGTTTATTGCTAGGAAAAATTCATAAAGGATACTTTCGGAAGAAATACGATTATGTAGTTGCCTTATTTTGTTGGTTAAAAGAGTACATACTGTATCGATGATCTAAAAATGTGAAAAATGAATATGTCGCGAAGAGACCGTAGAAAAGATGCTAAATAGTAGACTATTGAGGTAACAATATTGGATTATGACTCAGAATAGTTGATCCGATTGAATAGACAATTTGAGTACGATATGAGGATGCAAGTTGGATCGAGCAGATGCTATGTCTATGCAAGTGGAAATTGAAAGTTTTGATATTCGATTGAGGAGTTTTATATGATAGCTTCGGGAGTGACCCATAAGAATTGTTGGATAGAATTGTCTGATAGATTTGGTCGGTTGCGGGTAAGTCTAGAATGAGACTTCGTTGGGTATGGCCCGAGTATGAGTACGGGTAGAAAGACTTGATCCTAGAATGTCGGTTGGTTGCCTAGAGTGTCGGTTGGTTGCCTAGAATGTCGGTTGGTTGCCTAAGTTTCAGATTGGTTGGCTATGTCATTTCAGTTGTCCGTGTTGAGAATAAGTTCATAAGATTGGGGTGGTGTCCCATGTCCCTAAGTTGGTCAGACCATAGAGTTATCCCTATGATAAGAATTGGTTGCCTCTAAGATAAGAGATAAGTATGTTCCTGATAGCTATCCATCTCATATGAGTTAGTTGAATGTCTGGTTTAGCTTAGATTAGCTGACCGTGGAGACTTGACTGAATGCTAAGTTGGCTGTTGGAAACCCCTAGGATGTCCCTATTGATGTTGCGTGAGTATAGTGGGAATGAGTAAGATGTGTCGGAAGGTAAAATTCAGAATGGAATGGAGATTGGAAAATTCGGTGTTATAATGTTGGATGGGATGACGGGTCATATTGGTTTCGAAAATTTGGTTGCCTTTGTTGGAATGCCGAAAATTGTTAGAACTGGTTGGAATTGGTGGATTAATATTGATCTGAGTAAATTGATGGTAGTGCCTTGAGACAATTGGAATAATTTTACTGATCGAATCAGAATTGAGAATAAGTTTAACGACAGAATTGGATAGTGCATGTAGCCGAGATCGGCGAGAGCGAATGTGAATAGGAATGACCCTCGAGATTAATGTTGCTGAAATATGAGAGTTGCTTATACGAAAGGATAATATGTTGGCTTGATCAATATGAGAAAATATTTGAGTACAGCAAAAAATGTTACTAGAATGAAATAATGGTACAATTTGATGGATGAATCATGATCGAGAAATTTATGAGTTGCAAACAAAGTATATGGATGCGAACGATGATGAGTACAAGATTTGATAGATAAGAATCGAGGTATCAAAATGAAATATGGCAATAGGATTTACCAACTTTGGTGGCATGAATGACAATGAACTTGAAAGGAATACTTGATACATCTAAGTCTGAATACTTTGGAAAATTTTGGATCGATTGTGGAAAATTTCTCAAGTTAGAATTGGTAACATCTATGGTACTATTAGTTGGTTGGGATATTGAATAAACAAGTGGGATTATAATCGAGATGCTCAGAGCAATCACTGATGTTCGAAAAAGAAGTTACACCGTAACTCATTCGTTTTTTCTATCACTGAACTTGGCTGAAGTGCATGTATTTCTGGGATGCCTAAAATATGTGTATGATTCCAACTAAGTGGTATGTTGAATTTAAATGAAGCCATAGGGAGGATTATCATGTGCTAAGGATTTACACGAGTGTCGAGAGGAAAGATCAACGATGGTAAACTATTTTGAATCAATTGGGATATTGTATCGAGATGGTATATTACTTGAAATCAATCGAGAGACTGTGAAGAAATGTTAAATGGTGCAAGTTGATCGTTGAGAAGTTTCATAAAAAAAAGTCGGTTGAAGTTTTGGGGATGAATTTTGTTTTAAGTTTTGAGGACGAAACTTTTTTTGAATGGTATATATTGTAGTACCCCGACCTGCAAGATGCCATATGATGGATGGTTGGTTCAATGAAGCCTTATTGGACTTGGAAATATGCGAAGGATCGCTTGGAAGGCTATGCGATCGTGACAGGAATCGTCTTATAAATACGAGTAGTGTTGAACCCTTCGAAGATCCTTTAGCTTCACGCTTAAAATAAAGGATAGTATGCTATGTTTCTTACTGAGTTGCTCAATAACACCTTACATAGAATTCGAAAAGATAATGAAAGATAAATAATCACCTGAACGTAAACTGTTATTGCTAGATGAATTGTATGCTTGTACGATATTGCGATGAAATACATGACAAGTGAAGCAAAGTCCCAAATACTTGGGCGGTGAGTATATCGAGCCTTAGCTCGATGAATAGATGGTAACACAGATGTTAAGACCCAAGAACTGGGTAGTGAGTATGCTTGAATTACGTCTGAATGAATGTATGCTAAACAGGTGCTAAGTCCTAGGAATTGGGTGGTGAGTACATTGAGTTTGGTTGGAAAGATGTATGGTATCAAAGATGTGAAGAAGGGATTAGGTAATCACATTCTATTATCCTGTGCCGATGTAGAATGTAGATTTCACTAAGACCCTGGATGGTAATGTAAGCGTTGTCTCAAGGCAAGATGATAATACGAATGAGAATGATGGGTAATTACTTAGCTTTCCTCATCATGCATTATATGTTTTCTTCTTAGATAAGTTGCATATAATTGTATGGTCATGGATAACTTGTCGACAAGGTGGTTCCTTAAACGGTATTCTAAGTCCTTGGAAACCGATTCGTCCTGGGGGGAACCTCGTGCTGAAGTAGTAGCACGGTATGCGGGACCTTCAGTAGGGCTAGCTACCTGCATTGTAAGGGGCGTCGTGTAACACCCTGTTTTCTGAAATTAGGGATTTTTGAAATTTTATTATTTTATTATTTAATAGTGGTATTTTAGTCATGGCAAGATTTTCTGGTGATTTTAGTTAAGTTAAACCATTTCTAAAGTCATGCTAAGTCATGACTTATGACTTTGTGATTTTGGTTAGTATAACTTAGTATAAACCCTAGTTTTTCTTAACCTAGAAGTTGCCATGACCATGAGAGCTTAGCCATAGGCTTAGAACACCAAATTAGTGATTTTTGGCCAAAAAGGTATTTTGGTAATTTTCTAGGAATTATTTAGATTTATGTGATTTATTATTATTTAATTAGTTGATTAGTGTCATGTTAGCTTCTAACCTAGTTTAGCCCTAATCTAGAGGTTAGCTACTAACCTAGAAGACTAATGATTAGATATTAGCCTTATGTATAAATATCTAGTTAGATAAATATCTAGATATTTCACTTTTTAGATATTTAGAACCTAAATATCTAACCCCCTTAGTCAAAGACTTAGGGGCTAAGTTTGCAAGTGGTAGGACACCCTCCCCTACCTCCATGGCAGCCAAGGGCACCCCCCTACACTACCCCCCTTCCTATATAATCCCATTAATTTCATTCATGATAAATTTACATGAATTTTATACCTAGAAAATCCATTTCCTACACAAGACCACAACTTGATCAATTTTGATCCAAATCACCTCTAGTTTCTTGCATTGGACTCCCCTACACTAGAGGGTACTAGTTAGGGCCTGTTATTGAGGATTTGGAGGATTTTGGCATCACAAAGTTGAAGGATACACACCCCCCCTCTCCTTTGATTTTCATTGGATTGCACCAATAGGTAAATACTCTCAAACTTAGTTAAAATCCTGTTTTTTCTTCATAATTGCATTCATATAGGACTACCTAAACTGTAGGTCAAATTTGGTGGAAGTTTGAGTTGATTTGGTGTCCGTATCGGACACGTATCCTAGACTAGGAAACTGTGTTTGATGAAATGCCACTGAGAAATGGTTTTTATTAAAATGTAGAAGAAATCATATTTTCTGGTAGCCCTAGATATGTAGGACACAACCCTAACCTATTTGACTCAAAACTGTGTCGTGTTCGTGTCCAAATTGGAACGAACCGACTGCACGATACCCTCGTGCATGCCCTGCTACTCGACACTTAGCACGGACACTGTGGGACACGTGGACACGTGAAAATTTACACAGAGGAGGGGGCAACCTCTGACATGCCCCCCTCGAGTTTGAGACACGTTGGTGTCGTGTCGAGAGAGCACGGACACGTGCACTGGTCGTGCACTGTCAGCACACACGCGCGCGGGCACGACTTTGAGCGTGTCGTGTCGCATGGACACGACACTAGAGTGTCTCGTAGTGACACGAGCATGAAGCCCTATTCGTGGCGTACACGTGGACACAAGCACGTGGTGCATCGTGTCCTGTGTCACGAGCACGAGGCTTGTGAACACGTGCACGACGCTGTGCACTGTGTTCGTGTATCAGTGTTTACCCGTGTGGGGTTTTTGTGTGATTGGACACGTGAAACCGTGTCGTGGTGTCATGTTAGGCACCTAGGACACTAGTGTATGTGTGGGGTGTTAATTACCAACCCATAGGATCGAGTCTTAGTTTGGTTTCGTGGGTGAAATCGGGTTTACCCTTGTTTACCTACACAGTCCATTAGTTTCCTGATTTTGTATTATTTCCAGTTTTGTAAAATCGATTTTCAAATCAATTTTTAATATGATTTATACATTGTATAGGTGTATTTTAGTATATGTATATGTAGTATATATGTATGTGAGAGTGTGGGTGAGTTTTGGGGGAAAATGGTTGTGTGTAGGTGTAGTTGTGTGTGTATACACATGTTGTGTGTATGTGGACTGTGTGTGTGTGTTGGGAGCCAATTTCTGGTTCCAGAATTTCTGGAACCTCTCCCCCCCCCATTCCTGTTCTCTCATACTCTCTTGCTCTCTCTCTCACTGTCCAGTCACTCTCTCTATCTCTGTCTAACTCTCTCTCACTCTAACTCTCTCTATATCCCTCTCTCTATTTCCCTCTCTCTATATATATGTTATATTATGTATAGATAATTATTGGTATATATAGTTGATATATATTGGGTATTATATATGTATATATGTATGTATTTAGGTGTGTGTGTGTTGGGGTTGTTTCCTGTTCTCAGGAAACTGAGAACAGTTCCTCCCTTGACTGTTAAGTCTCTCTCTCTCTTTCACTTTCTCTCTCACTCTAAGTCTCTCTCTTACACTCTCTTCCCTCTATGTATATATGTAGTGTATATATATAGGTTATATATATATATATATATATATATATATATATATATATATATATATATATATATATATATATATATATGTATATGTATATATATATATATATATTGATATATATATATATTTGTATAAATTCTCATGTAGTGTCATTATATATATATATATATGGGTGATGATATTATGTATAGTATTCATATTGATATATATATAGGTAGTGGATACTTGGGTATATCTACATATATAGATATATGTATATATCTATGACTTCTAGTTATAGGTTACATGAAAACCTACACCACTAGCCTATGGGCCTATATGGTTATGCTATATGTGTATATATATATATCTAGGTTATATATATGTGTGTGTATATATATATTATATAGAAATAGATACCTATATGGTACTAGCCTATGGAAACCAAGTCATTAGCCTATGGATCCTAGAATACTAGCCTATGGCTTGGGGCTAACCCTAATGGCCCAAACCCAACTTGTTGACCCTTGTTGACTAAGGGTTGACCAAAGTCAACCTTAGGTCAAACCTTGACCTAATTGACCTAGATTGACTAGGACTAACCTAAAATGACTAGTTTAACTAGTCTGACCATGTTTGACCCAATTACCTTATTGACTGGTCTTTGTTTGACCTAATTATCTTGCTGACTAGTTTTGTTTGACCAATACCTTAGTTGGTCTAAGTTTGACCTAGACTTGACCCAGATTGATCATGTTGACTAGTATTTGACTTGTCTGACCTTGTTTGACTTTATTTAACCTAGTTTGATTTTCTGTGACCTAGTATGACTTCCTGTGACTTAGTTTGACTATTAGAGTTGACCCAGAGTTGACTTTTGACCAGATTGACCTAGAATCATGTAGTATGCATTGTATACTTTATTTTTACCATTGTGGATACATTGTGACTTGTATTGCTCTGATTAGGAGCCATACACCTCTCCTCAGACAGTATATCCTCTTCAGACATTCAGTTATCAGGCGAGTACATTCTCTGACCGTTTCATACTTGTTCAGGCTTTACTTCTCGCTCTAGATTACTTTACTTGATGCTGTCACGTTGGTAACACGGATTGGTACTATATGGATCTTTACATGAGATGTTATCCCCCTCGGGAGCATCGGATACTTCATGTTATGTGTGTTTCACTATCATCATGTACTCCTATGCTTCCATTATTCATGTGCACTCATGTGATCATGTACTCTCATGTTTACTGAGCCCTCATGTATACTATCATGTGCACCCTTTCATGGGCCCCATGTGATATCATGTACAATAACGTAACTTGCATAGATCCTTGTGTATTGATTGGGGTAACGGGGGAGTAGAAGTGGACATGTGAATAATTCCAAAGTAGTGTAATCATGTGCAAACTCAGTAGTGTAATCATGTATAAATTCTAGCCATTCACATGCCTATCTTGTGCTCTACATTACTAGTCACTTACAGTTCTCTATATACAGTAGATATTTCATTACAGCTATCTCTTTTACAGCGTATATTTCCTTTCAGCAGTTCATGTATCTTACTCTATTGCCTGTATCGTATTTCCTAACCTGATATGAACTGCGTGAGATGTATTATGCTCGTTCCTGTCCTGATTGGACCTGTTGAAAATATTACAGAGGATGAGGACGAGGCATGGGTGACTACTTATTATGGAGCAGGACTAGATGACACTTGTATTGAGGACCCTCAGCAGGATCCACCTGCAGCTGAGGATGTTGTTCCAGTAGTCTAGACCAGTTTAGTCTAGGCAGTCTTTTCTATATTTACTTTTGTCTCACATTCTGAGTTGTATTTTAAGATGTGGAGATGTATAGACTCTTAGACTTATTGTATTATGAGTTGACATTCTGGATGTTATGTATCCTAGACACTTAGACTTATTTCATCTATGCTATGGTTCTCTTTGAGTTACTATCTATCTTCTGTCTTTCATACTTCTACCTTAGATGTGATTGAGACTATATGTTGTGATGTTACCTCCATTCGGAGAGTATAAACTGTACAGGTACCTTTATATTGTTAGATGATTGACCTAGGACAGCGTTCTACCGCCGACACTGCGGCGTAGGCTGGACGTACCCACTTCTCGTGCCCTTACTCTAGGGTGCGGGTCGTGACACATTTTTAGTGGTGGCCCATGCAGGTCGAGTTTATGTAGTGGTATTCGAACTAGAGTATCACTACAGCCTGCGATAGAATTTGAGGAATAGGCTTAGAGAGAGTGGATACTCAATCACTGCTAGGATACTTTGAGAGATTCCAGGGATGACCCTTGAGAATCTCATTTGAAATTACGATTTAAATTCCTTTTCCCTTGATTGAATTTGATTTTGGATGATTCATTGTAGAACTTTGAATCCTGGTGTTAGTTGATGATTTTCAAATTTTTGTAGTTGTTGATTTTAATTTCTTAATGTTAGATTAATATCTTTTATTTTTAGGGTACTCAATCACAATTATGAGAAAACTCTTATTTGTTTCTTGCCATCTAATCCTCTTGCTAATTGCCTTTCATTAAAATGAACTGTCCTCTCTATTTTGCATCTTGCTTAAACTCTTTCTACCAATCTATGTGACTGTATCCCAAACCTGACTTACTCAACATTTCCTCAAATCAAGACTTTATTGAGACCTTCTAACCTTGACCCTTGATTGATCGAACCCTAACTATATTCATCTAGTAGCCTATCTATCCCTAGGACTGTGTTCCTAAATTATTTACTAGATTCCTGATTAATTTTATTTCATGAGTTCATTTGATCTTCTTCAATTTTTGCATCAATTTGTCACGTCTCGAACTCCCACTTTCTATTCTAGATCATTGGACGTCCTTTACCGTGACTTAGATATTCAGAGTATAATACTAGCTGTTACCTCCCAACAAACTTCACATGTAAGACCTAGACTAGCCTACCTTCATGTAGGTATTCCATGTCCCATTAAAACCCGTCTCCTTGTACTCTATTTCCTTGACATGATTTTCTGGTCAAATGGCTAAACTATAACCTCTACCATGATACTAAATTAATTCTTATTTCAGTTAGAGATCCACCTTGGCTCAATTCTTTCGACCTGGCATGTGATGGTGTTCTGCTTGAACCCTCAAATACTTAACCTTGTACCTTACCTTGAATGCTTGACCCGATTGGTTAAGAATCTTGGACTATGTATCTTCTTTCATCATTTCCACCCTTACTTATATCTTATGCTATAAATTTATCCTTAAGTTTTACAAGCTTATCCTTTCGAGCTTGATCATGATATATTTTATTGGGTGTACACCCACTAATATATTATCTAATCAGAACCGGCGCATGATGGTCTGATCAACCTATTGCGTTTTGGTTTGCTTTTTCATATATTAATCTACGTGGATAGAGACACAGTTAAACTTACCCTAGAATCTTATCCACAACAGCCTTGACAATTCTCCTTGGAATTATTTTATCACCTATGAACCTCGTATTCATACCCAGTTGGATTAAATTTAATCATGACCTGGATCTTCATCATTTGATGCTCGTGCTCATACTTGATTTCATTAATTTTCCATCTTGCCCAATCTCGATTTATCCTAAAATTGATCAACTTAGATCGTGTCAAGACTAAAATCTATTGTGATTGTTTGTACCTAAATTTTCAATTTTCTTTTTATGGAATGGTAACTTTAATGATTTCTCACTTGTTAATGACCCATTTTCATATAGGAGGGTAGACGACCCTATAGTCTTGATGATTGTTGTTTCCTTACCTTTCCAAATTTGGACACCTTAGATTGCTTGAACGTTTTGATACCATAGGACAGTATTGATCTAGAATGACTAGTACACCTAGATGAGACCACAGACTGTTCCATTTAACCTGTCCCCCTGGTACCACTATTCATCATAATTTTGGTTCAATTTAGGCCATAGACCCTTCCCACTCTAAATTGTGATCACCGTAGACACGTTACCGTGACTTTTAAATTTGGAACACAAGACTAGTTGTTTTCTCAAAACTAATTTCACATACGTAACCTAGACATGACATACTACACCTATGACCTTAGTGTCCCACTCAGGCATACCATTGTATGCTTCATTGCTTAGTACGATTCTTCTGACCCGAGGCTCCATCCTGATTTACCCCATGGAGTTACTTTTGGCTCCGATTTGATTTAAGGACACCTTATGACCTAAAACTGCCAGCCAATTTTTGGACATGACCCAGTATAGGTCTACTACCCATATTTTGCTTGTTGACCTTGTATGTTGCCTAGGTAGTGGCTTCGTCCTTGATTGTTGGAGGTTTGACCTAGGAGGAGTACGACCATCTAAATTTCGAGGACGAAATTATTTTAAGGTGGGTAGACTTGTAACACCCTGTTTTCTGAAATTTGGGATTTTTGAAAATTTATTATTTTATTATTTAATAGTGGTATTTTAGTCATGGCAAGATTTTCTGGTGATTTTAGTTAAGTTAAACCATTTCTAAAGTCATGCTAAGTCATGACTTATGACTTTGTGATTTTGGTTAGTATAACTTAGTATAAACCCTAGTTTTCCTTAACCTAGAAGTTGTCATGACCATGAGAGCTTAGCCATAGGCTTAGAACACCAAATTAGTGATTTTTGGCCAAAAGGGTATTTTGGTAATTTTTTAGGAATTATTTGGAATTATTTAGATTTATGTGATTTATTATTATTTAATTAGTTGATTAGTGTCATGTTAGCTTCTAACCTAGTTTAGCCCTAATCTAGAGGTTAGCCACTAACCTAGAAGACTAATGATTAGATATTAGCCTTATGTATAAATATCTAGTTAGATAAATATCTAGATATTTCACTTTTTAGATATTTAGAACCTAAATATCTAACCCCCTTAGTCAAAGACTTAGGGGCTAAGTTTGCAAGTGGTAGGACACCCTCCCCTACCCCCATGGCAGCCAAGGGCACCCCCCTACACTATCCCCCTTCCTATATAATCCCATTAATTTCATTCATGATAAATTTACATGAATTTTATACCTAGAAAATCTATTTCCTACACAAGACCACAACTTGATCAATTTTGATCCAAATCACCTCTAGTTTCTTGCATTGGACTCCCCTACACTAGAGGGTACTAGTTAGGGCCTGTTATTGAGGATTTGGAGGCTTTTGGCATCACAAAGTTGAAGGATACACACACCCCCTCTCCTTTGATTTTCATTGGATTGTACCAATAGGTAAATACTCTCAAACTTAGTTAAAATCCTGTTTTTTCTTCATAATTGCATTCATATAGGACTACCTGAACTGTAGGTCAAATTTGGTGGAAGTTTGAGTTGATTTGGTGTCCGTATCGGACACGTATCCTAGACTAGGAAACTGTGTTTGATGAAATGCCACTGAGAAATGGTTTTTATTAAAATGTAGAACAAATCATATTTTCTGGTAGCCCTAGATATGTAGGACACAACCCTAACCTATTTGACTCAAAACTGTGTCGTGTTCGTGTCCAAATTGGAACGAACCGACTGCACGATACCCTCGTGCATGCCCTGCTACTCGACACTTAGCACGGACACTGTGGGACACGTGGACACGTGAAAATTTACACAGAGGAGGGGGCAACCTCTGACATGCCCCCCCTCGAGTTTGAGACACGTTAGTGTCGTGTCGAGAGAGCACGGACACGTGCACTGGTCGTGCACTGTCAGCACACACGCGCGCGGGCACGACTTTGAGCGTGTCGTGTCGCGTGGACACGACACTAGAGTGTCTCGTAGTGACACGGGCATGAAGCCCTATTCGTGGCGTACACGTGGACACGAGCACGTGGTGCATCGTGTCCTGTGTCACGAGCACGAGGCTTGTGAACACGTGCACGACGCTGTGCACTGTGTTCGTGTATCAGTGTTTACCCGTGTGGGGTTTTTGTGTGATTGGACACGTGAAACCGTGTCGTGGTGTCGTGTCAGGCACCTAGGACACTAGTGTATGTGTGGGGTGTTAATTACCAACCCATAGGATCGAGTCTTAGTTTGGTTTCGTGGGTGAAATCGGGTTTACCCTTGTTTACCTACACAGTCCATTAGTTTCCTGATTTTGTATTATTTCCAGTTTTGTAAAATCGATTTTCAAATCGATTTTTAATATGATTTATACATTGTATAGGTGTATTTTAGTATGTGTATATGTAGTATATATGTATGTGAGAGTGTGGGTGAGTTTTGGGGAAAAATGGTTGTGTGTAGGTGTAGTTGTGTGTGTATACACATGTTGTGTGTATGTGGACTGTGTGTGTGTGTTGGGAGCCAATTTATGGTTCCAAAATTTCTGGAACCTCTCCCCCCCCCCCATTCCTGTTCTCTCATACTCTCTTGCTCTCTCTCTCACTGTCCAGTCACTCTCTCTATCTCTGTCTAACTCTCTCTCACTCTAACTCTCTCTATATCCCTCTCTCTATTTCCCTCTCTCTATATATATATGTTATATTATGTATAGATAATTATTGGTATATATAGTTGATATATATTGGGTATTATATATGTATATATGTATGTATTTAGGTGTGTGTGTGTTGGGGTTGTTTCCTGTTCTCAGGAAACTGAGAACAGTTCCTCCCTTGACTGTTAAGTCTCTCTCTCTCTTTCACTTTCTCTCTCACTCTAAGTCTCTCTCTTACACTCTCTTCCCTCTATGTATATATGTAGTGTATATATATAGGTTATATATATATATATGTATATATATATATATATTGATATATATATATATATTTGTATAAATTCTCATGTAGTGTCATAATATATATAGATATGGGTGATGATATTATGTATAGTATTCATATTGATATATATATAGGTAGTGGATACTTGGGTATATCTACATATATAGACATATGTATATATCTATGACTTCTAGTTATAGGTTACATGAAAACCTACACCACTAGCCTATGGGCCTATATGGTTATGCTATATGTGTATATATATATATATATATCTAGGTTATATATATGTGTGTGTATATATATATATTATATAGAAATAGATACCTATATGGTACTAGCCTATGGAAACCAAGTCATTAGCCTATGGAACCTAGAATACTAGCCTATGGCTTGGGGCTAACCCTAATGGCCCAAACCCAACTTGTTGACCCTTGTTGACTAAGGGTTGACCAAAGTCAACCTTAGGTCAAACCTTGACCTAATTGACCTAGATTGACTAGGACTAACCTAAAATGACTAGTTTAACTAGTCTGACCATGTTTGACCCAATTACCTTATTGACTGGTCTTTGTTTGACCTAATTATCTTGCTGACTAGTTTTGTTTGACCAATACCTTAGTTGGTCTAAGTTTGACCTAGACTTGACCCAGATTGATCATGTTGACTAGTATTTGACTTGTCTGACCTTGTTTGACTTTATTTAACCTAGTTTGATTTCCTGTGACCTAGTATGACTTCTTGTGACTTAGTTTGACTATTAGAGTTGACCCAGAGTTGACTTTTGACCAGATTGACCTAGAATCATGTAGTATGCATTGTATACTTTATTTTTACCATTGTGGATACATTGTGACTTGTATTGCTCTGATTAGGAGCCATACACCTCTCCTCAGACAGTATATCCTCTTCAGACATTCAGTTATCAGGCGAGTACATTCTCTGACCGTTTCATACTTGTTCAGGCTTTACTTCTCGCTCTAGATTACTTTACTTGATGCTGTCACGTTGGTAACACGGATTGGTACTATATGGATCTTTATATGAGATGTTATCCCCCTCGGGAGCATCGGGTACTTCATGTTATGTGTGTTTCACTATCATCATGTACTCCTATGCTTCCATTATTCATGTGCACTCATGTGATCATGTACTCTCATGTTTACTGAGCCCTCATGTATACTATCATGTGCACCCTTTCATGGGCCCCATGTGATATCATGTACAATAACGTAACTTGCATAGATCCTTGTGTATTGATTGGGGTAACGGGGGAGTAGAAGTGGACATGTGAATAATTCCAAAGTAGTGTAATCATGTGCAAACTTAGTAGTGTAATCATGTATAAATTCTAGCCATTCACATGCCTATCTTGTGCTCTACATCACTAGTCACTTACAGTTCTCTATATACAGTAGATATTTCATTACAGCTATCTCTTTTACAGCGTATATTTCCTTTCAGCAGTTCATGTATCTTACTCTATTGCCTGTATCGTATTTCCTAACCTGATATGAACTGCGTGAGATGTATTGTGCTCGTTCCTGTCCTAATTGGACCTGTTGAAAATATTACAGAGGATGAGGACGAGGCATGGGTGACTACTTATTATGGAGCATGACTAGATGACACTTGTATTGAGGACCCTCAGCAGGATCCACCTGCAGCTGAGGATGTTGTTCCAGTAGTCTAGACCAGTTTAGTCTAGGCAGTCTTTTCTATATTTACTTTTGTCTCACATTCTGAGTTGTATTTTGAGATGTGGAGATGTATAGACTCTTAGACTTATTGTATTATGAGTTGACATTCTGGATGTTATGTATCCTAGACACTTAGACTTATTTCATCTATGCTATGGTTCTCTTTGAGTTACTATCTATCTTCTGTCTTTCATTCTTCTACCTTAGATGTGATTGAGACTATATGTTGTGATGTTACCTCCATTCGGAGAGTATAAACTGTACAGGTACCTTTATATTGTTAGATGATTGACCTAGGACAGCGTTCTACCGCCGACACTGCGGCGTAGGCTGGACGTACCCACTTCTCGTGCCCTTACTCTAGGGTGCGGGTCGTGACACGTCGTATACCTGTAAGATGGTCCAAGATGGCGTGTCGCCAGTGATCTTCATATAGATAGGTCCAGTGCTAATGATGTCTCATGCAGCAAAGTAAGTTATTAGTCAATTACAGGAAATGATGTCGGCTATTGGTAAGAATCACCTGAACGGTAACAAATATATTAAATTATGATAAAGTTCTAGCAATGTCTTGTGCAGGCTGAGTAAGTATTATAAATGTACAGGGATGGCTACACGACCGTGGGTAAGAATCACCAAAGGGTGATAACTGTATGCTTTAAATTACGTTGGCTATGAGATTTGCATGCTTTACTTCTTGTCAGATACAAACATGAAATTGACCCTAAGGCAACGAAAAAGACCACTGTTAATAATGTTCTATAACATGATTACTTAGTATTGTCTTCTTAGGTGAGTTGGGCCAGCATCGCTCGCCAGTACATTGATGATGTACTGACCCATGTTGTGGGCAATATTACAGGTGCTTGCTTATGGGGGAAATCGTTTGATCAATGCATGGCATCGATGATTCGGATGGGTGTGCAGAAGCTCTTCTTTCAAGATAATATTTTCTGCTATATGGGATATAATGTATAGAACAGTGTAACTCAGTTGTACCAGTGAGATTGTAGCCAAATTGGCAAGTTCATTATAAAGAAGTCGGTATATTCAGTTGTAGCCTAAAGGGCAAGTATATTTATTCAGTTGGCTAATCAAAGTCTTGTAATCAGTACTTTGTATTCCGTTGCAAGTCTTGTAATCCATTGCAATTATCAATAAAGAGATACGTTTCTTCAATATCTTATGCGACTTTAATTTATCTGCTTGGTTTTGCTGCACTGTCGTTGTTTTTTTAAGAAATTAATACCAAGAACTGTAATGGTTTTGCCTTGTACAAGTATAATCTAGACTTGTACGACATCACACCCAGTGGCTAGATTTCGATCCTCCGGGATCGGGGCGTGACAGCCTAGGCGGCCTAGGCGCTAGGCAGCCCTTTGGCGCACCGAACCCGCCTAGCAAAATTTATAACATTGGAGAACATTGAAGACTAAGGCATATAATATTGAAATGCGGCATCGAGGTGTGCATCGAATGCACGACTCGAAGAATAGAGAATAACTATATCAACGCGTGCGTATGCGTACGAGACTTACAAAAGTTGGCTTCGTTGCGAAGAGAACAGTTGTGGCATTAATGTGACAGAACTGTTGAATGTGGGATGGTGCCTCGAAATGTTCGGGACCTTCGGGTCGTTCGTTTGACGAACATTGAGTTGCGGCATAGTGCCATAAAACATTGAGATGAAGTATGGAATGAGAAATACGAGATGATGCGAAGCATGAGTTTCGGACTCAGACTATGTCTGGTTGTTTGAAGTAGATGCATATTGTGTGGTCAAATGGACTTGGATATTGCCCGTGTACGGGGTTTTTTCCACGAACATGATCGCCGGGGCACCGGGACTATTCGGCCTAGGAGGAATGAATAATCGTGCTTCGGCACTGATGCATTGCGGGACCTACAGAGTGGATTGTAACATATGGCTGAATTGGTGGCTCATAATGCCGTTAAGGAAGATAGTCTATTCTTGTATGGTGAATGCCAGTGCTCTTCATATAGATAGGGGTTGGTCGGCTGAAAGTGCAGGCACACAGAGATCCTGCACAAAGATCACTTATAACATGACAGAAAAAGAATGTAGGCATATTTATCTTACGTCGGTGTAAGGGTGAGTGTGTCGATGTTGATAAGAAGTCGCATCATAAAACAACACAAGATTGCTATATGTTGCCTACTTGCTTACATGAATAAATAATAACATGTTTGCCATGAAGTACATGCTTTACTGCTTTCGAATATGCCATAAAATCGACTTTAAGGCAAATATGAAAAGATCATAATTAAGTTAAGCTGCATGATTCATATAATTACTTAATATCGGTTTAGTAAAATGGGTCTTATCAGTAGGCGAGAGGATTAGTACTGATCCCCCACCATATTGCTTACAGATGCAGGAAATAGATTGCTCACGGCGGAGCTTCGCTTGAACGCGCTGTGGCATGAAATGTCATAGCGTTTTGAGACTTGCGACCGCATTGACGCTCGAACTTGTAACATGATTGATGCGACCGAGATATAGAATACATGATGTATGGAATGGTGAAATCCTTTGTGGGTTAGAGAAAACTTGAGTGTTGTAAGCCAATCTGGCAGATTTATTTGGGCCATTGAAAGCCTTTGTAATTCTGCTGCTTATTGAATAAAAGATAATTATTTCGTACTATATGTAACTCCAATGTGACTATGTTTCTTCTGCTGCTAATATTGAATCAAAATAACCATTTTGAGAACCTATCATCTTCTAGCCTTGTACGAGTGCAACTCCAGACTCGTATGACATCACGTTCCAGCGAGGACGAACGATTTTTCGAATCTGGACATGACAACCTCAACACGCACTGCGACAAGAGAGCTTGAATCAGGATAAAAAATTTGGAATCATTTTAGCGGAGTTTACAATGAGCTTACAACTGACGATACCGAAAGAAGATACTCCACTAAAGTTCTTGTTGAATGTTTGCATTGTAGTGAACGATTCAAATGGGATAATAGCTATGGTACAGGAAAGCTATGCAGACATTTAAAATCTTGTATGGACATCTAGTAATCTTGTATGAGTCATTAATTGCAGTTTATGTACTAGTAATCTTGTATTAGTCATTGATTTTTAAATTATGTAAATGTTGTAGTAGTCATTCAATTCATGTTTTATTTAGCAAATTAATTGTGCAAATTTTCTAAATTATATTATACCTGTAAATGTTTTTTCATAGAAATTTTCTAAACATTAATAAAAATATTTTTAAATTATACTAATTTTAATTGTACTAATTTTTATTTTTAAAATTCTATTACATTTTTTTAGTCTTATTATACTAATTTAGTTTTTAAAATTATACATTTTTAAATTATACTAATTAAAAAAATTAGAAAACTCTTTTTTAGAAAAAAAAATTATTTTATTTTCATTTTTAAAGTTTTTTTAAACATATAAAAAGATGGTTTTCTTAAACCAAATCGGGCTGGTCGGCCCTACCCTGAACCGGTCCAGCCCAGGCCCGGTTCAGCGCTGTCCAATAAAAATCGGACCATGGGTCCGAACTGGGTTCGTGGTTCATCGAACTGGGCCGGCCCGGACCAGCCCGCCCCCCAATCCGTGTTGAACCCGACCCGGCCCAGGCCCGGTCAAACCCGGTGGATCCGAGTCGGCCCAGCCCGGCCAAGTGACACCATGAGTTGTTTCACCAAAATATAAGCAAAAGCAGCTCTAATAAGCAATACCAAATCCAGCATACATTAACAAAAACCTGTTCTATTTAAAATAAAGAAGTAAAGAATACTTCTGTAAAAAGGAACAGAAGCTTTTTGAAGCAACCTCCGATAAGTAATTCCATATGTATATGATTACAAGCAGAAACTTCACATTATTATGTTGCATCTTTCTTATGCAATACTAATCATCATTCTCTTATGCACATTTATAATTTCCTATCATCTTTAATAGAAAGCAATGATAGGTATGTTGGGGAATCAATCACCACATTATGCCCATTTGCAGTGCATTCCCATGTGATTACCTAATGCTTAAGGAGTTAATTATACAACAATCATTGTAATAAGTAATGAGGTGTGTGTGTGTGGTGGGGTTGGGGGCGTGGGGGTGGGGGGGGGGGGGGGGGGGGGGG
This sequence comes from Iris pallida, assembly GCA_029216955.1. Classification (NCBI taxonomy): domain Eukaryota; kingdom Viridiplantae; phylum Streptophyta; class Magnoliopsida; order Asparagales; family Iridaceae; genus Iris; species Iris pallida. The sequence continues at coordinate 5,895,029 of JANAVB010033011.1, read as the reverse complement.
GGGGGGGGGTGGTGGCGTTGTTGATGTTTGTTGGTTAGGGACCTCTATATAAACCCACATCATTCCTCATCCTAATCTCACATCTTGATTTGTTCTAGTTAACCTGTGTATATTTCCTATTCAAACTAGTCAAGAAAAAACCTTGAAAAAATGATGGAAGAGAGGGAAGATCTCAGACTGAGCTTGAGCATCAGCACCTCCCAGAGCCGCTCTCCGTCGAACCTAAACCCTGTTCCCGTCCTTGACCGCGCCTGCTCCGCACTCGAAGGTGCAATGCGCCTACATCGACGAGGAGGATGCGGGCGCACGCTCGCCCGTTAGTACCTTGTCAGATTTCTGCGGTCAGAAAAGGAGCAACAGAGAAGAAGTGATCAACGAAGGCGAGGAGGACGGGTACAACTCCTCGAAGAAGCTGAGGCTCTCCAAGGACCAGACTGTTCTCCTTGAAGAAAGCTTCAAGGAGAACAGCACTCTCAATCCTGTATGTACATGTTTCCGCAAAGTTTTCATTTATTTTCAAGAAGAAGATCACATCGATTCATAGTAGCCTAATGGGTTGATGTGCAGAAGCAGAAGCAGGCATTGGCGAAGCAGCTGAACCTGCGGCCTCGACAGGTGGAAGTCTGGTTCCAGAACCGAAGGGCAAGGTGAGAGTTCGTTCTTACTGCATCGCTTTCATTTGATACATCAAGGTGCAATGACTGATAGAGATGTGCATTTTGCAGAACAAAGCTAAAGCAGACCGAAGTCGACTGCGAGTACTTGAAGAGGTGGTGCCGGAGGCTGGCTGAAGAGAACAATAGGCTCCAGAAGGAGGTTATGGAGCTGAGAGCAGCGAACAGAGCCTCTCCCATTTCATCTGCAACTAACACAATCCCATCATCCGTGCCGCTGCAGCTGCTGCCAGGCTACCATCTTAACTTGTCAGCCGCTGCCGATTCGAATCCGTGGAACTTGTATTTTTCTCAGGCCTCCTGATACTAATTCTTCCTGCTGTCCATCTAACGGTTCAACCCAAAACCTGAGCAAACCACAACAGAGCCTAAATTCTTTGCACAAGAGACTCAATGGAGATGGGCTGTACTTATAAATGTGTTCCTTTTTAGAATTTAAGAAACACTCTCTCGGGAGGATTTGTATCAGTCTATCAAATTGTTTATATATGAACAAAAATAGCCGAAGCAGGTTACTGGGTGAAGGTGCTTCATAAATATGCGATTAAGTTTCACATAGCCATATAGATCAGAGAGCAGCGCGAGCAAATATGTGGAGAAAGGAAGTAACTGTCTCCAGAAACTGATTGCCAGAATTAGGGGTGAGCATTATTCGGTTTTGAACCGAAAACCGAACCGAATAAGAGATTCTGTTCGGTTTTAAAAAAAATTGGTTCGGTTTCGGTTTTGAAAATACTAGATTTTCTTATTCGGTTTCGGTTTTGGATTTCGGTCCAAAACCGAAAACCGAATAAATTTTTTTAGTTTATATATATATATATATATATATATATATATATATATATATATATATAGGTATTAATTATAGGTATATACTAATATATATAGGTATACTATATATATATATAGGTATTAATTATAGGTATATACAAAATATATATAGGTATATACTATAGGTATATATATATATAGGTATATACTATAGGTATATATATATATAGGTATATACTATAGGTATATAATAAATATATCTAGGTATATATAGTTATTATATATATTAACCAAAAAAGAAACCCCAAAAACCGAATAAACCGAAAACCAAACCGATTTAATTCGGTTCGGTTCGGTTCGGTTATTGACCAATTCGGTTCGGTTCGGTTATTGACCAATTCGGTTCGGTTTCGGTTTTGCTTATTCGGTTTCTGTCCAATTCGGTTTTTGCTTATTCGGTTCGGTTGGAACCGAATAAACCGAATACTCACCCCTAGCCAGAATACCAAGATACAGTTAAAAGGCAAGTTTCAGTTAACAAATACACTACAGTATCTCAACTTGATAGTAGCAAGAATACATTGTTCCAGATAAGAACCCAGCAAAGAACATTGTCCTGCTAGGTCCTCATTCAGCATCTTCAATATCTTCATCTTCTGGCACTCCTCGAAGGTATAAAACGTTATTGCATCTGCGAATAATACAAACAGTATAAGAATGAGAACCGAAGATTAGCTGAATAAACAGTGGCTTGACTACACATAGCTTGAGCCTTGTTAGCAAACCCGAATAAAACTCGTATTATACGCGATTTTTTCCATATCTTTTATAAACGTATAATACTTGCGTACTTTTGACAGATCCAAATCAGTACGTAAATTTTAAGCATGCGAAGTTTTAAACGTGTTATGTATAAATTATTGAAATTTTTTGAACAAAAAACGTGTTGGGAACCTGTTTAATTAACCAAATTTGACAACATATTTAAGAATGTGAAGTTTCTAACCTCAATATTTCCATTTTTCGATTATTTGACCGAATTTTTGAACGTACTTTATTTGCACTGAGCCGATTTATACTCGTAGTTTTGCCGTCCCGACTTTTTCCCGTTTGCCGAATTACTAACAAGGAGCTTGAGTACACACAGTTTCATTTAACATGCTGGAAAGAGACTTTTGCACGACAAACTGAGCCTGTTGCAACCAAAATATCCTATATATACACCAGTGAACTGAATGAAGGTAGGACTAATTGCAGGAATATTCTCTATTAAAAATTCATTCTAAATTTTAGGTGAAGACCATATATTATATCATTTGCAGTATTTTTGGAATTCTCTTTGGCTTAATGTGCCAAAGACATGAATGCAAACCCCAGTAGGAAATTGTATCTTCTTACGTCTTCGTATAGAATCTCTATAGTCAAGGGGATCTTGAAGGATGCTCCTTGGTTGCATGAGCTAAAACTGCAATATCCAAAAGGTAAGGTCTTCCTACCTACAACCTAGCCACCTAGGTTTTGTAGCTTGACTCTCATGCTCATACTACCTTGGCTCGAAATTTGGCACCAAAATAGAGGGTTGATAATTGACGTTAGGTGCCGACAACCAGTCATAACTTTTTTGTCAAATCCTTATGGAGCTCTCTTATGCTCCACAGCGACCCATTCTAATGGGTGAAGGCTTGATGATAATAATTCTATCTTGCAGAAGTTATAGACGTCTGGGAGGAGAATATAATACTATCTACACAATAGCCTGTTCACGAAATAATTTGAGTCGCATGACAGTTAAACTCATCCCAAAGAAGAAGAAACCAAATAATGTAGGGAACTTCCAGCCATTTGATGTGCAATGTGTAAAACAGTTAACTTTGAACAGTAACTGGAGCACTCTCGGAAGTGATTGACAAATTAATTTCGTTTCCATCAGCTTCATGGCGGTATAAGACGTATGGCTTTCAATAAGAAGATCAGTACATTGAAATGAAAAGAGAGGCTTTATTGCTAAGATTGACGTGGATAAAGCATTATATGAGAGGTTGAGATGGTATTTCACCTAAACAGCTCATGAATCAGTGGCTACTTGACAACGAATGACATTACATCAGAGCCATTTCATCAGACCAACTAATGGAATTCAACAAGGTGGCCCAGTATCCCCCCCCCCCCCCCCCCCCCAATATACTCATTAATGGAGTAATACTACCACCCTAGCAATTACAACTTTGACTATCTTGAGGTTCCCTATACTGATGTCATCAGAACCTATATTCCATGGACACGACATGATAAGGACTCGACACAGATTTTGGCATGTCCTAATGTATTTTGGTGTCTGTTGCTATGCTGCATCGATACTTCAACAGAGGCTCCATATTTGGATATTCGGTATCGTTGGATATCCAAGGATATACGTCCCCTACATTTTAGACCAATATGTAACTCAAGGTGTATCTATAAGTTCAAGGAAAATAAAAACGTAATAATGCTAGTGAGAAGACAAAAACAATGCATGGAATATGAAGAATGAGTGCTATCATGGTTTCTCGCTTTTAATTTAAAAAATTCACTATCATCTACCTTTTAATTTAAGCCAATTGGACTGTGCTAATTAACTCCTACCATCCTCGTATCATTTCTACCAATAAAATAAAATAAAAATTCTGTTTTCAAAATTCTCTATCAACTCTTAATTTGATTTAGATAAAGAAACTAACGTTAATATGTTATTAATATATTTATTCATTGTCATATGCTTTCCAAATTGCATCGCAATTTTCCAAATTTGTTGTATCAATGTCGTCTTGTATCAGGCACCTGAGTTAAAGTAGTCCTATCAACTACCAATTATGTGTGTAGGGCTATTGGAATCCCAGATTAAGATGTAAGGGTCACAGAGATAGAATGAGAACCTTTGGGGCAAAGGAACAAGTGCACATAGTTCACTAAGGACAAAGATATATCCAAACCTTATAGAGAAGATGGTTTAGGCATCAAAGTTTTGGGCTTTCTATGTAGCACTATGGGGTAAACATGCAATTAAACTAATAGTTTCCAGAACAATTAGTGGGTCTCTTCAATCCACATTCCCCAAATACAACACTCAATCACAATGGTTATCTAATGCACCAACCAAGATGCCCGTCCACGGTGCTAGGAAATTCATTGTATGTCATGGAGGATGCAAAGTTCGATCCAGCAGATCCACTATATTGTGGTATACCACATGGTTGGGGAAAAACCATCAATACATATATTCGTAATTAACATTGAAATGATAAGGAATGATGTGAAAATCACAGACTTCATAGCCATAACAGTAAGTTAGGTATTGGCAGGAAAAAAACAAACACTTGTACATATGTTCAGAGATAAGGTGTCTTTTTTTTTTGCACTAATATAGTGCTAAGCACTATATAGTACAGAGCACTTCAAAGTGCTCAGACAGGACCTACCAACTTAAGGTGTTTGTTTTTTGTACTTTAAAGTGTTCATCACTATACAATAATGCCCTTTATAAGTGATAAATTACAAGCTCAAATCTTGAGCTTATAATTTACCACTTAGCTTGTAAGTGCAAAAAAGACGATTGTAACCTTCAACAAATTTAATTATTACAAAACATGTCAAAAAAACCATAATCCCTTCTTCATTTTTTCTTTAGTTATAAAAATACAAAAAAAACTAGTTTCAAGCTTTCCAAATTATCAAATAATTTCCGGTGCCCAAAACGGGCATTTGGCAAAATTAGCAGTTAAGTAATTTTCGGTGCCCAAAAAAACTAGTTTTATTGTTATTTGAAGGTGAACTTGAGGATGAAATGGTTCTATGCTGTATTGATAATATTTGAGGACAAAATAGTCAATTTATACATTTATAATGCACTTTTAAATGATGAAAAAACAAACAACAACACTTTAAAGTGCAATATATGGTTATGAGAAACAAACAACATTTGCACTTTAAAGTGCTAGCACTATACAGTTATGAAAAGGGATATTTTAGCAAATGCCCTCATTACATATATAGAAACTACCATATACCCCCACTTATTTAAAAAATTAGCAAATGCCCCCATTCCTTTGTATACAACATTTAAAAATTTAAAATATACCCCCCACTATTTAACCAAAACTTTTATTATTTTACTCATGATGGGGGCATTTGCTAGTTTTTAAATAAGTAGGGGTATATGCTAATTTGTATATTTATAGTGGGGGGCATTTGCTCAAATATCCCTTATGAAAAAAACACCCCCTTATGTTAGGACTAGGTTCAAATTGACATGTTCCCAACAGGATCATGGTATATATTCAGTCAATTCTAAAACGGCATATTTCGTAAGGTATGCTCTGGCTTGACAATTGATACTGAACAAATCAGAATGTCATCTAACGAAAAAGTCATTGATATCATTATGCGTCTTTCATCATAGGGGATTGGTACCAAAATAAACTGCAAACCAAAATAATTGTTCTCATCCAAGGCAAATGAAACAATGTCCATTATGGAAACTCCTAGCCGGTGTGATCCTTGCAACGTCCCATACTTTACATGTCGAGCAAGATAAAAAAAAGAAGGGAATAACTGCAAATGTGGACTGAAGCTCCTTCATTCTTGCATGGAGGGCTATGTAGCATGCAAACAGGAACTGGTGTCCATATCTGCATCCTATTGTACCCGTGTCCATATCCGTGCAACATATTTAATTGGTGACTACTTATTTATTTTTACCTATCTGAAAATATGTGTTAATCTTGTATCTGTATATATATCTGTTCTCTCTCTCTCTCTCTCTCTCTCTCTCTCTCTCTCTCTCTCTCTCTCTCTCTCTCTATATATATATATATATATATATATATATATATATATTGTGTCCTTATCCGAATTTGTGTGCGTCCGTATTTCTGCAACATGGAGGGTAACCACATGCAAATACCTCCACGTGATAAACAAGGGGAAAGGAGAGAGTCAATTGATTATAGTTCATACAATCAGTGATTTCTTTCTATTAGCAACCATTTGTCATCTTCAAAATGATATTTTGGTTCATGAAGAAAATTACCTTGAATATCCATCGACACAATTAACAGATGTACCCGAAGATTGGGAGAACATGGAAGTCTCCACTTAGTGAGATGCTCACCTTGTACTCAGGAAGAGCAGAATTGCCCAATGCATGTACGATAAACTAAAATGATAAGCTAGAAAGAGGGGGGAAAAAGTAAGAAGATTACCTTATCAGAATCTCCCCAAGGTTTCCTGTAAACTGCCCATCAATGTACTCCTCAGTGTTGGCAAGCTGCAGACGTAGAGCATATCATAAACATTTAGTTCATGGAGGGATTAAAAACATTTACCAGTATTAAATGCAGGTTAACATGATATTATTTGTTTGATAGTCTATAAAGTATGAGGCAGTACCTGCAAGTTCATATAGGAATCCACTGAAACAAGATAACCTGGTAAGAATTGAGGACAGCAGAATAATCGAACATATATGTCAGTTTCTCTCTTTAAAACGGAAAGATAATCGAAGATCCGTAGTAGTCAGTTACAGTTTAATATACAGAGCACAATGACTTACCTTTGTACTCCATTCCCCACTTAAGCTTCACTATCACATGCTTCCCAGTCAAATTGTTCAAGAACGGTTTTGGGTTAACTGGCACAGTCTGCAGATACATACTTCAAGAACTATTAAAATCCAAAACTCTAATGAACATAATTGTTTGATAACACAATACAGAAGTAACCCATGCGATTATCAATATTACACTATTGACACTTCCACGGCAACACAAGTATCATGGCAAGAGTGTAAATTGGAATAAGAGAAAGCTGGCATTTCGGGACCGGTATGATAAGAATAGGAGAATGAACAACAACAAGCCATCTGTGTCACACGGACACAAATATGACACGACGTGATTCTGACTCCATACTAATTTTGGCGTGTACTAATTTTACTTTGGATTGTTCGATCCATGTCTTATAATTGTCTGACACGAAGCAACATGGACACTCCCAGGTTTTCTGAATGTCCGTGTTTCTTGGGAAGGCATGTCTGGTCAATGACAAGACCTAAGAGCATCAATAGTAATCCCAATTTCTAGATTCTAGATTCAGAAAGTAGGAGCTCATTTTGTAGAAGAGTAAAGATCAATTGGAGTCTCATGATGGTCCTGTCCCAGCCACAGGAGTCGTAGCATAGGCCTCGGAAGAATGTAGGAACTCATTTTGTAGAATAGCGAGGCTCAATTGGAAGACCAATTTCTAGAATGTAGATTTTATATTATATTTTGAAAAAAAAAACACTCATCTCATTTGGGTCCCGAGATTTATTTATTTTTTCTCGTACAAACTCAACTCATTCTACATTAACTTTTTTTAATTACAAATTTGACCCTCAAGATGCGTTCTTGAGCTCCATCTATTATTGATGCTCTAATGATCTCCACGACAATAGTGGTTCAAGACTAGAGTTGATCTCCGTAACCCAATCTCCGTTCTAATCATATAACCGAAAATATCAATCAGAACTTTTAACGATGAAAATTAATCTCTGAATTTAGGACTATTTTAAAATTTTCAGAAATAGTATGACTACATTATAACATCTAAAATTAACTACTAATCGCAAATTCGACAAGAAGTCATCTTTCGCTTAACTATTGTGGATGCACAAAAGAAAATCAACGCAATCATATAAATCTTCTAGTAGCTAGAAATGAGTAGGCTAAATATGTAAAATATACTAAAGAAACAGTAATTTATGACAGGATGCATATATCAATTGCATTTATATAAATATCAATTCAAAGAGACATAACAAAATATAGGTCAAAATAATCAGCGTGGAGAGGAGAAACTGACGAAGAAAAAGTTCTCGAAACGTACCGACATTAGAGAGAGAGAAGATTATCGATGCGCTGTAGTTCGAAAAAAGAAGAAATTGTCTTTTGACTTGTTTGGCGACGGGAGTGAGAAATTAGGGTTTCTCTTTCCCTCCAATCAAACCCTAGAAAAACCTCGGGTAGTCGGTGGGCCCAGAGCTTCTACTTCACGGGTCGGGTTCGCCTATAAAAAAAAAATTTATGTGACATTTGATAATTGAAAAAAATTAACTTAATTCAGTTTGATTTTTCCATAAGTGAAAATTTAATTCCTTAAAAAAAAAAATTAATTAAAGAAAGTTGTTCCGAACTATAAATTTTATTTACTTCGTAGATACAAGAAGGAAACTATAGCATAATATTTACAGTAAGTGTTAAATATAATAAAAAATAGTAATTAATTTGAAATGTCATCATCATTATTCTACTGAGTTTTTTCTTTTTTATGTAAACTAGAGGAGTCTTTGTTTTATGATATAAAGTTCGAAAACTTATAGTTTTTAACAACACATCAAATATAAACTAAAAATATTTTTCACTAGCTTTCTAATTTTATAGTTGCCAAATATATTCTTAAACTAGTAAAGGGGATTGAGGATATAAATTTAAAATTCATACTATATGGCTCTTTTTGACTCAATTTTTATGTACCACAAAACACAATCTTAATTGTATGAATATTATTTCTTCTCATGGTCCACTTGTTAACGAGCCATCTCGTCGAGTATTATCATGAACCTAGTTTTTAAACTCGAATAAAATTTGAACAAGATTTGATAATTTTGAACTCAAACTCGATAGCTTCGGGCCATAAGTGAATTGAGCTTGAACATTTCATGCTCGACAACATTGTAGCCTAGCATAGAAGCATAGTTGAGCCTATTTCATAGTAGCATTGTAGGATTTGGACATATACCCCTCGGATTTGTAGTAGGACTGTCATTGATTTTATCATATAAATGTTACATCCAGTAGTTTAGTAGTTTGATTAACTAAAAAGGATCGATTAAGGAATTGTTTTGTTTATGTATCGAAAGTTAACCACGACAACTGATAACTCCTAATTGGCGGTATATTTATGCAAAACAATGGAAAAAAAACTAATTATATAAATTTTCTACCATCATCTAAGAGGAAAATGTACTTATTTTTGGTACAAGAAACCATAATTCAGATCAATGGTGAGCTTTGCGCGGGATGGGCTCCCTGGATTGTCCGAATGGGCGACGGAGTCGACGTTGAGTCGTGGACGCAGGGACAACTGAACTCGGCGCCGACTGGTAGTGGTGCCGGTGGTGGAGAGGAAGAGGGACGACCCTTAGTAAGTAATGTGATGTTCAGATTAAAAGTTTCACAATACCGGACTAGCCCAAATATTTGACTAGCTCAAAGTAACTTGTAGTGCCCTTATAAAAAATTTATTTTTTTAATCATGGATGTGGATATTGAATTACCAAATTATAATTAAATCTATTCTACTATATAATAGGAAAAGTTGGTAGTGAAACTTTTGAATTTATAAAATACACTTGAGTATATTATAAACATGATGTTAGAGCATCCACAGTGGCAACACTTCAAATCATACTCCAAATTACTTCAAACCATACTCCAAAAATTAATTTTAAAGTATTTTCTTCGTGTTGGTACACAATGTATACTCCAAATAAACACTCCAAATTGACAAGTGGCAACATCCCATATTTTTTCTCCTTATTTTTCTTTCATAATTGACAAGTGGCAACACTCCAACAAAAAGAATGAAGGAGAAAAGTAAATATGGTGGGCCCCAAGTAACTATAGCTCCACTAGTGGACTCTCCAAATTTTGAGAGTCCTTTGGCTTTCTACTCTTTTTCAAGTGTGGACAAGAGTCCATTGTAGCCCTCAAGTGCTACAAAATTTGGCTAAAGGTCAAATATAGCACTTGAAAAGAGTTCCACTGTGGATGCTCTTATTATGTCAACTTGCATGTCATTTATGTTTAAGAGTCAAAGCAATAAAGTCTGCATGCAAGTTTTCTTTTACCATACAACTTTTCATGTTCGAATGGTAAAAAAAAAATATCATTACCATTTTTCAAATATTATTATTCTCAATAGAAAATAAAAAAAATAAAATTTGTACTTTGAATGTTTTGACATTGTAAAAGAAAAACACACATATATAAATAATAATATAAAAAAGACGAAAATACAACCACTAATCTTATGATATTCTAATTAAAATATTTACAAATTACGTACAGGTAGATAGTATAAATAAAACAAATGACATGGGTGTGGGAATTTGCTAGTACAGTGTCCGGAATTTTCCCTCTCTTTAAAAATCAAAAATCAAAAATCAAAATCAAAGAGAGAGAAGGAGATCAGGAAAAGAGGAAATGGGTTCCAAAGATACCTACCGAATCGAGCTCCGCTCGGCCATCCGCCACCTCTCCGACCGCTGCCTCTACTCCTCTTCCAAATGGTACTCTCTCTCTCTCCGTCTCTCTAAAATCACTCTCTCTCTAAAATCACACTCTCTCTTTCTCTCTCTCTCTCTCTCTAAAAGTCTCTCTTTTCAGGGCTGCCGAGCTCCTCATCGGCATCGAACCCGACACCGTCTCCACCTCCTCCTCCTCCCGCTTTGCCACCCCCTCCGCCGCCCACTCACATACCCTTCGCCGGCGCCTCCGCGGCGTCGGATCCGCCGGCGCCGCCACCCCGTCCGACCACTCCGCCGCCACTCCCGCCGCCGGCGTGTCCTATGTCACCACGCCCCTCCCCGCTGACGAATCCTTTGGCGACGGCGGCGACTCGTACCTGTTGGCCAAGTCGTACTTCGACTGCAGGGAGTACCGGCGGGCCGCCCACGCGCTCCGGGGACAGAACGGGAAGAAGGCGGTGTTCCTCCGGTGCTACGCTTTGTATCTGGTGAGTGTTCTCTTGGATAAAAATGATAGTTTTGGTTCAGATTGTGTATGTTAAATGTTTTGTTCGTTTGCATGGATGTTGTTCGATGCAATGCCTGTGTAGGAAAGTTTGCGTTTTCGAGAGGGGTCATGTTATGGTTTTGTCCAAAGATGCGATTTGAGAATGCCCACATTGTGCTGCTGTAGAAAGTTGTGATTTTGGGATGCCCACATTAAGCGTCTCTAGAGAGGTCCGGTCTTGAGAAGGCCCTAATCATCTAGTGCTCGAGAAAAGACTAGTTTTATTTGATGGGTTGTCCTTGTTTTGGTGATTGGTTCGGTTTTTAATTTTGACGGTTTCATGATTGTTCATGCTCTCTATTTGGTGAGGAATGGCTGTTATCTGAATTTGAACAGTTTATATATGCTTTCTGTGGGTGAATTCAAGATTTTTGATGTTATACCTCGAGACAACTGGCTGGTGATAAGTTGTTGGCTGGATTTTGTGGGTATTGTCGTAGTTTTACTGCTTTAGATGGACCATGACGAGAAGATGGATTTTCTTATATAGGAAGTTTCACTTTAATGCATTTTTGAGTGTCAACATATCTAGTGGGGTATGGGGGTGAGATACTGGACCTTTGAAGATGCAGGTCGACTGTAGATGCTATTTGAGATCTGCCATCACAAAGATTTACAATACATTATGAGTGGTTAGACACCAGATTCAGGCAGGGTAGAGAGGATTGAAATGGGTAGGCAGGTGGTTGGGAAGCAAATCGACTCTCTAATGCGATTGAGAGAAGAGGTCAGAAGGAGAAGAAATGGAGAGAGAGAGAGCTGCAATTACAAATTCTACTCAGTCTGGTTACTAGATTTTTGTAGAGTTCCTGGCTGCCAAATATTTAGCTAAACCCCAAAAGCTAGTCAAGACTCCAATTTGGTTCTAACACGGGCTTGTAGATATGATTTTGAGTTTGCGGTATCTGAAACTCTATGATGGCACATTTTCATCAATAAACTCGGTTGCAACTTGAGGCCTCATGGATCTGCTGGTATATTGCGTGATTCTTGCACTTGTGTTCTTGAATTAGATGTATTTGACATGATGCTTTTTTGAAACGTTCAGTTTTGAGGAGGTTGACTTTATCTTATGCTTAACCAGAGCAACAACAACAAAACTGTTATCCCAATTTCTTTGGGATAGTTGTTTGATTCCTTTTCCTCCATCCAACTCACTTAAGTGCCATGTCTTCTTTGACACTAACAAAAACTATATCCTTCTTCAAAAGATCAATCCATGTTCGTTTAGGCTTACCTCTAGTCCTACTATCATATCTGCTCGCTTAACTACAATCTTATCGTTTCTCTTTACAAGAGCATCTTTTGGTTTGTGTTGCACATGTCTAAACCACCTAAGACAATTTCTTTTACTTGTCCTCAGTGGTGACACCTCAAACTTCCAAAGAATATAGTCATTTCTTACCCTATCTTTTAATGTATTGATACTCATTCATCTTAGCATTTTTATTTCGTCTACACTAATTTTCTGGATACGTTCTTTCTTAATTGCCCAAAACTCTAAGCCGTAAAGCATGGTTTAAGAACATTTTTTTTTTATTTTTGGGTTTTGTTTATTGATGGTAATTGGTTCAGTTGGAGAATGTATGTTGGAAAGACGTGTTTCTCCTTTGTCGCTTTATTTGGTTAGGATCAATCTCAGCTCGTTCAATTTATCTGTAGGTTTTGCATGTTTTTTATAATGATTTTGCTTCTTCGTGACTTTTAGGTGTTTACTCAATCCTTTTGTTGGAAGATTCAGTTTTGAGGATGTCAACATGGTCTTGTGCTCCAGGACACTATTTTTCATTTGTGTGATTTGTTTGCTTGCTGTTGCTGTTGATTGGTTGGCTGGACCTTTGATCTTTGTGTTGGGTGTCTTGAGTAGAGGCAAGGATTCCTATCTGAATTTGGATATATTGCCTTATTTTGTTTAATTTAGGTTTGGATTTTGCTTTCCTTTGGTAATTGTCTGGTTTATGATCTTAAACTGGGAGGTTTTTGACATATGCTTACGTTCAATGGCTTAACAAGCTTATTTTTGTTTCTTGGTTTGTAATGTTTGTACTTGACAGTGATAAAGCGCTAAATGTTTAAGGAGCTTTGACTTAATACATAAAGAAAATCGTTATCCCAAAATTTTGGACTTGGCAATTTGAATCCTTTTTTTTCTTTCTATTCTGCCTTCTGAAGTCCATATTCTCTATAACATTTGCAAATACCGTATGTCCATCTCCTCTATCACATTTGCAAATATCAAGCCTTCTTTACAACCTTGATCCAAGTTCATTTAAACCTACCCTAGTTATAGAGTATCGGTATCGGGATCGGTATTGGACTATTCCTATGAGTATTGGTATCGGCGATATCGGTAGTATCGGTGGTTTCGGAGCGGAGTATCGGATTTTTTGGTATCAGAAAACAAATAATTATTAATAAATTATTTACATTTAAAAACATATATTTTATACATTTAGGCATAATTTTAAGTATTTTCAATGTTATTTCTTAGTAGTTTTGAAATTAAATGAAATAGTAGTCACCCTTACCGATTGGTTTATATACAATAGATTGATTTTCCTCTTTTACATGCTTTTACGACCTTATTATGCTTTAAACCCTTGCTGATTTGTTTTTTTCGTTTAATTTTCTTTACCGAATTGACCGGAAAAGAGACCCCCAATATCGGTATCGGTCAGTATCGGGTATCGGTCGGTATCGGATCGGGACATGCCAAACCGTATCAGTATCGGCCGTATCGGATCGGTATCGGCTGATACTTTAAACCATTATAGTTGCTCCTTTAACTATGTAGAATTGGAATAATAGGATGATTTATTATTGATGAGAGACTACATATATATAGGAGATGCTAGTCCACTCTCCTATTATTCTAAGCAATGTGGGACTAAAGTCCATTAACTAATTACTCTAATATAACACTTAACACCCTCCCTCAAGCTGGAGTATAGATGTCAATCATGTCCAGCTTGTTACATAGAAACTGAATCCGAGGACCCAAAAGAGGCTTTGTGAAGATGTCAGCTATCTGGTCGTCGGTCCTCACATGTTGAAACTTTATCACTCCCTTTGTATATTCATCACGAACAAAATGGATGTCAATTTCAATATGCTTCGTCCGTTTATGAAATACTGGGTTGGTGGTAATGTGAATAGCAGATTGGTTATCACACCATAGATCTGCCGCTTGAGATACTGCGTCTTCTCCCAGTTCTTGTAAGAGATTCATATATAATATCTCTAACGTGCCATGAGCAATAGCTCGATATTTTGCTTCTGAGCTTGAGCGTGCTATCACACTTTGTTTCTTGCTCTTCCATGACACTAGATTTCTGCCAATAAATGCTGAGTAATCAAATGTAGATCGTCTATCTGTCAGACTTGCTTCCCAGTCAGCATCAGTAAAACACTCAATGCGAGTGTGTTCATTATTCTCCATTCGAATTTCTTTTCCTGGATTCTTGACTAGATAACACAGAATTCTGAGAACTGCCTGCCAGTGTGGAACTCTTGGAGAAGCCATAAATCTACTTGCAACACTCACTGCAAAAGAAATGTCCGGACGAGTCATGATCGCCAAGTAGTTGAGTTTTCCAACTACTCGACGATACTGATCTGGATTGGTCATCAGGACCCCTTCGTCTGGAAGTAACTTCACCTCTGGATCCATAGGTGAGGTTGCTCCCTTGGCTTGTATCATGCATGCATCATTTAGTATGTCCAGCACATACTTTCTTTGAGACATTACAATATCCCGTTTATCCCGTGTGACCTCAATGCCCAAGAAGTAGTTCAAGGATCTCATATCCTTGGTTTGAAATTGTTCTCCCAGAAACTTCTTGAGGCCTGCAATACCCTGGCTGTCGTCTCCCGTGATTACAATATCATCAACGTAGACACCAAGGAGTATTCTTCCAGCAGATGTGTGTCGATAGAAGATTGAATGGTCCTTCTTAGATTGACACATGCCAAACTGAGTAACATGTGTAAATCGACCAAACTACGCACGAGGTGATTGTTTTAGGCCATAGAGGGCCTTTCGTAAATGACACACTTTACACTCCCTTGCAACAAATCCGGGAGGTTGCAATACATAGACTTCTTCATCAAAGTCCCCGTCAAGGTTGTTAAAGGCGCAAGGCGCACTCAAGGCGCAAAGGGTCCATATCGCCCGAGGCGCAAGACGCACTTAAGGCGCACGCCCGAGCGATTAAGCCTCATATATATATATATATATATATATATATATATATATATATATATATATATATATATATATATATATAAACATTGATAAACTTGTGTCACCTCTCTAGTCTTTGTCTCTCTATATATATTTCACAATTCACATTGATTCATTTATTTTGTATCCATCAATTTTGCAGGTGCAAAGCTGGTTGAGGTGGAGACTTTGGTAGTATCTATCAATTTTGTAATCAGTCTACAGTAACAAAAAAATTGAATGAAATTTTTGCATGAATAGAAAAAGAAGACACTAGTTCACATTTCACACTAACAAACAAAAATGAACAGTAAACAAAAACTCAACAAAAACTCACTACTTCAGACTCAGTAAGCTGTATATACAAAAATTAACAATAAAAAAAAAGACAAGAGATCGAGAGAGATAGAGAGAAAAAGAAAAGAAAAAGAAAAAGAAAAGAAAAGCATTGCAGGAGCGAGAGATCGAGAGAGAGAGAGATGAGAGAGAGAGAGAGGGAGAGGAGGGGGAAACTCACCTGAACAAATTGGACCTGCACAATTTTTTTATTTTTTATTTCTTCCTCTCTTTTCTTCTGTGCTTTTCTTCTGTTTTTCTTCAGCTATATTTTTTTTTCTTGCGAGCTTGTGGTGGCACTGGGCTTTTTCTTATTTCTGCACAAATTGGACCTGCACAACAAATTTTCCTGCACAATATTATAGAGGCGGGCCTAGGCGCGCCTTAACTAAATCCAACGCCTAAGGAAAAGGCGTGCCTAGAGAATTGCGTCTCGCCTGGATCCTCCTAAGGCGTTGCCCCTGCGCCTGGAGCCGAGGCGCGCCTTTGAAAACACTGGTTCCCGTGGAGAAAAGCATTTTTGATATCCAGCTGAAGCAGCGGCTAATCATAGCGAACGGCCAAGGCTATTAAGACATGAACATATGTCATTTTGGCAATATGAGAGAAGGTCTCGAAGTAATCCTTATCATATGTTTGAGAATATCTTTTGGCCACTAGATGAGCTTTTAGGCGATCAAGAGTGCCTTCCGGTTTCACCTTAATCGTGAACACCCATTTGCAACCGACTCCCTGTTTACCAGTAGGTAAGTCGACTAAGTCCCAAGTATGATTCTCTTGGAGAGCTTTCATCTCCTCATTTATAGCAGCACGCCAACCAGGATGTTTGAGACCCTCCTCCGCAGTCTTGGGAATCTGAATCCCATCAATAGTAGCCACCAGAGACTGAGTGTGACTGGTAAGTCTTTTGCAGCTGTCAACATACAAGGGATGATTACGACATGCACGACGAGGATGTTCTAGAGGTGGAACTACCGGAGATGCAGGTGGAACAGATGGAGGCAACTCATTGGAGCCGGAGCTGCTGGCGGAACCGGAGGAGGATTCTGTGGGCGATGTAGGCAATGACTGAATCGGTGTTTGCGGACCATCGGCCTGAAAAATTGGCTCGGTAAGAGAGGGCACCCGTACGGGAGGCTGTTTTGTTTGATCAAGAAATAACAAAAAATCCTCTTCTGGATAGACGAGGGGAACTGGACCCGTTGGGAGTGGAGAAAATTTGGTTTTGACAAAGGTAACATCCTGAATGAAAAAATATCTCTTCAGGATAGGGGAATAACACCGATATCCTTTCTGATCTTTAGGATACCTAAGAAAAATATATTGTATTGCCTTAGGATCTAATTTAGAAAGAGTTTGACGGGTATCCTGAACATAGCATAAGCAGCCAAAGATTCTGAGAGGCAGTGGAAATAGCTTTCGTCCGGAAAAGAGTCTAGAGAATGGAGTGCTACCATTGAAAACTGATGATGACATGCGGTTAATAAGGTAACAAGCAGTAAGAACCGCATCCGACCAAAATATCTTGGACGTGTGTGTGCTTGAAACATGAGAGCACGTGTTGTTTCCAAGAGATGACGATTCTTGCGCTCGGCCCTACCATTTTGTTGTGGTGTGTACGTACAAGAAGTTTGGTGGATGATGCCATTGCAGGCCAAATGTCTGTTGAGATCACAAGATAAATGCTCACGGCCATTATTATTTTGAAATTTTTTGATTGGAACACCAAATTGTGTTTTTATTTTAGCATAAAAATTGCACCAAATATTAAACAATTTAGAACGATTTTTTATCAGATAAACAAAAGTGACACGTGAGTAATCATCAACAAAAGTAACAAAGTACTTGAAATCCATTATTGATTCAACTTGAAGCAATTTTATTTTGACTCACCGGATAGGAAATCCGATGATGCTTGGCTAAACTACATGGCTCACAATGAAAAAAAATATGAATATCTAAAGAAGGATATATTTTCTGGAGAACTTGGGTAGATGGATGGCCTAACTGACAATGTAACTCGAAATGATCAAGTTTCACGCCGGCACAGACCACCGCAGATGATGTGTCAAACAGATACAAGCCTCCAGCCACATGTCCCTTACCGATAGTCTTCACAGTTTTCAGGTTCTGAAAAACACAACCATCAGGAAAAAAATATTACCGAGCAATGCAGTTCACGAGTAATTTGACTAATAGAAATTAAACTGAATGGGTTTCCAGGAGTAAGCAGCACAAAATTGAGTGACACACTGACACTTCGAAAGAAAGACTGGTACTTTCACGTCCTCGAACTGTCAGGGAATCTCCATTGGCAACAGTAATGCCAGAAACACGACGGACAGGAACATAATCATGTATCATACCTGCGTCACCAGCCATGTGGGAGGACGCACCGGAGTCAATTATCCACTGCTTGGGCTTAACTATGCACGTTGCTGAATATCCGGCTGTGGAACCAGACGTGAAAGCTTTACCACGATGTTGAGCCTGGAAATAAAAAAACTCTGTATACGAGTCCGAAGTCAGCTGAATAGATCGGACACCATTATCAGGAGCATCAGTGGTGATATTAGCAGCCGGTGATTTAGTGCATTGGCAATAGAAATGGCCAGGCTGACCACAATTAAAATATGTGCGTGGTCTTCCTCCATCACGTCCGCCATTGCCACGTCTTCCATCGCGACCAGCATTTCGTCCACCTCATCGGCCACCATGACCTCCACGGAATCCCGTACGAGCGGCCCCGAGAGCAGAGCGATCAGCAAGAGTATCACCCGGAGTAGTCTCAACGACTTTGGCTGCCGAATGACACGATAGTGTGCTTCCAACAGGGACAGTACATCGGATCCAACAATAATCTGAGAGCGAGCAGAGTCCGCATCAGGACGGAAAGAGGCAAGATAAGCCATGACATGAAGCTGCTCACGTTGAGCCCATGCTTCATTAATATCCGACGTAAGAGGTAATACGCGGTCGATCTCATCCGTCATAGCCTTAAAGGTCCAGAAATGGTCTTTAAGGAATTTTTCTCCCTGATTCGCTCGATATACACCAACGATCGAGTCATATATACGAGACAAATCGCGTTTACCATCAAACGCCGCCGTCAGTACCTTCCATAACTCCTTCACGGAGTCCGTATTTTGAACCATGTCTTCCACCGATGGTTCCATGGAATTCATCAACTGTGTAAATAGTCGACTGTCATCTGTCTCCCATTGCTCAAAGATGGAATCATCTTCTGCTGGAGGGTTGTCAGTCAGATGTTTGGACAACCGCATTCCTCGAAGCGTCTTCTCGACCTTCTTTCTCCATGTCGAGTACTCCTCTGGTTCTTCCAACCGTCGATCGACAAGTCGAATGGAGAAAATCGTCATGCTAGTGCCCGCTAGTGTGTTGCTGACACTAGTATCTGTGGCACTGCTATTCGTCGTAGAGTCTGCCATCTGTCAGAGTTTTTGATTCGACTGTCGATTTGTTCTTTCCAACTTGATAAGCATAACAACTCTGCCAATGCGCTAAAAACGGAGCGAGAGCCGGCACATGCGCATAGGAAGCAGAGAGTGTGAATCACAAGCCAGGACAGAGAGATGACCCATGTTAACCTCTGTTAGATCATGGTGTGAAGATCAAGGAAAGAAACAAAGATTCATGCACAACAAACCATATGTTGGCTCTTTGTTAAATTTTCGAAATCATTCAGAGTCAGAGGTTCCAGCAAACATATGTTTACCCTCTGAGAATCCTAACGATTTTTTTTGAAAACTAAATTAGGGTTTGGAGGGATTGGGCGGCGGCTGATATAAGGAGGAAAGGGTTAGGGTTTTGAGCCATAGAGGGGTTGCTTGACAGGGGCGGGGCAGGGCGGGGGGGGGGGGGGGGGCTGACAGGAGCAGGAGCAGTAGCGGGCAGCTGCAGCAGTAGGAGAGGGGAAGGCGGCGGCGGCGGCTAGAAAGGGGGGGGGGGGGTGGTAGATTAGGGTTAGAGTTTGGCTCTGATACCATGTAGAATTAGAATAATATGATGATTTATTATTGATGAGAGACTTCATATATATAGGAGAGGCTAGCCCCCTCTCCTATTATTCTAAGCAATGTGGGACTAAAGTCCATTAACTAATAACTCTAATATAACACTTAACAAACTAAAATTGTATTATTCTTCCTAATTGGTCCATCTATTGGTCTTCATAGCATATGTGAGTCCACCTTAAAGGATCCGCTTTCATCTTATCCTTATTGGTCCATCTTCTCGTCTTTTAGTGTGTTGTCACTCATCTATTTTACCACTCTCATTTCAATTACGCTAGTTTCTATTGCATGTTCTTAAACTCAATGCTGAGATCCATAAAATTTGGATCGTCATCATATGGGTCTTATAATTTTTTTCTTGTAATTTCAAAGGTATCTTTATTGTCATTTGTCAAAGCACTCCAAAAGCACTCATGTTGACTTAACCTTACAAAATTTTCTTAAGGCATCTTACTGTGATGAAGCAATCTGGAAGCACTCTTCCACAAGAACCATCTTGCTCTAATCCTATAAGCATCATCATTTTTAATCTCCCTAACATAATTAATGGTTGATCCTAAAATACCAAAAATTATTTGATGGAGTACTTGTTTGTATTCCACAAGTTTTTTTTTTGGATGTTGGGTTCTATTTATTAGCTGAGTCTGTGTTGATTAATTTGAGTAATGTTTTAATTACGAGTCATGTTGGTGGCTTGTTTCCCAAGTCTAAGAGTCTTTATGTATGAGTTCCGATTAAACTTTTTTTTGTTTTATTCAGAGAGTTAATGGAGTAATTGAGTTTTAGGATTGATTCCTTCTGTGAGAATGATGTGATGCTAAGGGTGCAATTCCCGGAACTTAAAATCTTCAGGGTGAAGCTTTGGATTGTATCCCTAACCCATAACTTTCTTTTTCCTTCTTCTTCCCCCCTTAGCAGCCATCCTCCTTTCTTCCTCCTTGTGAATTGTTGACAGCTAACCTAGAACTCTTCTCCTCTCTTGCGTTTTTGCAGTTCAGACATGAACCTGAAGACCTCTCCATGAGCCCAGCTGTACGCCATCCCCTGTTCCCTTTGTTGCTACCAGCAGAATAACCAGCCACCTTCCCCTTCTACGCCTGCTGTTGTGTACTTCTGTTTCAGCCACCCAAGACCACCCCACCCATTATTTTCTGCTAGACAGCCCCACACCAAAACTTGTCAGTTGCAAACACCCATCTCCTTTATTTCCTTGCATCCGCGAATAATTAACAACATATTCATGGATACGACAGAACATGGTAAGGACACGGCGACATGAACACGACACCAATTTTGGAGTGTCCAAGTATATTTTGGAGTGTCTGTCCAGTACGTATCCGACATGACACCAGCCCAAAATTTTAGAGTTTCCTTGCTTCCTAATCAATTATACTTTCCCCTTTGTTCTGGTTTGATGCTGCAACAAATCAGCAACCTCTTCGTGTTTGCATCATCTAAATCCAAGAGACAGAACCCAATTAACCCAACTTCACCCATCTACATCACCCACAACTCAATACTCAATATTTGTATCTCGGTTGAACTTTGGACCTTGGAAACAAAGGCTTTGGAGCGGAGGATCGTCTTCCAAGAGCTTGATTCAGATCAGTTTTGATTGTGTGGAACTATTCAACAACCCTCATGTATACTCTAATTTCACTCTCGATTCAATTGCGGTTCTTGTGATCCCTTAGACTTGTTTACTGTTAGACTTGTTAGTATCATTGCTTCGTTGGTTACTTTTGTGTGGATCTCAATACTTGTGGATTGTCGTTGCATTGAGTCAGTGACCCACTAGGTTTCCTTTTAGTTCTTTGTCCCGCATCACTGTCAGTTTTGGTACCTTTTGGCCATCAATATAGACTGTTCCCTCATTTCTTCTTGAATTTTTATTGAAGCTACATGTCATATATTAATTCTTTGTCCTGCTAATTTTAAAATACTTGGATTCCAAAGTTCCATAATTCTATTTTATAACTTAACATTCTCTACTCTCATCAACTAACACCATATCATCAACAAACAACATATTACATGGAACCCTCATCTAGATGTGGCTAGTAATATCATTTGTAACTGGTGTAGGTACAAACTTAATACTAACTTGATATAAGCCAAGCCAATGGTAATAGAACACAGGACTCAAATCTACTCAATTTTTCGCACAGAAGTCATACCGTTAGGGGTGTAAACGGACCGGACGGATTCGGACAGCCAAGTGTTCAAACTCGGACCGAAAATAGAATCGGACGGACCTATGTCCGGCTCGGTTAAATTCAGACAAAAAAATTTATGTTCAGACCCGTCCGATAGTTTTGGGTTATGTCCGCGTCCGGTCCGTTGTGTCCGGTCCGTTAGACTCGTTCGTGTAGACCGGACTCGGCGAGGAGGCCGATGGGAGCGCCAACGGGGACGACTTCGCCGTCGGAAATGACGATGGAGGCGAGGATGCCGTCGTAGGTCTTGACGTCCATGTCGGCCTTGTTGGACTCGAGGAAAGAGGACAAAGGACAGGCATGAAGATCTTGCGGATCTTGGCATGGACGGCCGGGATCCGGTAGTGGCGTGCGGCAGAGGGGAGGGAGGAGTGGCGGGCGGAGGAGAAGGAGATGATGGTGCTGAAAATTTTTTGGAAGCCAGCATTGTTTTCCTCTCTCTCTCTCTTGCTCTCTTTGGTCTTTGTTGGATTCTTTTTTCTTTGGGAAGTTGGAACAGAAGGGGAAGGGGTATTATTTTGAGAGAGAAAGATGGGGGAGGAATCGAGGTGTTTCCTTGAGTTGGTGAGATACTGACAACTTTCTTTGACATTATGACTGGCCTGTAATACTGCATGGTGCATTGCATTCCAAGGCACATGGCACTTTGACCGATTAATTTTGTGTAAAGCTTAAAGTTCAAAATTTTCGGACATGATTAAAAATTTCGGACCGGACAAGAATATGTTCGAGTCCGAGTCCGATTTCTAGACGGACCCAGAAAAATGTTCAGGCTCTGTTCGTTAATTAGATCGGACGGTCCACGGTCAAATCATTTATCGAGTCGGACTCGTACGGACAACGGACCGTCCTGTCCATTTTACAGCCCTACATACCATATGTATCCTTTATAATCTCAACATAGCTACTAGACATTTATTTATTTATTCTACAAACCCAACATATGATCTCTCTACGTACTATATCCATTTTCATCTCTCTTAAGTATTTCCATTGATCTTCTTAGTAAGTAAATAGCTTCCACGGTTACCCTTCCTTACATACTGCTTTTGTTAAATTAAACTTTGTGCGCTTTTTAACTTGTCTGTTTCTAAGGAGCAATGCTACAGTTACAACCAAACATTTACAACCTTCTTACAACCACTCACCCATTTGCTGACATGTGGGCCAGGTGGTGGCCTGGCCCACATGTCAGCAAATGAGTGTAAGTTGTAAGAAGGTTGTAAAAGTTTGGTTGTAAACCAAACATTTCCCGTTTCTAAGGGATCAAATTTTGAGTTTCATGTTTAGTTTGATTCAAGGTTGTGAAAGTTGCTAGGCGGTAGTCGGGAGGGCATCGAGCGCCTAGCCCCTAGCCCCGCCTAATTATAGGCGGTCCACAAAAAGAATTACTGAAAATTGCCCATAAACCCAAATAATCTGCATAATCGGGCACCTACTAATCCTGATTTTTAGAACAGTGGTTTGATTGTGTATGTAGTCAGTTGTGTATTGAGCCTGTTTTCTTCCTAATTGCATTAATTGTGTAAGGAATATGTTTCAGTAGGAGGTTAATGAAATGCTTATGATGAAAGGTTCAGTTTGTGTAGTCTTTGGGTGTAAACTATATAACATGTGAACATACTCTTGCACTTTACTCTCTAAGGAGGTAGATTGATTGCCCTAGTTTCCTTATCCCTCCTAAGTTGGATAATTCAGAACCTATGGGCAATACAGTGTTTGCCGCTTTCATATATTCACTTTCTCCCTACTTTTTGTTTTGTGCTTCTTACTAACAAGATGCTATTAGAAGTTTATACTTTTTTCTTTGTGAACATAGTTGTTAGGGTTAGTGCCTCAGTTTAGTTTCTTGATCTCTTCAGTGAGCAATACTTGACTGAATATTCCTGATGATAGGTTCAGTGGGCTTGTTTTAATGGTAGAATTATCAGAGGTTTGATTTTTGGTGTAAGTTATAATCTATATAAACCTTAGCACTTCCTCTTCAGTGAACATGAGTTAATCTTGGCTCTTCTTCACCAATGCAGATATATACCGCAAGCACCTTCTAGCTTTATGTGCTGTTAAGTTGAAGTTTTACTCCAGTATTTATTTTCGTCGATGAAATGCTAAATTCTGGTATTTTAAAATTTTCTTTTATTGAAGTTTAATGAAATGCTTATATTGAAAGAGGGGGTGGTAGGGATTTGATCGATACACTATAGGTAGTGATTGCATTATCATATTGTGCCACACTTCTTTGTGGTTTATCTGCCTAATTTAATTCATTATGATATATTTGTTTCCTCTGTATTTTGTTTGTATTACTTGATTTGGTGAGTTTTTCTATAAGTTGCTCACTGAATGAATCTAGGTTTTACATTTACTGCCTAGCAACAACAAACATATGTGACTATTCATACATCATCTTGGACTTGAAACTATCTACCTGCCAATAACTAAAAAAAATCAGTAGATTCAATTTGTTAAACAAGTTCCTTTTGAGCTTTTTGACCCAATGAATGTATCGAACCTTGTTTGCAGAAAGTCGCTTCTCCAATTTATCCTGTAAAATCATACTGGTTGAATTACTTAACCAGATCTAATGCAAATGATGTCATCTAGTTGAATCTTTTTATAATCAGTTCGAAGAAATAAGTTCATCATTCTCCTCAATTTCAATTTACAACCAGCTGAGGGAAAAGAATTAGCCAAGAAAAATAATGAATAGTAAATCTGAAAGCTATCCTTCTTGACTTCTTTTCTGCAGCCTTTCCCTCTACTTAATTGCTATGTGCCATAAGAAACACTAACCAATCACACCATGTGTTTTACTAAGACTTTTTATGAGAAAGATATGGCCATATGGTATTGAGGGGTTGGCGATTTGTAAGTTAACTGAGCCGAAGTTGGGATGAGACTGCTGAAAGCAATGTTCGATAAACATCAATTGAGAACTCCAAAGCTCAACTTAATTGTTAATAGACATTTAACATGACTTTCCAGTTCATTCATGACATTTATATTTGACTGCTGCAAGTATGAACCGCTCAAATTTCTGAACATGGCACAAATTCAAGGTTTCCACTTTGGATGTGCTGTGCATAATGTCATATTTTCACTACTGGTCCCAATCCTGAATAAAGGAGGTGGTGTTACGTAGGCGGCAGCCAATCAAAAACTTGTTGGATATCTATGAAATGAATCCTTACAGAACACAGATGAAGTGAAGATAATAATTCTGGCAGTTGACGGCAAGTCTGGAATGAAGGCCTTGCTGTTGCACTATTTCAAAATATTGAGTAATTTCAGTTGCAGTTGTTGTTTTTTTTCCCTTTCAGTTATCTACACTCTTTCCCTCATCTTACCATTTACTTTTGATTGGTTTTTATTATATTTGTGAAAGGCCTGATGTTTCTCTCAACATGACTTGTGTGGAAAGGCCACTGATAGTTTCTCTCAAGTAATTGAACCAGTTAATTCTTCGTATTTGATATATTTTCTGTAAGAAAGGGTTTATTGGTATTGTTTGCTGCCCCTTCCCTCTTTCTTGGATATTCCTCCAATGTGCTCAATCATCTATCAGGTTTTCTTATCCAAAAGTGCAGAATAATTCAGGTGCAAGTTATATCACCACACGTTAAGTAACCACAAGTATGTTATACTAATTTTGGTGTACCATCTGCCAATGAAGTTTAGCTTAGTATGCATTGCTGCTTTCAGATTTTGATCTCATCTCAGTCAATGATTTTTTTTGTTTGTCCTGTATACCACGTTATAGGCAGGAGAAAAGAGGAAAGAAGAAGAGATGATAGAACTTGAGGGGCACTTGGGCAAGAGTGAGCCTATGAACAAAGAATTGGCTTCTTTGGAGAGAGAGCTATCTACACTCCATGGAACTGGTACGATTGACTCATTTGGTCTTTACTTATATGGTATTATACTGAAAGACAAGGGATGCCAAAGCAAAGCTGTGGCAGTGTTAGTGGACTCTGTTAATACCTACCCTTGGAATTGGAGCGCTTGGTCAGAACTTCTCTCTCTTTGCACCACCACCGACATTCTTAGAAATCTTAGTCTAAAAAACCATTGGATGAAGGACTTTTTTGTTGCCAGTGCATACCAAGAACTCAAGATGCATGAAGAAGCCCTTAAAAAGTTCGAGTACTTACTGGGAGTTTTCCGCTTCAGTGATTACATCCATTCTCAAATTGCAACAGCTCAATATGGCTTAAGGGAACTTGATGATGCCGAAGTGATATTTGAGGAAATTCTCAGGACCGATCCATACAGGGTGGACTCAATGGACATCTACTCAAACCTACTCTATGCTAAGGAATGCTTCTCATCTCTGAGCTTTCTAGCCCACAGAGTGTTCTTGACCGACAAATACCGACCTGAGTCATGTTGCATCATTGCCAACTACTACAGTCTAAAGGGACAGCACGAGAAATCTGTCATATACTTTAGAAGAGCTTTGAAATTGAACCGGAAGTACCTTTCAGCTTGGACGCTGATGGGTCATGAGTTCGTTGAGATGAAGAACACACCAGCTGCAATTGATGCATATCGGAGGGCTGTTGATATAAATCCTCGCGATTATCGAGCGTGGTATGGGTTGGGCCAGACTTATGAGATGATGGGGATGCCATTTTATGCGCTTCATTACTTTAAGAAATCTTCATACTTGCAGCCAAGCGATGCTCGGCTGTGGATCGCTATGGCCCAGTGTTATGAGAGTGCGCCACTCAAGATGTTCGATGAGGCAATTAAGTGCTACACCAAGGCTGCAAACAGTAATGATAGAGAGGGTATGGCTCTACATTATCTGGCAAAGCTGCATAGCACTCTTGGTCACTCTGAGCAAGCAGAATTTTATTACAAAAAGGATTTGGAGAGGATGGAAGCTGAAGAGAGGCAGGGTCCAAATATGGTTGACGCCTTACTTTTTCTTGCACATCATTGCAAAACTGAGAAGAGGTTTGAGGAGGCAGCTATGTATTGCACCAGGCTCTTGGATCACACTGGTCCTGTAAGTGTTTCATCCTTTAGATATTTTTTTGTTGTCTTTGTTGTCATTACGTAGGTCGACAAGGAAAAGGTAAAAAAAAGTAGTTTTCCCTTTGCCATTCAAAAACTTTGAATTGTCCTAAAACAATTAGCTTGGAACCAAACTACATGTGGATCCCTTTTTTCTAACATTTTTTTGTAAAGTCATTTGAAGTTAAAGACTTCCACTATTTTTTCTTGAATCTACGTGATACAATATGGACATTCTTTCATGTCATTAAAAATAGTGCCATAATGTTTACTTGCAACTAGTAATTTAGACAAACTCCCTTTTTACAGGAAAAGGAGGCTGCAAAGAATATCCTTAGAGGAATAAAAACAGCTGAATCTGGCTTCCCTTCAATGGAGCTCGAGCATTACCTTTCGTGAAGTTTCCGTTTTCATGATTTCCCCGGGATTTCAACTGGAGTAATGATATGAACGTAGATATATTTTTACTCAAATACCAAGTGGTATTCTCATGCTCGAAGTAGGGATGACTTCACCTGGGGTATTTACAAGGACGGAAGCTCATATTATGGGCATTACAGCTGTCGAGTTGAGCCATTACATAGCACCAGGTATCTGTAACCCTGTTGTATCCAGTACTGGCCATAGTTCTGTGGAGCACCTGAAGCTTGGCAACGTACCTGAACTAATTGCGTCAACAATGCAAGAAGAAAAATGGAAGGTACAAGCATGATGCCAAGTTCTAGTACCAACATCAGGGAGTGCCTTGTTAAATGGTTTCTTCAAGCCCTTCTGTTTCCTTAGTTGGGTGATACTTATATTTATAAACCTCCATAACTGAATATTTATGTCGGCTTCTGCTTAATTGTGCCTGTACCTACTATTAGGAAATGTGTATGATCATATTGGTGGATCGATGTTGTCACTGATCTCTGACATTGTCTGCGGTTAATATCATTCAATTTTAGCATATGATAGTATGGAGTTTTGAGCTACACTTGCTTGGCTATTTGGTGATACCAATCTCTGTTATTTATTCACTTTCCCTTCTTGATCAATATATACTTTTCTTTGGGTGTCTCTCCCCACATAGCCCAATGTAGATGATAATATGTGCAGAGTTGAATTTGTCAAATTGCCTATAGATTTTCCACAAGATGAGAAGTTTCTATGGATCAATTATTGGCCAAGGTTACTATTTGAGTATTTTGCTAAGGTTGATATTTAACAATTTTCTGTTTGGATAGCAACATATTTTTAATTTCTTCAACACATAATACTAGATCAGATAATATACTCTGCATGTGGACTTTTATTTTTACAGCATTGGACCATTACACGTAATTATTTGCACCAGAGAGAAATCATGGTGAGGAAGAAGCATCAACAAGAACACCTTTGTTGTCGTTGAAGGCCATAATCAAGGGCGTACAAGACCAATACATCCAACTCCCTAAGAGTTAAGAAATCAAAGATGTTAGAGTACCGTGTCGAAGTAGAGAAGTTTCAAAGACAAGAGAACCAAATGAGGAACCTTAAATAAGGGACCTTAAATAAGCAAAAAACTTAAGTCAGTGGGCAGATGGTGTCTAGGAACCCACTACCAAAATATGTTGATTTAGCGACGGCCAGATCCGCGCCCGTCCGTCGGCAATTTGTATTAGCGACCGATCACTGACGGATCTTGGCCAAAATAATCCGTCGGCAATCAGCTCGTCGCTAATAACGGTCCATCGCTAAGCAGTCGTCAAGGGACGGAATAGCGACGGCTTGTCGACTTCACAATACGAAGCATTAGCGACGACTTTCCGACGGACTTTCGTCCATTTCAAGTATTAAATACTGAACTGTGTAGACACTAGCGACGTAATGGTCCGTCGGTAAACCGTCGTAATAGCGTATCAGAGTGTATCGTTCCGTCGCTATTCCGTCGATCGCCGTCGCTAACAGAGGACGGCATAGCGACGGAATACTGACGGATTATCCGTCGACCATGTTCTGGAAATGGTTGGCATTTCCAGAACCATGGCGACGGATGAGTCGTCGCCATTCCGTCGAACTATATACCACCAGAACGTTGCCGACGAATATTTCGTCGACCATCCGTCGCTACCTGGAAACATTTTCAAATCTCCAGTTAGCGACGGATATGCCGTCGAACAGTAGTCGGAAACTGGAAATAACCGTCGCTAACCGGTCACTAGTCCGTCGCTAAATGAGATTTTTTTGAAAAAAAATTGCAGCACTTTTCCTGTTCGCAAAAATATGCATAAACCAAACCAATATATAATGCACACCAATTATCCAACAATCACATAGACCAAATATATAATGCACACCAATTATCCAAGAATCACATAGACCAAATATGCACATACGAATTTAATGCACACCAATTATCCAAGAATCATATAGACCAAACCAAATTAATATAAAATAGACATCAATTATCCTGAAGAGTAACCTAATATCCGTCGTTATAATCCGATCATAGCACAAATATTCCAAAATTCCCACAAATATTCCAAAATTCCTACAAATATTCCAAAACACATAGGAAAATCGACTTTGGCCTCAGCAAAGACCGCAAGTCAGACGATGAATCCTCACAGCCAGGGATCATAGTTGCGTTGAGGCATGTACCATTCTATCAGCCACTTTGCATACGAAGGCTCAATCTGGTTGAGGTCTTCTGTAGGGACAGTAGGGTCGGTCCCGATGCTACTACTCTCTGACGGTGGCTCCTCCTTAACTTCAACCTTGGGAGCAATCTCTTCCCTGATGGTCATCGGTTCTTCCTTGACCTCGACCTTTGGTAACACCTCCTCCTTAACAGTCACCGGCTCTTGTTTGACGACGGGGACTTCCTCCGTGTCGACCTCCAAGGGTTTATTGCCTCGGCCCCTTCCTCGACTAGCAGCACCACCTCGGCGAGTCCTAGGAGCCATCTCTCTGACAACAGAAATTTTCATATAGGGTAAAGAAATTTACTCAAATTATAAAAGTTGTGACGTTGGTTTTTTGCGTTCATCATCATTAGAGGGAGCAGCACTGGAAAAGTTGTGACGTTGGTAGCATGAGAGAGTAAAAATCTGTATCATAAGACTAACAGAATTACTATGTAATCATGTACTCACCAATAAACGGATGTAACTGGAGTCGTTGGGCCTATCGTACAGTAATTGGTGGATCCGCTGGTATAGGCCGGATGTACTTAGTATCTAGTGTATCAGATTAGTATCGGTCTATCGGTTTGGTATATGACGTATCAGATTGGTATTGGCCTTAACAAATTGGTATCGTCCTATCCGATATGTATATGTATCGGCCGTATAGCTAGGATTCATATTGGCCTTATCGATTTGGTATCGGTCATATCCGATAGGTATCGGCCATGTTGGATTAGTATAGACCATTTCGGATTAGTATCGTGAAAGGTTTAGTAACAACTGTACTTGGATTTCTCTCTTCTCGAGCTAGAATACCATTGCAAGAGAGTCACCAGATCGTGATTGGCCAGTTACAGTAACATACATGCTTCCTTTTCCATCAGGAAAAGCGAGATTGAAAAGGAAGTATGTATGTTCTGTAACTGGCCAGCTACGCTCTCGTGACTCTCTTGCAATGGTAATCTAGCTCTAGAAGAGAGAAATTCAAGTACAGTTGTTACTAAACCTTTCACGATACTAATCCGAAATGGTCTATACTAATCTAACACGGCCGATACCTATCGGATATGACCGATACCAAATCGATAAGGCCAATATGAATCCTAGCTATACGGCCGATACATATCGGATAGGACGATACCAATTCGCTAAGACCAATATAGTGATAGGTTGTCATATCATCATTGTCGAGGGATGAGGGTCGAAGGACAGTCAACTTTATCTACGGCTACATAGTTTCTACCTCGCCAGTCGAATGGCTGCAGGGACTATGTCCTGATCACCATGTCGTACCGTAGATTAATGCAAATGGAGCTGGAAAAATTCATCGCTAACCGGTCACTAGTCTGTCGCTAACTGAGATTGTCATATCATCATTGCTTGCCTTCATTCCTCACTCTCTAAAGCACATATACACATATGTATATCACAGTTAGATGTATAGATATATACATCTATATAGAAGCACACATACACATATGTATATCACAGTTAGATGTATAGATATATACATCTATATAGAAGCACACAATTGATACACTCTAAGGGTCGGTTTTTCAGAAAAAACTTCACTTATTCAGTGACTTTGGTGAAGCGAATGTCCCAAGGATATTCTTAACAAAGAAGACAGTGAACATACACCATGAACCCAAACCCCATATTCACATTTACTAATCCAAACACCACCAAACTAATGGATAACATCCAATATTGATAACACATTATTTAGCCGATATAAACACCTAATTAAAACTAGAATTTGAGAAGTAAAGCCCCCCGCCGCCCCCGACCCAAGCCCGCCGCCCAGCCCCCGACGCCCCCGCCCCAAGCCCGTCGCCCCCCGCAGCCCCGCCACCCATAACCCCCCGCCCACCGCCGCCGCCCAGCCCCCGACGCCCCCGCCCCAAGCCCGCCGCCCCCCGCAGCCCCGCCACCCACAACCCCCCGTCCACCGCCGTCGCCCAGCCCCCGACGCCCCCGCCCCAAGCCCGCTGCCCCCGCTGTCCCTACGACACCGCGAGAGAGAGAGATCGAGAGAGAGAGAGAGGGGATTACCTTTGGGATAGAGAGAGGAGAGGACACCGACGCCGATCGGTTTTCCAGCCGCGGGATAGAGAGAGAGAGAGAGAGAGAGAGAGAGAGAGAGAGAGAGAGGAGAGTGAATTTGGGGGGAATGCGAAAAGTTCTTCCAGTCGTTTCAATTTAAGTCTGGAACGTATATTTAGCGACGGACTAGCGACGAATTTTTATCCGTCGCCCGTTAGTCGCTCTTTTGGATACTTGCCGACTGAATATCCGTCGCTACGTAGTCGAAGAACGGTCCCGCCAATTCTCCCCACAATTCTCGCCAAATAATCGACTGTATAGCGACGGTTAAACATCCGTCGCTATATCTTCGACACCCTAGCGACGGATGAGCGACCTTTTCTCTCCCTAAAAATAAAATAAAAAATGTAACGGCTTGTCGTCGGTACTCCGTCGGCTAGTTGCCACAAAGCCGTCGCTAACGCCGACGGATAATATCCGTCGCTAATTTACTGTATTTTGGTAGTGACCATAGTAAATAGGGATGGAGAGGTATGTGTCTGGGAGAAGACATTAAGGATGACTAGGCTAGTTGTGAAACCCGTAATTTTAGTTCACTATTTTAATTAGTTAATTATTTTAATTCTGAAAATATTAGTCAAAACCCGTAAATTCAATTTTGTTGTTTTTCTAAATTATTAAAATTTTCGTGTTTGTTAAATTAATATTTTATCCGATTATTATTAGTAGAAAATTATTAATTTTAAAATAAGTAAAACATGGATTTTTGTTTGTCTGGCCTGACCCGTCTAGACCTAAGACCCGAACTCATCCCGAACCCTGTTTCGAATCCAAGAAATTTTGGTTTTAGAAATATTTTGATATAATATTTATTAAGTTTATAAGATAAAGAGACACATTTGTTATAAATAAACTATCCTTTATTAACACTCATTTAGTTTTCTTAAAACTTAAAAACTCTCTCTCTCTCGTTCTGGAACCGACCCTTCCCCTTCCCAAACACTCGCCGCCACCGACGACCGTCGGCGTCCCCGAGCGGCCGCCCCCTCATTTTCGTAACCCCCACTCTTCCCTTTCCTATAAAATCCCCTCCACTATTCCCATCTCCATCATCATCCCCAATTTTCCCTCTCCTTCCCGTGCCCTAGATCCGTGCCCGACGTATCCTCCTGGCCGATCCCTGCCCGGAGCCACCCCTACCGAGGCCAACACCCCCGGCGAACCCTAGCCCGATCCGACATCGGCGCCCGACCTCCGACCCCCGGGCCGCACCCGACCGGCGCCGCTCCCCGTGGCCGCCGTCCGCCGCTGGCGTCCGACTCCGCGCGGTCTCCCGGTCCGACGACCCTCTTCGGTGCACCCTCTGACGCCGACGTTCGTCCCCGGTGACGCTCGTTCATCCCGAGTGTTTCCGGTTCGAGTTCTGCGGGTTTCGTTTTCGCAACGTGACGTTCCCGTCCCGCATTCATTCCGGATTCTCCGACGTTGGGTAAATTCTAAACCGTTATTCTGTAGTCTATGATGATACTGGTCCTACAAATTCTTTCTGGAATTTGGTTTCGGTAACGTAATGACTATGTTACTTGGAATTTCCGAGTTCTTCGGGAAATCTTTTGCTGCTAGTTGGCTTTGCTGGAATGTTTTGTTCAGAACTTAGTTCTGAAGAATTCTCGGAATTTCTGAGAACCCTTTTTGAAGTAGTTCTGTATTCTCGGGTTTCCGAGAATTATCGGGATTAATTTGAGATTAGAATTTATTACATAAAATTTGGTTTTTGTTCTCTGTGAGTTAGTTCTTTGTTCCTGAGGGGAAATTTCGGATATATATATATGTATATATACTAGAGTTGTTTCTCTTGGGAAGTTGATTTGGAATGGTTTCGGGTTTTTGGGAAATTACGCTATCATTTCGGAAATGCTGCGTTGGCTTTGGATATATATATATTCTATGAATTTCGGATTTCGGGAGTTATTCTGCAGGTTTATGGAGCGTTTTCCAGTTTTTGGGTTGACCGAAAACAGAGGAGATGCTGTCGAAAATTTTACAAAATAATAAAAATGATTTTAAAATGATTTTGGTAAAAATATTATTTTAATAATATTTTCGGGCGACGATCTTAATGGTCAATGGGCCCCAGCAAAATGCAAACGTACCGGTTTGTCCGGACGTTGAGGCAGAGTAGCTGATTGTGATGATGGACCAGAGTCTGAGACACCTATTTTAATTGTTAGTTTTATTATTATTATTTAATTGTAGATAATTTCGGGACTAACCTGTTTTCTCTTATTTAAATTTATAATTAAATTTGTAAAGGCATAAGCCCAGTGGTCTGTAATATTGTAGTGTAGCGTTTTTACTTTATTTTCTGGGATTGTGGTACGCGTAGGAACAATTAAAATACTATTAAATTAAATAACTCATGATTTCCTCATCTTTAAGTAAAAGAAAATATATTTTTATATATAATTGTAGAACGTCAAAGTTTTCCAATAAATAGATAAATACCAAGTTTTGTACGTAATTTGATAAAATACAAGTTTTCTCGAAAAATCAAAGTAATTTTGACTTTCTAAAACAACGCACTAGTAAACGTTGTGGTTAACTAAAATTGACTAGGAAAGACAAATAGAGATTGTAACTAGATAACTTGTGATTGCTTCTGAAATAAGTTTTCGGAATGTAGGGTTCGAGGAGGTTTCTGACTGTTAACCCCGAAGTACCGACTCTCCAGTTTGATCAAGTTTAAGGCAAGTACAGTTGTGATTGTTTGCAATTTAATTAGTAATAGTAATCTTGCATGCTTAAACCACATTTCTACACGGAACTCTCTCCTAGAGTATTGATTGTTATTGTCTCATTGCCTCATTGAATCTAATTGACTCGGGATATTGGGGGAGTAATGTAGCGTCTATGACCAATACCCCTCATTGAATCTAATTGAATCTAATTGTACGAGCTTACCCCTCTCACACACGGGGATAGGCCGGACCATATCAGTGAATCATCCCAAACCGGTCATAGTCGTTACTTACTCAAATCACATGTTTTCAATTGTAGAACTGTTGGAAAATATTGCATTTCTAAATTGTTTATAATTGCAAATTGCTAATTATTAGTTGAATTGTAGATTTTCATAATTGTACTTTGCTCCCTCCTGACCGGAGACCAACATTTTTAGGTTACACTGAGGATGACCTATTCCAGAGTATCTGAGGACTCAGAGCTATTGTTCAACAATCCTGACTTGTACCCGGCGGTACTACCTGACGATGATGGCACGGCGTCTCCTTAGATGCTGTTGGTGTTAGTTAGATTTACTTCAATTTATGGTCTTTAAACTTTTGTACTGGACAAGTTTTTATTATCGAATAAATGTTATTGTGGCAATTTTAGTCTTAAATGTTGTTGAATGACCTGCACATGGATTACAGCTTACTGCCGCCGTCTCATCAACGGTGCAGGCTGGGCATGATCCGATTCGACCCAAGTATTTGGGGACCGGGTCGTGACATGTTTTTAGTGGTGGCCTATGCAGGTCTAATCAATCAACAACTTAGGAAAACCTAGGAAAACAGTTAGAATACTAGAACACCAAGTTGCCACAATTTAGGACCGATTATATATATGATAAATATTTTGATTATAGACTGGTAGGATACCTTGCTTATGTTTGCATCCTAAACCATCTAGAGAATGACCGTTGACCAAATCCTGCTGGCGATGAGGTGTCATCTCCGGATCATACCCCATCTCCTCAACCAAGCCCAGGGTCTTTTCCCTCGCGGCTGTTTGATCGTCCTCATAGTGCATCCAGTGAAGTTTTTCCTACACTGGCAATTCCTACCTCATCTCAAACTGAATTGCATTTCCTTGGTGGAGTATTCATTTTTGTTGCTCCACTAGTACCAGCAATCATCTTCCAAATGGTTGTCCTATTTCAAGAAATCCTGGAGTTTCAGAAAGCTCAAGATGAAGCCCAGCAGGAACAGATGAATGTCACGAGAGAAGACATGAAGAACGTCATGATGTAGCCTTAGTTATCTCCTACCAAGTTAGAGCAAAACTTTTGTCCTAGGAGGGATACCCATGAATCTAGAAGATATTTGGGCCCTGTCCGGCAATCATATTGCAAGAAGCTTTTGACTTGTGCCTACTGCAAAAGGCCTGGTCACCAAGCCAATATTTGTCGCAAGAGATTTGGAAAATGTTTGGTATGTGGATCTGCCGAACATCGACTAAAGGGCTGCCCCTTATCTTTTCATTGTACCGGAGCGTCTATAATGTCAACCTCAGGACTCTATCCAAAAGACCGTAGGAAGGCATAAAGCCGATTCAAGGATCATAGAAGTTGAAGCAGTTGGAGACTGCTCATACAAGAGCCAGAGCCATGAAGATTAGTACCTAAGACCACTGTGTAGCAATATCTATTAAGAAGCTGTAACAAGATGTTCTTAGAACAATCATGAGAGTTATTTTGCTGTAATTCTCCATATGAATAAAATTCTTAGTTACACCTTCATGGTAGATGTTTTCTCATAGTCTTCATGGGTTACCCTAGATAAAGACATAGAATTCACCATTGACCTAGTTCTCGGCTCTTTTCCTATCTCTAAGGGATGCTATAGAGTCAACCTGAAGGAAGCCAAGAAGATGAAGGATCAGATCAATGGACTAAAGACTTTAAGATATCATTCAAGACGGAGCTTCACCCTAGGGAGCACTTGTGTCCAAGAAGGATGGAATAGTACGGATGTGCATCGACTATCTGGCACTGAAGAACAAGTACCCTTTTTCCCAGATTGATAATCTGTTTGAATCAGTTTGAGTGAACTTTAGGTGTTTTCCAAGATCGACCTCAGATCTGACTACCAACAGATCAAGGTCAGGAAAGAGGACAATTCCCATAACGGCATTCAATTATGGATAGTTGTTGGTCATGTCGTTTGGACTGACAAATGCTCCTGTTGTGTTCATGAATCTCATGAACTAAGTCTTTTATGAGTATTTGAATCAGTTTGTTATCTTCTCCATAGATGACATTCCGATATACTCGAAGACTGAAGAAGAGCATGAAGAGTATATGAGAAAAGTTTTGGAAAGAAGAAAAGCTAACTAAAAGTGAAGGTGATTTTGCCCATATTGTCACAAGAGAAGAATTTCGAAGAATCTCAAGAAGATAGCCACTGTGGAGAAATGGTATACCAAGATTCAGTAGCTGAAGTTACGGCTGACTAATACCGGAAGTTGTGAAGGAATTTGCCAAGATTGCTGAACCTATGACGAAGCTGACTCAGAAAAATGAAGAGTTCATCTGGACGGAGGACTGCCAAGCAGCATTCGAGGAGCTGAAAAAGAGGTTTATCACTGCACCAATTCTTGCGCTACCCGCAGGAACCGGTGATTTCTTAATTTACAGTAATGCCTCTGGAAAAAGGACTGGGTTACAATCTTCAACAACATAAGGAAATAATTGCTTACATATCTAGGCAATTACGGACTCATGAGAAGAACTATCCCACACATAATTTGGAACTTGCTGTAATGGAAGCATTATGGAAAGGGGGTGAAAATATATGTGGATTATAAAAGTCTAAAATATATCTTTACTCAGAAAGACCTGAGCGTTGGACAAAGAAGATGGTTGAGGATTTCAACATCGATTTACATTACTATCCAGGAAGAGCAAAATGTGGTAGCTAATGTACATAGTTGATACTGATGGCGAAATTCTTAAACAAGAAGCGGCACCTGCTAGAAGACATCAGAAAGTTGGACTGGAGATTATACTGCCGAGAGAAAAGAGCTGGATGTTGATTCAGTATCGATAAAATTGCAAGTCTGATGGAAGAAGCGCGCAGTCGCAGTATCTCACATATGAATCGGGATATGCGTATCATTAATTGATATTATGAAATGTAGAAGGACAAATTCCAAGTATGGGATTAGATTGGTCAACATAATGAGTTTAGCAGAAACCAGTAAGCTTGTTGCAGCCGCTGGACATTCTGGAGTGGAAGTTGAAGCCCATGAACTTTGTATCAGGATTACCTTAATTCCAAGGAGGGAAGAACACCAATTGGACTTTGTGGATTGACTGACTAAGTCAGTTCACTTATTTCCCTACAAATTGGTTTATTCACTAAGAAGTTGACAGCATTGTATGAAAGGCAATGTAAGAGAAAGAGTACTGTTGGGTCTAGAAAAGGTGACTGACGCAGTAGAAGTAGTAAAGGTAATTAGAGACAAGCTCAGAATTGCCAAGATAGACGGAAGCATTGGGATTAAGTGTAGACGTTGATCAGTGGAGTTTGAAGAAAGAGATAGTGTCTGAAGATCTCTTCTACCAAAGGAACGATTAGTTTTGGCAGAGTTGGAGAAGTTGCATACCGTTTAGCTCTACCAGCTAATCATTGAGAGTATGTACAATGTCATTTCATAGTTCAGAAGTTGCATCTTGAATCTGAGTAATATTTTGGACAATTCAAAGCTGGAGAGTAGATCAAGCCTTACAGTGCCAGAGAAACCAGTAACAAGCGTAGTCAGAGGTGAGTAGAAGATCAGAAATTTGAGCCATCATAATTCATATTTCCTGCAAATCTTTATCTTTTTCATTTTGAACTTGACATATGTTGCTAGTTAGCCTAGTTTTGCAAGCTATTTCTTTTTCAAGCTTGATCACGACAGTATTTTACTGGGTGCACCCACTAATATATTGTCTAAATCAGGACCGGTGCATGATGGTCTGATCAACCTCGTGTACTTTGGTTCGCTTTTTGTATTCTTTCTGCATGGATGTCACCATAAATGAAACTTGTCTCTAAACCGTCTCATCCATGACTGCCTTGGAAATTTTTATAGTTGGACCTGAGTTGCGGGCACAGTATCCGTACCTGTTTGTCTTTTCTATCCCTAACCTTACTTTAATTTCGAGGACGAAATTTTCTAAGGAGGGAAGGTTGTGAAACCCGTAATTTTAGTTCACTATTTTAATTAGTTAATTATTTTAATTCTGAAAATATTAGTCAAAACCCGTAAATTCAATTTTGTTGTTTTTCTAAATTATTAAAATTTTCGTGTTTGTTAAATTAATATTTTATCCGATTATTATTAGTAGAAAATTATTAATTTTAAAATAAGTAAAACATGGATTTTTGTTTGTCTGGCCTGACCCGTCTAGACCTAAGACCCGAACTCATCCCGAACCCTGTTTCGAATCCAAGAAATTTTGGTTTTAGAAATATTTTGATATAATATTTATTAAGTTTATAAGATAAAGAGACACATTTGTTATAAATAAACTATCCTTTATTAACACTCATTTAGTTTTCTTAAAACTTAAAAACTCTCTCTCTCTCGTTCTGGAACCGACCCTTCCCCTTCCCAAACGCTCGCCGCCACCGACGACCGTCGGCCTCCCCGAGCGGCCGCCCCCTCATTTCCGTAACCCCCACTCTTCCCTTTCCTATAAAACCCCCTCCACTATTCCCATCTCCATCATCATCCCCAATTTTCCCTCTCTTTCCCGTGCCCTAGATCCGTGCCCGACGTATCCTCCCGGCCGATCCCTGCCCGGAGCCACCCCTACCGAGGCCAACACCCCCGGCGAACCCTAGCCCGATCCGACATCGGCGCCCGACCTCCGACCCCCGGGCCGCACCCGACCGGCGCCGCTCCCCGTGGCCGCCGTCCGCCGCTGGCGTCCGACTCCGCGCGGTCTCCCGGTCCGACGACCCTCTTCGGTGCACCCTCTGACGCCGGCGTTCGTCCCCGGTGACGCTCGTTCATCCCAAGTGTTTCCGGTTCGAGTTCTGCGGGTTTCGTTTTCGCAACGTGACGTTCCCGTCCCGCATTCATTCCGGATTCTCCGACGTTGGGTAAATTCTAAACCGTTATTCTGTAGTCTATGATGATACTGGTCCTACAAATTCTTTCTGGAATTTGGTTTCGGTAACGTAATGACTATGTTACTTGGAATTTCCGAGTTCTTCGGGAAATCTTTTGCTGCTAGTTGGCTTTGCTGGAATGTTTTGTTCAGAACTTAGTTCTGAAGAATTCTCGGAATTTCTGAGAACCCTTTTTGAAGTAGTTCTGTATTCTCGGGTTTCCGAGAATTATCGGGATTAATTTGAGATTAGAATTTATTACATAAAATTTGGTTTTTGTTCTCTGTGAGTTAGTTCTTTGTTCCTGAGGGGAAATTTCGGATATATATATATATATATATATATATATATATATATATATATATATATATATATATATATATGTATATATATACTAGAGTTGTTTCTCTTGGGAAGTTGATTTGGAATGGTTTCGGGTTTTTGGAAAATTACGCTATCATTTCGGAAATGCTGCGTTGGCTTTGGATATATATATATTCTATGAATTTCGGGTTTCGGGAGTTATTCTGCAGGTTTATGGAGCGTTTTCCAGTTTTTGGGTTGACCGAAAACAGAGGAGATGCTGTCGAAAATTTTACAAAATAATAAAAATGATTTTAAAATGATTTTGGTAAAAATATTATTTTAATAATATTTTCGGGCGACGATCTTAATGGTCAATGGGCCCCAGCAAAATGCAAACATACCGGTTTGTCCGGACGTTGAGGCAGAGTAGCTGATTGTGATGATGGACCAGAGTCTGAGACACCTATTTTAATTGTTAGTTTTATTATTATTATTTAATTGTAGATAATTTTGGGACTAACCTGTTTTCTCTTATTTAAATTTATAATTAAATTTGTAAGGGCATAAGCCCAGTGGTCTGTAATATTGTAGTGTAGCGTTTTTACTTTATTTTCTGGGATTGTGGTACGCGTAGGAACAATTAAAATACTATTAAATTAAATAACTTATGATTTCCTCATCTTTAAGTAAAGGAAAATATATTTTTATATATAATTGTAGAACGTCAAAGTTTTCCAATAAATAGATAAATACCAAGTTTTGTACGTAATTTGATAAAATACAAGTTTTCTCGAAAAATCAAAGTAATTTTGACTTTCTAAAACAACGCACTAGTAAACGTTGTGGTTAACTAAAATTGACTAGGAAAGACAAATAGAGATTGTAACTAGATAACTTGTGATTGCTTCTGAAATAAGTTTCCGGAATGTAGGGTTCGAGGAGGTTTCTGACTGTTAACCCCGAAGTACCGACTCTCCAGTTTGATCAAGTTTAAGGCAAGTACAGTTGTGATTGTTTGCAATTTAATTAGTAATAGTAATCTTGCATGCTTAAACCACATTTCTACACGGAACTCTCTCCTAGAGTATTGATTGTTATTGTCTCATTGCCTCATTGAATCTAATTGACTCGGGATATTGGGGGAGTAGTGTAGCGTCTATGACCAATACCCCTCATTGAATCTAATTGAATCTAATTGTACGAGCTTACCCCTCTCACACACGGGGATAGGCCGGACCATATCAGTGAATCATCCCAAACCGGTCATAGTCGTTACTTACTCAAATCACATGTTTTCAATTGTAGAACTGTTGGAAAATATTGCATTTCTAAATTGTTTATAATTGCAAATTGCTAATTATTAGTTGAATTGTAGATTTTCATAATTGTACTTTGCTCCCTCCTGACTGGAGACCAACATTTTTAGGTTACACTGAGGATGACCTATTCCAGAGTATCTGAGGACTCAGAGCTATTGTTCAACAATCCTGACTTGTACCCGGCGGTACTACCTGACGATGATGGCACGACGTCTCCTTAGATGCTGTTGGTGTTAGTTAGATTTACTTCAATTTATGGTCTTTAAACTTTTGTACTGGACAAGTTTTTATTATCGAATAAATGTTATTGTGGCAATTTTAGTCTTAAATGTTGTTGAATGACCTGCACATGGATTACAGCTTACTGCCGCCGTCTCATCAACGGTGCAGGCTGGGCATGATCCGATTCGACCCAAGTATTTGGGGACCGGGTCATGACACTAGGGAGAGGTTTTGAAGGAAGTGTTGTAACTTCAGCATACGTGTGGGTTGTAGCCTCGTTGTAGGCTTTGATAGTAGCCTTGTTGTAAGCAGACGTCTTAGCCTTGTGCGCTGCACATTTAGCTCTGTTGGAGCTAATGTTGGTTTTAATTTCATCGAAGAAGTTACATAGTCTTGCCGTAGGCTAATCATGAATACTACAACTTCGTTTGAGGTTATGTTAGCTTCGTCAGAACTGTAGTAGCTTCGTCGGAAGCTGTAGGGGTTGTCACGACTAGGGCGCATGTAGGGTCCAGACTTGGTCGAGTGAGGTGGGAAAATAATTTTTTTCATTTTGGGATTTAGGATTCTTTTTGTTGTAGTATAAAGGACTAAGAGTTTCTTCGTGAACTCCAATAGAAGAAAGAATGAAGAGAAATAGTAAATCTCTGATTGTATTTTATACGTAACCCTCCAAAGTATTTTTTTTCTTTACAAAACATTCACAAGCCTCCAGGCTGTTACAAGAAAATATGTTGAGACTTTTAAGGAATAAAAGATCTATATTTATTGGAATAATCAATAAGTAGTTATAACTAACTACAAGACTCCATATTTAGGCTGTGTTTGGTAGTAATGAT
The DNA here is from genome assembly GCA_029216955.1 of Iris pallida. Classification (NCBI taxonomy): domain Eukaryota; kingdom Viridiplantae; phylum Streptophyta; class Magnoliopsida; order Asparagales; family Iridaceae; genus Iris; species Iris pallida. Next base: position 5,852,625 of record JANAVB010033011.1, on the reverse strand, counting down.
GGACATCTGGAAGAAAGAAAAAAAAACCAAAGAGATACAGTTTCTATCTATATGGAAAGTAAAAACTATTTCCTTCCTTTGTGTTTGTAAGAATTAGTGTAATTTTCTATTTCCATCAGTGGACAAGATTTGATAAAAGTGGTGTAATCTTCTACTTCTCCCCGTGGGAGTACCAACTTGAAGTGTTGTACTCACGCAGACACTAAGGTCACTAATGGCAGTCGGAGGTGCGCAACTCCCAAGTTGTAGTGTCGCTCATTCGCAACCGAGATCCAGAACCCATGGAACGAAGACACACCTCCAACTTCATCGAGGACATCGATGTCTACGACCGTGAATGGCGCCACCTATAGAGTCTAAGGATGGACGGCTTAAACTATAGCTGGTGAACTGGCTGAGCAATTCAAGACAGTTCGATACAGTTAATGATGGTCCAATTGAGTGAACCCAAGTGCTTACAATTGTCACGCCCCCCTCCCGTAGGAGCGATCGTCCTCGCTAAGGCGTGATGTCGCACGAGCCTAGATTGCGCTCGTGCAAGGCGGGTTCCATAACGGCCGATTTCAGCAGCTGCGATAGGGTCGTCGCACAGAAGTCCCAAGCAGAGACATTGAATGATAGCAGCGGAATTTAAAGCAAAACATAAGTCATTTCGAAACACTCTTTTATTGATATTGAAACAAAGGTTACAATGGGGCGCAAGGCCAAGATTATAAGTCTCTCAAGCTCACTCATCTCACATTACAAGTCACTCAGCTCTCTCTCATCTCTCAATACAAGTCTTGAACCAGCGGAAGCTTCGGAAGGTGACGTCCATATATTATGTCCCGTATAAGTCTTGACTCCATGCGGCCGCTCGCTTCGAATTGCCAAGAAACTCCGTACCTCGACGCATCCAAGCGAGTCCCGCGCCACGAGCTTCTACATGTGCCTGCACATGGAAACTATGTGGGTGTCAGTACTCAACTGTACTGGTGGAATGAGCTCCTCGTCCACCCATACAAAACTGACACGTTTGATTTACTTTGTGCAACATAGTCCCCTCTTATCAATTGTCTTTCTACTATTGCCTTAGGATCAGTTTTAGGACCGACGCCTTGGCCTATTCTGTGTCTCTAGACCATCTCGTGCTTGCGTCAACAATGTTAACTCATATTTCACTTCTAGACCCTTCTTGTGCCAACAACGTTAACCTATCAAGTCATGTTTGCCTTACGACCCAAATCAGAGACGCAACTATGCGATAAGACTCCATTCCCGTGTGATCGTGCTATAAGTCCTTATTGAGGTCGTGCCTCGCAACTCAAATGAGACTCAATCGTATCGCCGCCTCGCGGCCCTTGCTATTTTTATCACCAACTGACCCAATCAAGACTTGTGGGTTAAGTGTCACTCGATCGACTTTGCCTTGCGGCCTTTTCTGACTTAGACTCAAGACAACTCACATCCAAACTATGCAAATTATATGTCGACAACATAAGACTCGACGCCACATCTCGTGCCGAAGCACGTCGCCTATGTTGTAGCCTTCTTAGGCCCAAACATTTGTGTTATAACTGTACACACATTCAATAACTCAACCCAATCCAAAGGCACACACGCGGATTGCCGCCCGTGCCGACTCATCTATATGAATTGGTCACTGACTCCTAGAGCCATCGTGGACTCCTCTAGCTTTTGTTAGACGGGTGCCCTTTCAGCGCAAGGTAGCTAGCCCCGCTGCAAGTCCCCGCCTAACCCGTGCCCAGCACAGCTAATTACTCGTTTCCAATCGCGGCCGCAACGGTCCCGTGGCCGCCGGGTTGCCGTGCAGGGAAACGATCCACCTTGTCGACAAGTTGTCCATGACCATGCAAGACTCGACTCAAACTGACGTCTCACACAGTCATGCTACTTCCTTCTGAGACCGCCTCGCCGACCTATAGCCGCGAGCATACTTCTTTCTTCTGAGACCGCCTCGTCGACCTATAGCTGCGAGCGTTCTTTCCATGTTACCATATCATTTCATTCAATCAATGCCTATTCGATAGTCCTTTCTCCAAAACTCATTGAATCAACCGTGGTTCATGCCTTAAATACTAAGTTCGTGCATCGTGCCTCAAATCGACTTCCGATCTACGCGACGCTATCGCCCAAGTCATACTTTATATGACGGGCCTTGAGACCGTGGGACTACTTAACTTTGACAAACTGTGAAAGAGCGGGACGGTGCTTGTAATGTCTTAGATCGACCGACATAACTTTGCATAACTTAACTTTGCAACAACTTAACGAGCAAAGGCTGCGTCAAGCTTTGCCTTAACGGATCGTGCCGTGCACGTATTCGACTTGAACGACCAAGTCACTCGGGTGCCTAGACTTAGGTCACAAGTCGCTCAATGTAACTTAACTCATGGGGCAAGCCAAGGCTATGCCAAGCCTTGGACGATAGGACCGTGCATGTTTTATGAAGCATTTATGCGAGCGACGCCTATGACTTAGGTTATATTCATACTTCGCCTACTCAACCAACTTTCCTTCTCCCAAGCCACGAGACGAAGGATCGAGTGGCATTTTCAAAGCACGCTGTGCACCAACTCTAAGTCGACCGTTGGACCTTTCCATATTCTAACTCAATTCGACCCGTCGGGATTATTCCCTTTAGCTATGTAGATTCGTCACTTTTATTATCAAGCCTACTTGTGCAACTTGAAAACATGCGATTTATTATGTGAAGGCTAAGATGAGACAAGTTCATCGAAACTACCCCACCTGAGCGAGCGGTCGCCTCGACCGAGCATTGTCTTCAAGTAGCCGTTGTAAGGCTAAATCCGAACGCCGTCGGCGTTCTGATTCCTCTGATTGACTGAGCGGGACATGGCACTACAACAATAGCAGTTCCCTGTCCAACCAGGCATAGTCGGTCAAACCGGTCTATAAATACTACTTTATACAATTATATCAAAATTTTTTGTTGGCTCCACGGGTGCAACTCCGGCGGGCTAAATTCGAGCTCGATCACCCGTTAATGGGTTGGATTAGGGTTAAAGATACTCGGGTTCAGATTAAAATATTTGAACCTGATAAAAAATTGGATTAGACTCGAGTTCATATCTCGAAGAACCATATATATATATATATATATATATATATATATATATATATATATATATATATATATATATATAGTCAAACAGAGCATTTGTATTCAAAACCACGAAAATTAGCAAGCATACACAGAGGCACCTCCAAGAGGAGGCCTCGAAACAAGCCCAAAAAGTATACTGTATACCCAAAATTCCCTTTCCTAGTCAACTCATCTCGATCGACTACTCTCCCTTCCTGCTCTTATACACACCCGGGATCTCCGACGCCTAGTGATTGCAGTTACTGCTAGCCTTGTCTATCTGTCGATGGATCTTAGATATCAGTTGCCGAAAATTGAAATTGTATACCTCATACCTCCATTTGTTACAGTTCTTCCATATGACCCAAACAATGGCCATTGCTACCATACGACAACCGTGATGAGCCTCCCCTTCAGTCCATCTCTTCAACCTTTGAGATAAATCCTCGGCTCGTCATGCCACGTTGCAAGCACCACTAAGGTGACTCCATACCTCCCTCGCGTAGTCACCCTCGACCAATATATGATTGATCGTCTTGATGTTTGGTGTTGCGCAACAATGGCATTTGGAAGCGAGGCTATACCCCATAGTGAGAAGGATGTCGTCTGTGGGCAGCTTACCCCTGGACGCCCTCCACGCTGTGATCGACTACTTGATAGGAATACAGAGTTGCCAAGCTTCGCCTCTACAATCAGTGTCGCGCTGTCTAATACCCTGCCATGCCGAAGATAAAGTGAACTTACTCGTCTGATAAAGTGACCAAATTAATTGGTCGGGGATCTCTGACAGCCGAGCGGTAGACGCCCTCACCTGATCCGCCCCATCCTCTCCAAATAGCAATACCACCTTCAGCAGGTCCCATGAGCGGTCCTCTCTCACCAAGCTCGCAATGGACATGGTGTGAAGGATGTTCGCCGCTGAGTTGAGCCTTCCGCTATTCGTCCAATTCTCCACAATGGTGCTGAACTCGCCGTTACCCACCACCAAATTGATGTACTGTTCTCCAAGAGATCCGTCCCTCAGAATCCTCCTCCAAGCGGGAGAGGCTTTACTGTTAGCTATCGCGTTCGATGGGTGAGAATGTCGGAAGTATCTATGCTTAATAAATCTGCTCCATAAAGAATTCTACGATGTAACTCTCCACCACAACTTCCTAGAGAAAGAGTCGATGATATCCGAGACCCTGTGAACCCCCAGCCCCCCTCGCCCTCAGGGAGGGCCATTGTCTTCCAACTCGCCCACACTTGCTTATCTATCCCCTCTCGATAGCCCCAAATGAACTTCGTGAACATACGTTCGATATTGGCTATCACCTTCTTCGGCGGAGAGCTGACAGCAAGCGTATATATTGGAATGGAACACAATATATGAGATAGGAGAATGAGTTTACCTTCCTGCGATAAGATACTGTTGTGCCATCCCTCCACTTTGCTTCGGATCTTCTTGATCAACTCATCGAAATGACCAGTATTGCTGCGGCCGTAGACCATGGAGCATCCCAAGTAGTCGAAAGGAGGGCTTTTCACTGAGTATCCCAGTCTTCTACTGATACTATCTATCTGCTCCGTCGCTGTGGTATGATGCACGTATACCATACTTTTGTTGATATTAATCCTTTGTTCGGATACGCTAGAGTATAGGTTCAGCACTTTAGCCACCACATCTACCGAGCCTTTGTCTCCAGCCGTGAATATGATGACATCGTCCGCGTACGCCATATGTGTGATTACCGGGCATCCGCTAGCAGTATGGAAGTGATTGAACCTCGTAATTTGAGTCATTAAGTTCAAATTCCTACTGAATGCTTTGGCCACCGTGATAAAAATAGTCGGAGACAATGGATCTCCCTGTCTAACTCCCCGATAGGATTGGAAGAATCCAGACTGTTGGCCATTCACCACAGTAGAAAACCAGTAATTCGATACGGCTCTCCAGACAATATTGATCCACTCCTCCGCGAAGCCCAAAGCTCTAAACACCCAAATCAAGAACTGCCAATCAAGTTGATCATATGCCTTTTCCATATCCAATTTAATTGCTATGTTACCTCCCATGTCTGAATGTTTAAAGCAGTGTATCAATTCTTGGGTCAACATGATGTTGTCTTGGATCATCCTGCCCTTCACGAACCCACTATGTTTCGGGGATATTATCTTTGGCAGCAGACCCGACATCCTATTAGCAATCAATTTGGATATTATTTTATTAAGAAATGTGCACATACTTCATAGTCGAAAATCTGTAAATGTGTCAGGAGCTATCTTCTTCGGAATGAGAACTAGGTTAGCTGATGAAACCGCCTTCGGGAGACTCAAACCTTGGAAGAAGGTGATGGTGGCCTCCTTCACGTCATGCTTCAGAATATCCCAGCACTTGGTGTAGAAAACTCCATTGAGACCGTCCGGTCCGGGAGAGCTACCTGATCTCAGACTTCACACACTCTCTTTGATCTCCTCCATAGTAGGAGTCCACAGCAGGCATTCATTCTCGTCGTTCGACACCAAAGATGAAATAGCATGAAGGAAAGCAGCACCGAATCTCACCGTATCCTTGTCGAACAACCGCGAGAAGAAAGTGTTTGCCTTGTTCTGAATGGCAGCAGGGTCGGCGAGCCTTACTCCGTCGTTGTCTCAGATTTTTTGAATATGGAGATGCTTCCTTCTGCCTCTTACACATGCGTGGAAGTATTTGGTATTCCGATCTCCTCCCAAATCCCACCTTATTCTAGCTTTTTGGGCCCAGTAGTCTTCTTCCATCTTAAGCCTATGCTTAAGCCGTGTTTTGGCTAGATTCAATGGTGCTCTACTCCCTGGAGTGTCGCGAGCCGAAACTACCTCCTCTCTAGCCACCTCATCTTCAATAATTCTGACCTCCTTAAAAAAGTCCCCATAAGTGGCCTTACTCCAAGCCGAGAGAGGGCTCCTCACAGCCTTGAGACGAAGAGTGATCTGCATCAATGGATTTAAAATCACCTTGGATCTCCACGCCGTGAGGACGACCTCCTGAAACTCCACATGTTTTGTCCAGAGATCAAGGAAAGGGAAGGGTCTAGCTGTCGGTTGTGCTGCCGGTAGGATGTTCACTAGCAAAGGATTGTGTTCCGACTCTGTAGCGTTGAGATGAGAGAGTTGCAGGTTGACGTTGATCTCCTCCCATCCATGGTTCACCAGAGTTCTATCTAGTCTAGAGCTTTGTCTCGTCTCCACCTTTTGCATGTTGCACAGGTAAATCGTTGCCTGTGTATGGTAGAGATATCAACCTCGCCTCCATTATAAAGTTACCGAATTAATTCGAACATAGTAGAAGAAGACGGTAGAAGTCCTTCCACCTTTTCTGCTTGCTCCGTAATGATGTTGAAGTCCCCCATACACATCCACGGGGTACTGACATTGTTGTCGAAGTAAGTAAGCATGTGAGCCCACAGAAGTCTGCGATCTCGTTGAAGACAACTACCGTGAACCACCGTCAGAATGGTCCTGATGCCCATGCTCCTCATGTCCATGCTCACCGACAACGCTTGGTCGAAGTCGTTTAGCACTTGGATATGGGTGTCCTCCTTCAAAAGAATCCATATACCCTGTCATGCCTCGATCCCGCAGAGTCCTTTCGTCCTCGCTTTGGACTCTTTGAGATCGATCGTCCTCGCTAAGACGTGATGCCGTACAAGCCTAAGTTATGCTTGCACACGGCTAAGACCTGAAGCAAGACAAGATAGACAAGATTGACAATACGCAGCGGAATATATTGCAGATAATTGAAGCAGCAGCGGACATATTTCAGAATACATGCATTGAACACAAGTAACAAGAAATAATTTTCTTTATTGATTTTATTTGAGCAGATTACAAGCTCTCGATTCTCTCTGATACAATGTTATATTCTCTCAAAACTTTACAGATTACAATGATCCTGTTCCCATATATTACATCCCTTTATATACAAAACCAACTCTTGCAACAGATGTCATCTCTTGGCATCTCTTTTGATTTCTGGCTCCTAAGGATGAGGCTCGGGCTATCGCTTTGGACTATCCTTCTCGATGCATATTGTACCTGCATGCAGACTGATGGTGGGTCAGTATATCAGCATACTGGTGATTGTGAACAAAGGCTACATTTGTCTGAAACGATCACTGTTCATTTAGTGAAAAAAATATTTCTTATGATGTGATCTTGCTACTTTTTGCTTATGTACATTTTATGCATACAGAGTCAGTTTACATCTCTTTTGAAAACATCTTTGAAAGGCCACAATTCATTTCATTTCATTTGATGCATACAAGGGACTATTCAATTCAAGCACGATGACTATTCATTTCATGTGCAGTTCACAGCGTATTTCATGAACCATATCATTTTATTAGGGACAACAGCATTAGCATTCTTTTCTTTGATTTAAGACATTCTAAGGGTCAGATTACAAGCATGATTATCACATCTTTTCTTTGATCGGAACATAGCTATTCTTTACGACATGTTATTCTCTTTAAGCAATTTATGATCAGAAAACTTAAGCAACGAATGTATCACTTTTTCAGTGATTCTTACCATAGCCGACGGTCCATCCCTGTACAAGACAAGGATTAGCATAAACATAATATAACCAACATTCTTATTCTCTATTCGTCTCTGCATCGTTAGCTCTTAGCAAAATATTTTTGACACATGTAGACTCGATTGGCAGCTGTGACTCTCCGGTTCAGCTCTACACCAATCAACACCTATCTATATGATGGTCCATGGAAAATCCCATGATTAGCCGCCGTGACTCTTTGGTTCAGCTCGTCGCTAAGAACTCAGATATCGACTCCCATTTTCACATGGAGACCCTAATCTCTCCTAGGCCGAGTAGTTACAGGCGCCGCCATATACCATCCGAGAGACAAATTTTACTCATTCACGAGTTATTCGAGACAAATGCATGCTCTAGCAGTTCTATCAGATAAAACAGACTTGTGATCAGATGTACGACATGTTCTTTCATGCCTTGACAGATGTACGAATGTTCTTTTCATGCCTTAACAGATATACGACATGTTCTTTTCATGCCTTTGCAGATATACGACATGTTCTTTTCATGCCTTAACAGATATACGATATGTTCTTTTCATGCCTTTGTAGATATACGACATGTTCTTTTCATGCCTTTTTTATTCATGTCAACAAGTACAAGTCCGTCTATACATGTCTATAAATCTCAAACATACTTAGCAACAAGCATATGATCAAGCATTCAATTCGATTCATTTGTCTTCTCTTATCTTATCAAGCATGACAAGCATCATATCATTTTTTATTAGCAGGCAACAAGTCTTCTTCTTAGCATGCATATTATTATTTTTTTTGTTCTTAGCATGGCAGCATGTGGATTCTCTTACAAGAATACTCAATGATTATCATCTTGTTATTAGCAAAAGCATTCAATCAAAAACTCATATTCTTATTGGGCGCAAGCGAATCATAAAATGAGACTTTGTCCACTCACCCAGATTAATCGTCTTCTGTTACAGAGACAGCAATCCGATTTCTCTGTTTATCTAGTGCCTTTGTGGAGTGGGGCACTACATATCCTTTATGCCAGCCACCGCGTACGCAAATCCAAGTTTAATCCTGAACTTCTTCAGTCTATCAACTGGGATTTTAGGCTCTATTATTGCTAGAATTGAAATGTTATGAAGCTTGCACAAAATTTTGATCCTCCTACAAGTGGGCTTGTTAGTGACGTCCCTCGCGTTCCATGTTAGAATACTAATCATGAAGGGGGGAGTGGAGGAGGAAGGTTGCGAGGCCTTGCTAATCATCTTGTCAGTCGATCGGGATCTGGTCAGAGTCAAGTATCCCACCGCCGCATCTGCTTCCGCTTCTCTCAGATTTTGATTTTTGCCTTTACGCCTACGCTTGGGAACGACGAACTGATGTCTCTCACACTAATAAAATACAGCAATTTGGCGACGGCCAATTAGCGACGGCTTCTATCCGTCGCTAATAGCGACGGACTAGCGACTAACTTGTGGCGGACTACTGTCAGAAAGCAATGAATAAATTTTTTATTTTTTTTGTGTAAAAATTAGTCGCACTTCCGTCGTTACTTTGACGTTTGGCGACAAAATACTGAAAAAATGGCGCGGACTATTAGCGACGGACTGTCGACTAACATTTTCGTCGGTAATCTACTGGGTATTTAGCGACGGATATATCCGTCTCCAGTCCATCGCTAAATACTGTACCCTAACTTAAATTGAACCGACGGGGAACTTTTTTTTTATTTCCCCCCAAACGAACTCTCTCTCTCTCTCTTTCCCCTCTCTTCCTCCGGCGATTTCTCTTCCTCCGACGATTTTTCTCCCTCCGTCGATCATGCCGGTAAGCTCTCTCTCTTTCTCTATCTTTTTCCCTCTCTTTCTCTATTTTAGGATTTCGGGGGGGTAGCGGTCGGCTGTCGTCGGGGCCGGGGGGAGGGGGGTCGGGAGGGGGATCGGGGGGGTGGGGAGGGGGGGTCGGGGAGGGGGTGCTGTTGGGAAGGTGGGGTCGGGGAGGGTGTGGTGGGGTAGGGGAGGGGGGTTGGGGGGTGGGTGCTGTCGGGAAGGGGGATCGAGGGGTGAGAGAGGGGTGTGTGGGGTGGGGGAGGGGAGGGGAGGGGGGGTCGGGGAGGGGGTGGTAGGGTGGGGGAGGGGGGGTGGGTGATGTCGGGGAGGGGGGGTCCGGGGAGGGGGATCGGGGGGTGGGGGAGGGGTGGGTGGGGGGTGGGTGCTGTCGGGGAGGGGGTGGTGGGGTAGGGGAGGGGGGATGGGGGGTGGGTGCTGTCGGGGAGGGGGGTCGGAGGAGGGGGTGTTGTCGGGGAGGGGGGGTCGGGGAGGGGGTGGTGGGGTGGGGGGTGGGGGTGGGGGTCGGGTAGGGGACACACGTGTAGGGTTTCGGGGCAGGGGTAGGGTTTCGGGTGGGGGTATCGGTGATTTCGGATCGGACCATTCCTATGAGTATCGGTGGTTTTAGATCGGTGTATCGGATCGGGGGAGGGGGTATAGGTGGTTTCAGATCGGACCAATCCTATGAGTATCGGATCGAGGGAGGGGGGTATCGAAATCGAAATCGGACCATTCCTATGAGTATCGAATCGGGGTTATCGGTAATATCGGTGGTTTCGGATCGGAGTATCGAATTTTTTGGTATCAAAAAACAATTAACTATTAATAAAGTTGACTGTCCTCCGACATAGTTCCTGCAGCCATTCGACTGGCGAGGCAGAAACTATATAGCCGTAGAAAAGTTGACTGTCCTCCGACCATCATCCCTCGGCAATGATGATATGACAACCTATCACTATATCTTATATAGTAGTAGATGATGTCTTAGTATTACATTATGTGAGTTCATCTTGATTCTGTTACATTCTTCAGATACTAGATACGATAAGAACATATACTACACCATATGTACAGAACATAGATGATTCACTCTAATGTATGCTAGAATGAATTTTGGGTTGTGTTCTGAGCCATCCGTTCTCACACTTGACAAAAAATCGAATATTATGTATTTTATCTACTTTCAAAAATGTACTCAAACGAGATGATGGTTCCTTTAGTTAGCTTGCTTATGTTACAATTATATTATTTGTGAATATCGATCTTACCAGATGGCACCCATGACCCGAGAAGCGGCACGTCGTTTGAGGGAAATACTGAATGCTGAGGTGGCTCCTCCTACTGTTAAGGAGGAAGTGGCACCGGTAGCTAGTGAGACCGGGAGTTCTATTCATCCAGCACCTGCAATGGACTACATCTCTTCTGTCGCCGTCGATCCCACTTATTCGAGGTGGTTGCGTGATCGTATCACTAAGCGTTTGCGTGAGCTGCGTGGTTCTCATTAGCTATTAGTACTTATTTGTATTGGACTATTTGTATTGGGTTGTTTTTGTATTAGACTATTTGTATTGGACTACATATATGAATTAGTACTGTGTCAATCTCTGGATTGTATTAGACTACAACATGGTGATCAGGACATAGTCCCTGCAGCCATTCGACTGGCGAGACAGAAACTATGTAGCCGTAGATAAAGTTGACTGTCCTTCGACCCTTATCCCTCGGCAATGATGATATGACAACCTATCACTATATCTTATATAGTAGTAGATGATGTCTTAGTATTACATTATGTGAGTTCATCTTGATTCTGTTACATTCTTCAGATACTAGATACGATAAGAACATATACTACACCATATGTACAGAACATAGATGATTCACACTAATGTATGCTAGAATAAATTTTAGGTTATATTCTGAGCCATTCGTTCCCATATTTGGCAATTAAGCATGTGAAATATATCGTTGAAGAACATAAAACTTATGGTCGTTACTGCAGAAAGTACAGACTGACATGAACTGATTATGTTTAGTTTGTCTTCCGATACAGATTTTTACATCCAAATTAAAATGGATCGTTACTTCATTGATCGTACATGGATGTACCAGCGGATCAACCTCCTGGACCGTAGGTACTTATAAGTATTGACCGTATCGGATTAGTATCGACCTATCAGTTTGGTATGGGCCGTATCGGTTGGTATTGGTCTTAGCGAATTTGTATCGTCCTATCCGATATGTATCGGCCGTATAGCTAGGATTCGTATTGGCCTTATCGATTTGGTATTGGTCATATCCGATAGGTATCGGCCGTATTGGATTAGTATAGACCATTTCAGATTAGTATCGTGGAAGGTTTAGTAACAACTGTACTTCGATTTCTCTCTTCTAGAGCTAGATTACCATTGTAAGAGAGTCACGAGAGCGTAGCTGGCCAATTACAGAACATACATATTTCTTTTTCAATATCGCTTTTCCTGATGGAAAAGAAAGCATGTATGTTACTATAACTGGCCAATCACGATCTGGTGACTCTCTTGCAATGGTATTCTAGCTCGAGAAGAGAGAAATCCAAGTACAATTGTTACTAAACCTTTCACGATACTAATCCGAAATGGTCGATACTAATCCAACACGGCCGATACCTATCGGATATGACCGATACCAAATCGATAAGGCCAATATGAATCCTAGCTATACGGTCGATACATGTACATATCGGATAGGACGATACCAATTTGTTAAGGCCAATACCAATCTGATACGTCCTATACCAAATCGATAGACCGATACTAATTTGATACAGTAGATACTAAGTACATCCGGCCTATACCAGTGGATCCACCAATTACTGCACGATAGGCCCAACGACTCCAGTTACATCCGGTTATTGGTGAATACATGATTACATAGTAATTCTGTTAGTCTTGTGATATAGATTTTTACTCTCTCATGCTACCAACGTCACAACTTTTCCAGTGCTGCTCCCTCTAATGATGACGAACGCAAAAATCAAAGACCCCCTCTCCTTTCTCACTCTTCACAGTTCTCACAACAGGAAGGATCAGTGCTTTCTAGTTCTCTTCCATCCATACATTCTGTAACACCCAGTTTCTAAAATAAAGGTAATTTTAAAATTTTGTGTTTTTTTAATTATTAATTATGATATTTAATGATAATATGATTTTTGGTAATTTTTAATCATTTTTAAACTATTTAAAATTATGACTTGTGATTTGGTGTCTTGCTAGTGTAACCCTAGAGCCTAGCCATGTGATTAGGGTACTTCATTATTTTTAGCTTGAGGGTATTTTGATTATTTTGAATTAATTGAATTTAATATATATTTATTTGGAATTTAATATAATTTATGGGATGGTGTGATTTTAATATCATTTAATTGATTGCCTTGTGTTGTGTTTAGCCTAACCTAGATTTGACTTAACCTAGATTAGTCATGGTTAGACTAAGTTAGATTTGGGATTAGTCATGGCTAGTCATGATTTGTGATTTTGGCTAGTCATTAGTCATATTGTTTAGTTAAGACTAGTGATAGGCTACCTAGGTTTCATCTAGCCATTGATTTGTCTGATTTGATGGAGAACCCTTGGATCAACCCTAGCCCTAGATTTTAGGGCAGCCATCCTTGGGATTCCCCCTATTTAATCTCTCCCAAAAGCCCTTGCCTCCTTCATTCATTTTCCCATTTCTCAAGAACAAGGTGAGCTCCAACTTCATTCATTCATAACTTCTCCATTTCTCATCCTTTTTTAACCAAACTTCTTGCATTAGGATCTAATCCACGAATACTTTCTGTCCATGGTAAATATTTTCAGTAGAGGAACAATTTGGAGCTTTTGGCCATCAAGGAGAACACCCCCATTTGAGACTTTTTTATGTAAATTGCACATATAGGTAAATCCCTATTCCCTCCACCAAATTTTATTTTCTTTGCATGGATAGGAAGCTGTCACGCCCCAGAACCAGAATACTGGAGAGCGGGGGAATGACTCAGCCAGCTACGTATTACGGGTAGATGAATACCGTATAATACGATCAATGCTGTCTACAAGACGAGGGGGTACATACTACATGAAAGTCTCACTATGGTCACTTCACATCTATTGTCTCAATCATTCAAACAAGAAACAAAAATAGAGAACATATAAGATAAAGCAGTAAGGCGTCCCAAACGCTTAGTCAAAATGTTCTTTGATATCTGGCTTTACAAAACATAGCCAGATGATGTAGCAAGGCATACACAATTGTTATCAGCTGCAGCCTGACTTAGTTACAATTATGTAAAAGTAAGTACAAGACGATCCGACTAACATGTCGGTGCCAAACGGCAAGGTATAAAGTAGATAACAAAATGAGCGGGGAAGTAAGAAACCCACTCGAGTCCTCCTGCGATCATCCCTCTAGTGTTGACCATCTTGGAGGTAGAAGTAAGCTGAGTCCTCGGGAACCGGCTCTAAATCTGGCCATGCAAAACCAGAGAGGTTAGACCTCTAATAGCAAGTACCACAAGGAAGCACGACATGAGAACTAAAACCAGAAATAAGAAATATGATAAATAGATCTCTGCTTGCCACTAGGATTCTCATAACATCACGACACTTCGAACCAACCTTCCAACCAAACAAGGACAGAAGTTGGCCCGTCATGTCCTGACATTCTGATCATCTTAGTTAGGCAACAGAGTAGGTACAGTACACAAACAAATCAATTTAAACGGCCATTCAACTACTACGACTTGTTACTGTGTGTTCCAAGTTATCCTGGAATTATGCAATAAAAGATTCCTCAGTTCTCACTATGTGCAAGCAAGGCTAGTTTACCCAGTCAATCAATTGCGCCAATCATGAATTAGACGAGTCCCAGCAGGACGCCCGTCATCAATATATAATATATAATAAATAATATAACCAGATACCGCTCCGTGCCCGTGTGGCAGGTTTGCAGTATCTGTGGGGACCAGCCGACCTGTCGGGCACTTAATAGTCCCAAGAGGGCTGCCATGTAAGAACTCGAGAATCCATTCTCTCCATACAATTATTATTTTATTTAACTTAATAATCTCTATGTTGAGTAAAATCCCATGCCGTGGATCATGGTTATTCAAATGGGTACGTTCGTACGGGGTACGATATGCGCAACTCTACAACGATATCCGTGCGGCTAGGTTATAGGTCTTACATAGCGTAATGCAACAATCATATCTAACCACGAAATAATCATGCCTTGACCATAAAGTACACATGCTGCTTTTGTAGAAAAATAAATAAATAATTAATTAATTAGATTGAAGCATGCATGTGTCTGTATGCCAAGGTTCGGGATTAGCCAGTCGATTACAATAGTTCATAGTTAATATGAACGTGTCTCATTCATTCAATTCAATAAGACGACTAACCAGTCTCTCAGTTCCAACTAGGAACACATGATCAATTATTAGTAAAATTACCCATCAATGTTAATTCGTACCAAGGCATGAAAGTCAACTATTATAGCGCAAATAGAAACACCAAGGTTAGATTACGCCAAGGTTGGTCTATGCCCAAGTCAGGCTACGCTCAAGTCAGGCTATGCCCACGACTCCTTATTATCCAAGCCAGCGTACGCAAGTCATACGCTTCCAAAAGGCAACGTATGAACTCCATACGACTCCTTACCATCCAAGCCAGCGTACGCAAGTCATACGCTTCCAAAAGGCAGCGTATGAACTCCATACGACTCCTTACCATCCAAGCCAGCGTACGCAAGTCATACGCTTCCAAAAGGCAGCGTATGAACTTCATACGACTCCTTACCATCCAAGCCAGCGTACGCAAGTCATACGCTTCCAAAAGGCAGCGTATGAACTCCATACGACTCCTTACTATCCAAGCCAGCGTACGCAAGTCATACGCTTCCAAAAGGCAGCGTATGAACTCCATACGACTCCTTACTATCCAAGCCAGCGTACGCAAGTCATACGCTTCCAAAAGGCAGCGTATGAATCAAACTGCGCTGCGCTAAAGAGCGCGCGTAGCTCAGTGGCGCAAGCTAAAAAGCTAGCGCACACTGCTCACTGTCTTCTCCAAAATAGCAAGAACTCCATGGTTTGCACCCAAGGCTTCAAAAGTCCATAACTTGGTCAAAACAAGTCCAAATCCAACTTTCCAAAGGTCAAATTTGGTTAGAATAAAATTTTCTACAACATGGGACCATCAAAACTTGCAAACAAAGAAGTTTGATAGATCAAAACCACCAAAATCCGAAAATAACTCATTTCTAGATCTACAAAAATTAAGGCTTCGAAGTGAAAAATGCCAAGTTCTAAACTCTCTTAGGATCATGAGAGGAAGATAAATGAACTATAAAAACATAGATTCTCATAGGAAGCAAGTTGTACTTGCCTACGATTTGGTAGGTGGAGGGAGTGATGAGGAAGAAGAAGAAGAGTGATGGTGAAGGAAAAATAATGAAAAGAGAGAAAGGGGGGGGGGGGGGGTTGGCTTTAAATGAAAATATGGTGGTAGGTGGGGGTGTTAGGTTTGGTTCATGATGAACCAACTAACTAAACCAAACCAAGCCGAACCCAAAGTCTAGCTAAAGCAGAGAAATAAAAGCAGAAAGTAAAATGCAGATAATTAATTAACATGAATTTAAAGGAATTTAAATACAGGATAATATATGAT
Source organism: Iris pallida (assembly GCA_029216955.1). NCBI lineage: Eukaryota > Viridiplantae > Streptophyta > Magnoliopsida > Asparagales > Iridaceae > Iris > Iris pallida. Next base: position 5,836,468 of record JANAVB010033011.1, on the reverse strand, counting down.
AAATATTAAATAAATACATTTGAGTAGTACATGTATAAAAATATGCATTCTGGGAACGGGGAGTGACAGAAGCCCTAGGAGTCCCCTAGCTGCTAGCATAGGTGTGGTGTCGAGTCGTGTCAATTTCGTGTCCGTATCGGACACGTATCAGCTTGTTTGTAAAGTGTTTGATAATTTGCCACAAAGGGTTTAAACTTGATATTTTTGGAAAGTGTTTAAATGGATTTGTTGTATTATATATATATATATATATATATATATATATATTGAATTCATGCTTGACTGAGCACGAATTCGTGTCTTTGTCGTGTCCAAATCCGTGTTGGACACGCTGTGCGCTGGCCGGTCGAGTGTCCTGCTGCTCGAGCTTTACAGCGGACACGACACAGCTCAGTTTTGCACAAAATTTGGTGAGCTCATGGGGGCAATGTCTGTGAGCATGCCCCCAAGGTCCCATTGAATTTCGTACAGTGGTTTAGGAGAAACCATGGCCGCACGGATTTTGCACTGGCCGTGCGAGCGCGATCAGAGACCACTGATACGCGTCTCGTGCTCAGGACACGCGTGTTGTGGACATGTTGTAGACACTCGAGGACGTAGCCCTATCCTTGGCGCATCCTAGGACACGAGCACGAGCCCTACGATGTCGTGTGTCGTGTCCTAGCACGCACTGCACCTCTGCACGAGGCTGCTGATACTGTTATTCTATGAAACCTGGTTATCAGCATTTGGACACGTCGTGTCCACTTTTGTGGACACAAATCAACCTATACAACACCATGTTATGATTATATACCTCTGTCAACCATTTGTTTGAAGTTTTCATGTAATTCGAATAATGAATTTGGGTTCAAACCTATATTTTTTCTGATACTAAGAGCTGTGACTGATTTTCCTGGAAATTCTAATGTGTAAACTGCTTGTATGATGTTGATCTCAGGATTTAATTAGTTGTGATGATTTTAATTAGTTCAGGTTTAAGTTTTGATGCCTTGGTTTGGTTTATGGAGATCTCGAAATTGGTTCTTCCTAAATCACTGATATTCAAGTTTCTGATTTTGATATCCTGAGTTAAAATTCCATTTAATCTGATTTAATTGATGTTTATTGTCCTAAATTGATTCATACATGTGTATTAGTTACTGATGAGTAGATTCATGATTTAGGATTTTCGAATTTAGTTTGGACTGGGTTATGAACTGCTGTTTGGTTCTTAATTCCTGAGAACCCTATGAAACTGTCATTTTTGCAACCTGAGAACAGGTAGATTGCACTCGAGACACTTCCAGAAATCTGTGAACTGTTTTGGGTTCCTTGTTCTCAAATTTATAGTTCCCTTTGTGTTCTCAGTTTGCATTGAGTTATTCTCAGATTTCACTGAGGAATTCATTTCCATTTTTTTTTATATTTTGGTTCATTCTTATTCAGGTTTTTACTGTGAACTTAGACAAGTCTCAGTTGGTTCCTTATTTCATTAAGCTTCCTATTCTTCCTATTTCATTCCCAGTTATGCATTTTGCTCTCAGGTTGTGGATACACTAAGTTTTCCTATTGACAGATCCCTAAGATACTCTTTCGATTAGCTGAGAATTATTCTTGTGTGTAAAACCTGTGATTGGATTAATTTCTAAATTGTTTGTTGATGCTTAACTACCAGGATTAGTTAGTTATGGTTGGATTAATTAGTTTACTGATTTTGATTCAATGTTAACTGTCATGAGGATTGGGTTGTAGTAACTGCCATGCCACTGTTTCACACACATTAATTCACTGTTTACTGAAAATTCCAAATTGCTACACTGTTAACTGCCTTATAGTGTAAACCTGAAATCTGAGAGTGATTTCACCATGCCATTTGCACTCTTACACCATGTAGACACATTTACAAATAACTGAGTTGATAAACCTGAAAACTTGAGATTTTTTTTGTGTAAAACTGAGCTTTGCAACATATCTACACTTCCTAAATTCTAAAGTTCCCATCTACACATGCTACACTCACTGATTTTTTTTAGTTTCTAATTTCAGATTTTACACATACACACATTCATGACAGGTACACCCATACACTCATGCCACACTACTGCTACCACATGTACTCTAAGGACACACACACACACACACATTCACAGGGAACACACTATTTTCCTGAACCATGGACACACCCATACAATCTAAACCCCTCTAAACTGAGACTCCTTTTACACTGAAACCTGGAAATTAGTATCACTGATTGTGTACATTAGTATAGGGCTAGTGGTTGTGTCTAACATTAGGTTTTCAATTGTTTAGGACTGTCAAATCTGGGATTTAGGTCCTGCCACACATTTTCACACTGTTCTCACATCACATGTACACACACATGTTCCCCTCTCATATCTTCCCTCTTACATACCTATATGCATAGACAATATTAGCTCCTATTATGCATGATTGATCCTATATTGGTTGTATAGTGGTTATGGATAGATATGTATGTATACATGTAATGATATAAATGAATGAATGCAAATGATTATGAAATGTAAGCATGAATGAGAATATATAGATAAGTATGCATGTTTCATGACTTGTATGTATGCAAGGTAGGCATGAATGATATGTAATATAGGTAATACAATATAGGCATGAATAATGTGGTATATAAATATATAAATAAGTTTGATGCTTGTATGTGAAATATATGTGTAAATTGTAGGTTGATAGCTTGTATAGCATTGTGATGGTATGTGAGTGCTAGCCTAGTCTTGGTTAGGCCTAGTAAGACTTGTCTGGGTTAGGTTGACCTAGTTTGACTAGTACAGTTGGCTAGAGTTGACCAAGTGTTGATTTTAGTCTAGTTTGACCTAGACAGCATACAGACGCATCGTAGATTACATTTATCATCCCCTGTATACATCTTGACTTGTGTTGCTCTAACTAGGAGTCAGGTACCTCATCTCGGACAATACATTTACTTCAGACATTCAGATACCAGGCGAGTACATTCTCTGATCATTTCATAACTTGCTTAGAATTATATTCCTGCTCTAGTTTATCTTATTTGATGCTGGCACGATATTATCACGGATTGGTACTATATGGATCCCTATATTGAGATGTTATCCCCCTCGGGAGCATCGGATACATCATGTCATGTGTTTCGTGTACATCATGTATTCCTCGCTCTCATGTTATTCATGTTTCTCATGTTCTTTATGCTCGTTCATGCATGCTCGTGTACTCTCATGTGCTCTCATGATCGGTCATGTTTTCTATGTATCTCATGTATAACCTATACTTCATGTGCACTCATTTATGAGCCTTCATGTGAATTTCATGTGCACCCATTTATGGGCCCCCCATATGAACTTCATGTGCACTCATGTATGAGTCTCTCATGTATACTTCATGTGCACCCATTTATGGACTTCATGTGAAAACCATGTACGTAACATAACTTGTCTGGATCCTTGTGTATTGATTGGGGTATGGGGGAGTATAAATAGTCATGTGAACAATTCCAAAGTAGTATAGCCATGTACGCCTCTTTAGTATAGCCATGTGCAAATCAAGCCGTTCACATGTCGACTTTCTACTCTAAATCACTAGTCACTGGTAGCTCTCTACTTATATTAGATATTTCTATTACAGTTCTCTCTCTGTTTACATCATGTACTTTCTTTCAGTTTCATGTATCGTACTCTCTTGCATGTTTATATTCTCTAACCTATTATGATCTGCGTGAGATTTATTGTACTCGCTCCCGTCCTGACTGGGCTTGTTGAAAATTTTACAGAGGATGATGAGGAATCCTGCACCCCTTACTTTGGAGCTTGCCTAGATGACACTCGCGACCTGGGCCCCTGGGGAGGTTCAGGCAGCTACTGAGGATGATACCCCTTGCATAGTGTAGATAGCTTAGACTGTTTCTTTTCATGTTTAGTTGTTGTTCTTATTTTCAGAGTTGTATATTTAGATATGTTGACACTGGTAGTTATTAACTTATGATTATTTCATTTCAGCTATACCTCAGTTGAGGATTTCTCTATCTATTTCATCGTGTTATATTCTATCTATAGATTGTGATTGAGTTGTACCTGTGTGTTGGCCTCCTTATGGAGAGTATTTCATGTTATGTTAGTTATAGTTCATGACCTAGAACAGCGTTCTACCGTCGACACTGCGGCGTAGGCTGGGCGCTGTTACGTTCTTGTATCCTCACAGTGGGTGCGGGCCGTAACACATTTTTAGTGGTGGCCCATACAGGTCGAGTTTATGTAGTGGTATTCGAACTAGAGTATCACTACAGCCTGCGGTAGGATTAGGATATATTTTTGAAGGTACTCAATCACAGTTAGGACTCCTTGAACCACGTGTCTTTACTTCTAAGTCTGAAGAAATCCTCCTGTCACGACCCGATCCTAAATTGTTGGGTCGAATCGGATCATGCCCAGCCTGCACCGTTGTGAGACGGCGGCAGTAAGCTGTATCCAATTGCAGGTAACCACAACAACACAATATATTTATCACAACTTCTAAAATTACGAATATTAAAAACTTGTTTGTTCAACATAGAAAAAAATACAACTGACATAAATACTGAAATAGATGGTCTTCACTCCAACATAATAAAACTAGAAATAGAAATAACATCTATCTAGATAGTCGGCTCATCAGCCTCGAGATCCACATCGTCCGATTGGGATTCTGGCAGCACAGCTGGATAGAGCTCAGGATCATAATAGCTATTAATCAATAGCTCAGCATCATCAATGGAACCTATTGGGGGTGGGGAATCCAGTCAGGAAAGGAGCAAAGTACAATTATGAAAATCTAACAATTCAACTAATAATTAGAAATTTACAATTTTAAACAGTTTGAAATACTTGAACAATATTTTTCATAATTGAGAATAATATGATTTGAGTATGTAATGCTTATGACCGGCTTGGGTTGTACAATAGTATCCTAGTGATACGATACGGCTTATCTCCGTGTGAGAAGGAGTAAGCTCGCACAATTATGCAATATGAAGGTATTGGTCATAGAACACTATACTACTCCCCCAATCCCACAATCAATAATAATCAATACTCTAGGAGAGAGTTCCGTATAGCAATGTGGTTTAATCTTGCAATATTATAATTAATAATTAAATTGAAAAATAAGCATAACCGTACTTGCCTTAGTTTATAACTGGATTTGAAATCGGTACCGGAGAAGAAGTCAGACTCGTTCTCGAAATCCTATAGTTGAGAATCCCTTCTTAGAAACATATTTGAACCATATTTAGGTGTTCTAGTTATAATCTCTAAAATTTGATCCTAGTCAAGTTTTATGTTATTCTATCATAACACGCGTATCGATGCGATTTACAATTAATAATTTACGAAGTAATAGTCAATTTAATATTTTATTGGAAACAATGGTAGTTACAGGTTATTTGACAAAACTTGGTATTTTCATAATATATATAAAACTAGACTTTCTTTTTAATGAGAAATCATGAATTTGTTAAATTACAAACTGGTAATTTTACTATCTATTTAATGTGAGAAAATCTTATAAATTTTCTATAATTCAAAATAATATTCTTTTAATATTTTACACGTCTACGACAAAACCAATAAAACCAGAAAAGAAAGTTAAAAAGCTACGCTACACAAATACAAGGCCACAGAAATAAAGATAAAAAACTGGGCTTATGCCCTTACAAATTATTACATAAATTAATGTAATTAAATTTGCTTGTGAGCTCTGAATGCCGGGAAGCGGTCCATTCAGCAGGCCGAGGCCCTGTACCCAAAATACTATTGGCCAGTAACACGTTCTAAAATAATGATTTTAATTTAAAATATAAAAAATATGGTAAGTCTCAGACTTGGTCTAAAATGTCATGTTGTATTCTAGCTTATGCCTCAATGTCCGAAAATTCCGGTTTCGTTTGCATTTTGCTAGTACCCAAAATATTATCCGAAAGCCAAACAATAACTGTTAAATGACTATAGTTGAACTCAAGAATTAAACCGAAAGGTTTTCAAATATTTTAGAAAAATCGGGCAGCATCTCCTTTGTAATCGGGATAACCCAATAATGGAAAAATACAACCAAAATATTCCAAACCAGGAATAACGCCAACACAAAATCCATAACTGAAAAACCAATCAAAAATCCATCTCAAAGCCATATATATATATATATATATATATATATATATATATATATATATATATATATATATATATATATATATATACATATACTAGAAAGAAATCCACAGAGTTAAAGCCACCAGTACATGAGTTCCAACAGAACTCAAACCGAGAATCCGAAAACTATCGAACTCAAAATCGGAACAAACCCGACTATTCCAAATCAAAGTCGGAAATATCAGAACCAACTCCGAATAGGAACCAGAATATGAAACCCGAATTCACAGCATAAATTCCGAAAATAAATCGGAAACCCAACGAACCAATTCTGATTTAGAAATCAGAACCAACATCAACAATCGAATCCCATAGCGGGATCGAGACCGTATCATCATCGACTCAACGGAAAGGACACAGGGACACAGAAAATATACCTCGGATGCTCGGCTAGAGCTCTCAGGTGCAGAATAAGGAAATAGAAAAATCTACACGAACTTGAAAACTTCAGAAGTAACCGGACAGCTCTGGAATAGCGTGAACGCGGCCACGGGGAGAGAATCGGGACCCACAAGGTGCTACAGACAGAGGATCAGGGCACGGGCGGGCGGATCGAGGCTCGCGGGAAGGCTGCGAACAGGAACAGCAACGGCGGGAGGCGACCGCGAGGGGGTCGGCCGGTGGCCGGCGGTCGGACTGGCCACGGGTGGCTCAGGAACAGCGGAGAGGGGTCGTCGCTCGGGGACAGCTGCGTAGGGAGGAGCTCGGCGTCGGGGTCAGCCGAGAGGCGCGGCCTGGGATTTGCCGGTAGGGCGCGGGTCGGGGTCTCTGAGTTAGGGCTTGGGGCTAGGACTTGGGAAGAGTGGTGGAGAGGTAGAGGGAGAGGGGAAGGACTTTATAGGGAGTGAGTCTTGGGGTTACGGAAGGGGAAAAGAAGAGTCGGGGGTTTCGGAAGGGAAAGGGTGCGGCTGCGACCGTTTGGGAGCGGAAAGGAAAGGTTTCCTTTGCTGGTTGTTGAAATAATGAGAGAAAAGAATGAGTTTCTTTTAAGAGTTGAATTTTAAAGGAAAGGAAATGAATTTCTTTTCTTTTTAAAAAATAGACTTTATACTTATAATAATATACTAATGGACTTAAGGATTTATTTCAGAAAAACCGAAATTGGGTTCGAGACAATTTCGAGACAGGTTCGGGACGGTCAGACCAAACACTAAAAATTCCAGAAATAATAATTTTTCTAAAAATACAATTTTCCTAATTAACAATTAATAATAATTTAGTTAATAAAATTATCGAATTAATTAACCGAAATTTTACGGGTTTTACAACCTTCCCTTCTTAGGAAATTTCGTTCTCGAAATTAAAGGATAGCGTTAGGAGTTACCTCAGGTCTCAAATAGATACAGATACTGCTCCCGCATCTCATCTTCTCGCTCCCAGGTAGACTCGCATGGGGAATTGTGTCGCCACATAACTCTGACTATATGCGTCACAGAGTTCCTGGTTTTCTTCTCACCTCTGTTTAAAATTGCCACTGGCTTCTCTGGTACTGTGAGGCTGGGTCCAATCTCTAGCTCTGAATGGTCCAAGATGTGGCTCGGATCCGGGATGTAGCGTCTGAGCTGTGAAATATGGAAGACGTTGTGCACGCCTTCAAGATTAGCTGGTAGAGCTAATCGGTACGCTACTTCTCTGACTCGGCTCAAAACTTCGAATGGACCGATGTACCTGGGGCTCAGCTTTCCCGCTCTGCCGAATCTGATAGTTCCTCGGGTAGGGGAGATCTTGACGAAGACACTATCTCCTGCTTCGAACTCCAATGGTCGACAACTGCTATCAGTCCAATGCCTCTGTCTGTCCTGAGCAATCCTGAGCTTGTCTCTAATCACTTTTACCTTCTCTGCTGCATCGGTCACCATCTCAGGTCCAAGCAATATTCTTTCTCCTACGTCGTTCCAAGCAAGTGGAGTACAGCAACGACGTCCATAAAGTGCCTCGAATGGAGTCATACCAATGCTAGCTTGGTAACTGTTGTTGTAGGAGAACTCTACCAAGTGCAAGTAGTTTTCCCAAGACCCTCCAAATTCCAAGATGCAAGATCTCAGCATATCCTCTAGCGTCTGGATGGTTCTCTCCGATTGTCCGTCAGTTTGGGGATGGTAGGCGGTGCTGAACTTCAATTGTGTTCCCAAACTGTCATGCAAGCTCTTCCAAAAGTGAGAGGTGAATCTGGTATCTCTGTCAGATACGATACTTACCGGAACTCCATGAATCCGGTAGATATGCTGCATGTACAGTACTGCCAACTTCTCGGTGGATAGACCAACATTGAAGGAAATAAAGTGAGCTGACTTCGTCAGTCGGTCCATAATAACCCAAATGGCATCCTTCCCTTCTTGGGATCGAGGCAGTCCTGACACAAAGTCCATCGTTATGTGTTCCCATTTCCACTCCGGAATGTCTAGCGGCTGCAACAGTCCTGCTGGTCTCTGTCTGCTGGCTTTCACTTGTTGACAAATCAAACATCTAGCCACAAACCTGGATACGTCCTTCTTCATTCCGTACCACCATACTACAGTACGCATATCCCGATACTTTTTGTTAGATCCCGGATGTATGGAATACTGTGACTGGTGTGCTTCTTGCATCAGCTCGTTCCTCAGTTCGCCAGTTGGTACGTAAAGCCTCGTACCATGCCTCAATGCTCCGTCGCTGGCGATTGATAATCCTTCAAGTGTTCCTGCCAGCACTTGATCTCTGAGTTTGCAAAGCGTCTCGTCTTGGAATTGTGTCTCCTTGACTTTGTCCATCAAACTTGAACGCACTTGTAACTGCATCATTGATGATTCAACTCCTGGTAAAATTGCTTCTCTTCCCAGCTTCTTTATTTTTTCTTCAGGCAGTACAATCTCCAGTCCAAGCTTCTCTATGTCTTCCAGCAAATACCGCTCCTTGGTCAAAAATATTGCCATCGGGTATCGACTAAGTGCATCTGCAACAACATTAGCCTTACCCGGATGATACTGCAGGTCGATGTCAAAATCTTTCATCAGCTCCAGCCATCGCCTCTGTCGCATGTTCAGCTCCTTCTGAGTGAAAACATATTTAAGACTTTTGTGGTCTGTAAATATTTTCACTCTCTCTCCATAGAGGTAATGCTTCCATAGCTTCAATGCAAAAATAACTGCTACAAGCTCCAAATCTTGCGTGGGATAGTTCTTCTCATGAGTCCGTAATTGCCTAGATGCGTAAGCAATTACTTTTCCGTGTTGTTGAAGAACACAACCCAATCCTTTACCAGAAGCATCACTGTAAATTGAGAAACCGTCGGTACCTACGGGTAGCGTAAGTATCGGTGCCGTTGTAAGTCTCTTCTTCAGTTCCTAAAATGCTGACTGGTAAGCTTCAGTCCACACAAATTCTTTATTCTTCCTTGTGAGCTTCGTCATCGGCTCAGCAATCCGGGAGAAGTCCTTCACAAATTTCCGGTAGTAGCCAGCTAAGCCCAAGAAACTTCTGATTTCAGCAACTGAACTTGGTGTACTCCACTTCTCAATAGCAGCTATCTTCTTTGGATCCACCGAAATTCCTTCTCCTGTGACAACATGGCCTAGAAAATCCACCTTGTCTAAGAAGAATTCACATTTAGATAGCTTACCATAGAGCTTCTCCCTCCTTAAAATTCCTAGAACTTTCCTCAGGTGCTCTTCATGCTCTTCTTCGGTCTTCGAGTAGATCAGAATGTCATCGATGAAGACAACAACAAACTAATTCAGATATTCATGGAAGACATTGTTCATAAGGTTCATAAATACCGCAGGGGCATTCGTCAATCCAAACGGCATAACCAAAAATTCATACTGACCATATTTGGTGTTGAACGCCGTCTTTGGGACATCCTCCTTTCTGACCTTGATTTCATGGTAGCCAGATCGAAGGTCTATCTTCGAGAACACCTTAGCTCCACTTAGTTGATTAAACAGGTCATCGATCCGAGGCAGAGGGTACTTATTCTTGATGGTGATGTTGTTCAGCGCCCGGTAGTCAATGCACATACGCACAGTCCCATCCTTCTTGGGCACGAACAAGACAGGTGCTCCCCAGGGTGAGGCTCCATCTCTAATAAAACCAAGGGCCTTCAGCTCATTAATATGATCCTTCATTTCCTTGGCCTCCTTAGGGTTGACTCTGTAGCATCCCCGAGAAATAGGGGCAGAGCCGGGAACTAGGTCGATGGTGAATTCCACATCTCGATCTGGGGGTAATCCTGGAAGACTATCAGGGAAGACGTCCATGAATTCTGCTATGATAGGATGAGGAGATCCAGGTTCTTCGGTGATAGAGGAGTAAGTAATACTCTCTATATCTTTCGGAGCTCGAGAGATTTCAAACTCTGGCTCTCCAGGTGGGCTGAAGACTACACATCCTCTGTGACAATCTTTCAGCGCATGTTGTTTACTTAACCAGTCCATTCCTAGGACTACATCATAGTTAGGTAAGGGCATCACAAGTAAGGGTGCTAAGAATTTGTGTCCTGAGATAGTTATAGGGCAGTTACAGGTCTCAGTGATGGGTATGGGTCCACCACCAGTCATAACTCTACATATCTTCTTGCTAAATCCCGTAACTAGGTGGTGTGCAGAGATGAATTTTGTTGCTATAAAGCTGTGTGATGCACCCGAATCAAATAATGCTAAAGCAGGATGTGAATGCACATAAATAGAACCTGTGATGACATCAGCGGTGGGTTCCTGCTCTAGCTCTTGCTCATCTGCTGTTAGGGCAAAAGCTCTTCCAGTCTTCTGTTGGTGTTGCCCAAACTATTATTGCTGCGTAGGTAGGGGAGCCTTCTGTGGTATTGTTCCAGTCCGGTTGAATGTCGTGGGGCAGTCCCTCACTTGGTGGGTGGCAGACCCACAAACTAGGCAGTGTCCTAGCCTCTTTCTGTAGATATTCGCCTGATGTCCTGGCCTCTTGCAGAAATCGCAGACAAGAATCTGCTTCTGAGGCGCTATGTCATTGGTCCTTACCTGATGGTGCTGGTGGTGGTGGTGAGAAGGCCTGTTGTTATTGTTGTGGTTAGGCCTCTTCTGGTTACTCTAGAAGTTGCTAGTTCCAGAATACTCCCTCTTTGAACGAGCAGGTTGACTCTTATCTATATCCTGAGCTCGTATTAGGATCCTCTCATACGTCTTGGCGCCACCTGCGATCACAGGGGTACGAATTTCTTCCCTCAGTCCATACCTGAATCTTTCAGCATGATCGACGGGGTCAGCAACCAAGTTCTTGGCAAAGCGACTAAGTTGACCAAACTCGGCCGCATATTCACCAACCGACATGTTCCCTTGCTTCAGATTCTGAAATTGTCTTTCCATCTCCCGCAACTCTGATGTTGGAAAGAACTTCCTGCGGAACAACCTCTTGAAGGTGTTCCAGTCAAGCTGCCTGTCCTGGAGTCGGGGTTCATTCCGATACCAGGTGCTTGCTACATCTAGCAATTGGAGTCTCACAGCTTCAACTTGAAGGTCATCTGGAAGTCGAGCAACGCTGAGAAGACGCTCCATGCTGTCGAGCCATTCATCGGCGTAGATGATTTCCTCGGTTCCCTTGAAAGGTCGAGGGCCCAGCTTCTTAAATTTCTCAATATCGCCGACTTTAGCAGGCCTTGGTTCAGATTGGGCTGCTTCTCCTCTCTCCAGTGCAGCCATAGCCACATTGTGGGCATTCTCCATGCCTTCTCTCATAATCGTCGTCTGTTCGCGATGAGGTTCAGCTTGAGTTCTCTGTGCCTCAAGCACTCCTTGTAGCAGGCCTACGAGGTCGGTGGGGTCCACAGGTACTGGTGGGGCAGCTGGATCGGGCACCATCGTAGGGGCTTGCTGTTCAGTCCGGGAAGATGTAGGATCTGACACTTGAGTAGTAGTGTAAAATCCACGGGGTGCTGGTGCATTATGGAGACGATCGGTCAGCTGCCGAGGTGTAGGATCCGGACTTGGTTGAGGAGGTAGGGTGTGATCGGGTGATGACAACCCATCGCCAGCAGTGTTGGTCTTGTCTGTGGCCATACTCTAGAAGGTTTAGGATTGCAAAACATAAGCAAGGTAGCCTACCAGTCTATAACAAACAAAAATAATTATTTATAATATATTTCGGTCCTATGTTGTGACAAATTAATGTTCTAGTGTTCTAATTGTTTCTAGATATGTTTACCTAAGTTGTTGATCTGACCTGCATGGGCCACCACTAAAAACATGTCATGACCCGATCCCAAATTGTTGGGTCGAATCGGATCATGTCCAGCCTGCACCGTTGTGAGACGGCGGCAGTAAGCTGTATCCAATTGCAGGTAATCACAACAACACCATATATTTGTCACAACTTCTAAAATTACGAATATTAAAAACTTATTTGTTCAACATAGAAAAAAATACAACTGACATAAATACTGAAATAGATGGTCTTCACTCCAACATAATGAAACTAAAAATGGAAATAACATCTATCTAGACAGTCGGCTCATCAGCCTCGAGATCCACATCGTCCGTTTGGAATTCTGGCAGCACAGCTGGGTAGAGCTCAGGATCATAATAGCTATTAATCAATAGCTCATCATCATCAATGGAACCTATTGGGGGTAGGGAATCCAGTCAGGAAAGGAGCAAAGTACAATTATGAAAATCTAACAATTCAACTAATAATTAGAAATTTGCAACTTTAAACAGTTTGAAATACTTAAACAATATTTTCCATAATTGAGAATAATGTGATTTGAGTATGTAATGCTTATGACCGGCTTGGGTTGTACAATAGTACCCTAGTGATACGATATGACTTATCTCCGTGTGAAAAGGAGTAAGCTCGCACAATTATGCAATATGAAGGTATTGGTCATAGAACACTACACTACTCTCCCAATCCCACAATCAATAACAATCAATACTCTAGGAGAGAGTTCCGTGTAGCAATGTGGTTTAATCTTGCAATATTACAATTAATAATTAAATTGAAAAATAAATATAACCGTACTTGCCTTAGTTTATAACTGGATTTGAAATCGGTACCGGGGAAGAAGTCAGACTCATCCTCAAAATCATACAGTTGAGAATCCCTTCTTAGAAACATATTTGAACCATATCTAGGTGTTCTAGTTATAATCTCTAAAATTTGATCCTAGTCAAATTTTATGTTATTCTATCATAACACGCGTATCGATGCGATTTACTATTAATAATTTACGATGTAATAGTCAATTTAATATTTTATTGGAAACAATGGTAGTTACATGTTATTTGGCAAAACTTGGTATTTTCATAATATATATAAAACTAGTCTTTCTTTTTAATGAGAAATCATGAATTTGTTAAATTACAAACTTGTAATTTTATTATCTATTTAATGTGAGAAAATCTTATAAATTTTCTATAATTCAAAATAATATTCTTTTAATATTTTACACGTCTACGACAAAACCAATAAAACCAGAAAAGAAAATTAAAAAGCTACGCTACACAAATACAGGGCCACAGAAATAAAGATAAAAAACTGGGCTTATGCCCTTACAAATTATTACATAAATTAATGTAATTAAATTTGCTGGTGAGCTCTGAACGCCGGAAAGCGGTCCATTCAGCAGGCCGAGGCCCTGCACCCAAAATACTATTGGCCAGTAACACGTTCTAAAATAATGATTTTAATTTAAAATATAAAAAATATGGTAAGTCTCAGACTTGGTCTAAAATGTCATGTTGTATTCTAGCTTATGCCTCAACGTCCGGAAATTCCGGTTTCGTTTGCATTTTGCTAGTATCCAAAATATTATCCGAAAGCCAAACAATAACTGTTAAATGACTATAGTTGAACTCAAGAATTAAACCGAAATGTTTTTAAATATTTTAAAAAAATCGGGCAGCATCTCCTTTGTAATCGGGATAACCCAATAATGGAAAAATATAACCAAAATATCCCAAACCAGGAATAACGCCAACACAAAATCCATAACTGAAAAACCAATCAAAAATCCATCTCAAAGCCATATATATATATATACATATACTAGAAAGAAATCCATAGAGTTAAAGCCACCAGTACATGAGTTCCAACAGAACTCAATCCGAGAATCCGAAAACTATCGAACTCAAAATCGGAACAAACTCGACTATTCCAAATCGAAG